>CM062814.1:217207665-217624290 GCA_031772625.1 Pinus tabuliformis | reverse complement strand
TATCACTCGCGCTCATCGGGAGGACGAACCGTGTGGGTCGAGACATTTCTTGCGTGAAGAGACCATTTAGGGATGGTATATGACTATTTGTGATGCGTGATCCAGGAAATGAAAGCTGGTCCACGAGCTTGACCACTCTTCCTTCGTGTGGAAAACACATTACTCTAAAGAGTGAGGAGACGATGGCTCCCATGCAATATATATAGTCTCGTCCAAGGAGTAGGTTATAATCCAAGGGACCTTGAACGACCATCATGTTCATTTGAACGGTCTTCCCTTTCAATGTGATAGGCACATTTGGGAGGATCCCTAAAGGTCGACTGGTTCCTTTATCAAAGCCTGTCAGATTTCTCATTTCAGGCAAAGCGCTGGCAAACCAAGCGCTTTCCAAGCAATAGAGGAAAGGATACTCACAGATGCCCCCTCATCAATGATGGTGCCATCCATGACCATTTTGTATATTTGAACGATAATTGTGAATGGTATGCTGGTGGCAAACGGGGTCTGCCTAGTTGGTTCCAGTCGAACGAGACAACTAGGTTGCTTGGTAGTGGGACCGAATATAGGGCGGGTATGACTCTGACGAAGTTCCTTCCTGCGATAAAGGAATGGAAAACTGCCCCCTTGTTCGTTGGGTCTGTGTTGATGAAGAGAATTTGGACGGTGTCGTCTTTATTCTCCTATGTGATGGTATCATTCGAAGATAGAGCCTCTGAAGGCAAAACCGGGTCAACTGCCGCCTCAACCTTTTGACTTTCGTCAGCTATGGATTCAGATGGTTCATCCTCAATGATAGTTGCTTCGGCTGACCACCTGAGCGGGCCAGCCGGGTTCTCAACTGGTGAAGGACTTGGCAGGAGTTTTTGATATCCAGGAGGAAGTTGCGCTCGTAAAATCAGGCGATCTTCCAAAACTCTTTTAGCCTCATCTAAGAAGGGACAATGGTGGATGGCATGGTTGCCTTCACACAGTTTGCAGGGAAATCTAGATTTCCCTCTCTGTCCTGTGGCTTCACTTTCACTAATTAACGATGTGCTGTCAACATGGCTATCAGAGGTTGACGCCACCGAATTGTGCAAACGGGGAGACCAGTCCCTTAGTATCCGAGGGATGCAGGGACAATCTCTGTGGAAGTGGTCTCCCTTGCATATGACACATGGTGATTTAGGCCTAGTCGGTGCGGTGTGTGGATTTTTGTCAGACGACACTTGTTTGCCCCAATCGCTTTTAGCTCCTTCTTCTTCTTCTCTTTCTTCTTCTTTTCCTTATTCTCCTTAGGAACTTGGTTTTTTGTTTTACCAGTTCTGTCAAGCGAAGGTGAAGGAGGAGAGGAAGAATTAGATGAAGTAGAAGGCTGGTGGGTAACTCTGGTCTGGTCTAACTGTTGATTCGACTGTTCAGGAATAGTGGTGTTCTGAACGACATTGGTTGAGAAGAGCCAGACCTGCAAGCCAATTGTCAGTCCTGTAAGCGAAATGTGGCCATATGGGGCGCACCAACATCTCCCCAAGAGGAGAAGGGATTAGGATTTCCACCAAGGGGAATTCCTTGGTTGGTGTGCTCCATTTTCTCAACCTAAAGATCAACGCAGGAAAAATGGTGATTGTTCCGTTTAAATAAATTTTAACGACGCTTTAGACACAACTTGCTTTTTCAATTTTAAAGAGTCGAGAAAAAGCTAAAGATGACTCTAGTCTCCTTCGATGTTTTAACGAGCTCGAAGTGACAAATGCTCGGATGGACTTTTTCCGTTATAGAGTCTGAAAAAGGCCAAAAGGAACTCCTCTGGAGTTCTAGGTAGAGGGTGTGCCAAACTTTTCACAAAACCGCAGAATAATTTTTAAGGTATGGCGGTCAATCTTCCTGAATGTTGTGTTCAGTGCATTGCGATCAGTAGGGCGGCCGACACGGCTTCCTAAGGATAAAGGTTTTATTCCTATAGGGGTTCCCAATATATACTCGACGGTACGTGGGAGCACAGTCCGTACTGGCACTATCGTCCCTCAGGAGGAATCACCCACCATCAGCGAGATCGACAGTCACCAGGCTTTACGACACCGGAACACGTCTCTAGCCTAGACCTCTATGTTGTGCGTTAAGTTACAAAGCGTTGTTAAGTTCATTCAATTTATTTTAGGTTGATCTTTCTAAGAAGTTTGCCTTTTGAGGTTCACCACGAGATGTATGATACAATTCCTAAATGCAGTCTAAAGATGATAAGCAAGCTTTTATATCTTTTCAACAATGAAAATCCTAGCTACAAAGGGAAAAGAAAGACACCATATTTTCTCAAAGAGCAATCAGCACACTCTAAATGCACTTTTCCTAAATCAAGCATGCAAATATCAAGATGCAAATGCACAATGCAAGTGTTTGTTTTCCGATCTCTTAATATTGATAAAAAGAAAGCTTTTTGTACAACTTTGAATTTTCTTTTAAATGAAAAATACAAACAAGTTTACTTTTTCGAAATCAGAAAGGGTAGAAGAGATTACAACACTTTACGACTTTCGAAATGAACACTTGTTTTGACACTCAAAAGAGACAAACTCAAACCAAAAGCAAAAATGAATGTATAACCAACTGTAAACAGCCAATGAACTCTCTCCTAATATCACAATCAACAGATCTGAATCAAGGGCTACAGGATGACTATTTCACTCTTGCAAAGGAAAACTGTAAATGACGCCACAAACACATAAAAACACTCACAGTATTTTTGTACAAAAGGAGGCGGAATTTAAGCAGAGAAAAGGAGTTATCAGACAGGTACCTATGCTGGTTACAGGCTGCAAAAAAACAGAGATCAAAACAAGGCAAACAGAGCAGAGAACCCCAGCTGCAAAAGGCCTAACTGGATCAACACACCCTCAACACAGAGGTTTTGACATTCAGCGCAGGTAGCCTTCACGGGACCTACGTTGAAATGCAGAACCTCTTCACAGAGTCTGCGCTGAAGGAGGAATGAGAGTTCCTCACTGGGTTCTCGGTTACAGTTTTCTATTTAATCTACAGTTTCAGGCCAAATCAAAGCAACAAGCAAGGTACAATCAAATGGATGCTTTGAGGGGACTAAGATCTATCACAAAGGATCATCAAATCATTTGTGAGTCCATTGTTCAGATCATAGACAAATCCAGTGATTGGATCAAAGCAGCAGCTGTCTACTTTGCATCTGAGAATAGCAGATGCAGTTCGATTGTTGATGTTGAGTCTATGAAACAAACAATGATAGAGACACAAATAAAATGACTAAACAGATCTCCCCAGCGGAGTCGCCAATTTGTTTTGGGGAAAAATTCCTATGCAGGACGATCCTATCCACCTAAGGTGTGACAGTGCCTTAGCAACAAACAGAAACAACTATTCTAGTATTCTTCCTTTATGAATTAAGAATGAAGAGAGATGGATGGACTAACCAGTGTCTTCTGTTTGTCCCTCGATCCGGTTTCTCTTCTCTTTGAGAGTTCCTAGCTACTTCCCTTCTCGCTCACCCAGCTTCAACAGGTTCCTGCAAGATCACAAGAAGAGAACACTACACAAAGACATAGATTCATATTCATAACTAGTTCAGGATTAGAAATAAACTAAATACACTCATGCAATCATACATCAAAGACACATCAGCATATAGGAGAAACCAAGATAGCTTTATTGATGAATAACAAGGTTCAGGAAGAGATACAACCCAGAGGCTCCAATCCAGCATCTCCTTCCCAGCAAATGAAATTCCTATCTTCACCTTCCTTCAAAGCATTAAGCACCCAATGATTCCAGTCTCAAGCCAACAGCAATTCTTTGTAATAACAAAATTCCAGCCTCCAGATCTCATGGAGGAGAGATCCATATATAGATGTTTGGAGAGAGGATGAGTTAGCTTGAGATCTGACTTGTGTCATCTCCCTCTGTCAGTCTTGCTTCCACTTGGAGACTAAGAGCCTCTTACTCATCAATAGTCGAATTCACTGAGGCAAGTGTCATTGGAGAAGATTCTGGAAGCTTCCAGGGTCTTTCCACCTCGTTGAATGAACTTGCCATTTGTCACTTCCCGCTCAGCGCACCCTGTAGTGCTTCTACCTGTGTTGCAGTGCACCTATCCAGTGCAATCTCTGCATTTCAACGCAGACAGCTAGTGGAGCCTCTGAATTGATCCTGAATTGACTTGTTTCTGAGCAGTTTCTGGTGGAGAACTTTTGTGAATTGTTGTGGTTTGTTAGCCTTGTTCCTCTAGGGGTAAGAACAACATGTTTAGGGACTTTGGATCCCTTATATTATGGACATTTCATGCTTATTTTTGTAAGGCACAAAAATGTATATAACATGCTCTTTTCTCTTTGTGAAAAGATTTTGTCTTTCTTTTCCCTAGTAGCTAGGATTTTCATTGCACAAAAGAGATAAAAAGTTTGTTTATCATATTTAGATTGCATTTTAGGAATTACATCTACATCTCATGGTGAACGAAAGGCAAACTTCATAAACAAGATCAACTTAAAATAAATTCAATGAATCTAACAACGCTTCGGAACTTAACGCACAACATTTAGAGGTCTAGGCTAGAGACGTATTCCGGCGTCGTAAAGCATGGTAACTATTTTTCTCACTGATGGTTGGGTGATTCCTCCACTTTGAAACGATAAGTGCCAGTACAGACTTGTGCTCCCACGTACCGTCGAGTATATTTTGGGAGACCCCTATAGGCTTAAATCCTTTATCCATAGGAAGCCGTGTCTGCCACCCTATCGATCGCAATGCACTGAACATAGCATTCGGGAAGATTTACTGTCGTACCGTATTAAAAAGTATTTGTAGTTTTGCGATTGGTTTGGTTCTCTTTCTACCTAGACTTCTAAAGCAGTCCCTTTCGTTCCTTTTCAGACTCCTTAACGGAAAAGGTCCATTGAGCACTTGTCACTTCAGGCTCATTAAAAATCGAAGGAGACTAGAGTCATCTTTTGTTTTTTCTCGACTCTTAAAAACTGAAAAAACAAGTTTTGTCAAAGCGTCTAAAATTTATTTTAAACGGAATATTCATTACCCCTTTCCTACGTTGATCTTGGGTTGAGAAAATGGAATCCACCAACCAAGGAATTCCCCTTGGAGGAAATCCTAGTCCCTTCTCCTCTTGGGGAGATGTTGGTGCACCCCATATGGCCACATTGTCGCTTCCAGGACTGACAATTGGTTTGCCTGTATGGCTCTTCTCAACCTCTGTCGTTCAGAACACCACTATTCCTGAACAATCGAATCAGTAATTAGACGAGTCTAGAGTTACCCACCAACTTTCTACTTCCTCTAATTCTTCCTCTCCTCCTTCCTCTTCGCTTGATGGGGCTGGTAAAGCCAAAAGTCAAGATCCTAAGGAGAAGAAGGAAAAGAAGAAAAAATAGAAGAAGAAGAAGAAGCCAAAAGTGAATGGGGGCAAACGAGTGTCGTCTAACGAAAATCCACACACTGCACCGACCAGGCCTAAATCGCCATGTGTCATTTGCGAAGGAGACCACTTTCACAGAGATTGTCCTTGCATCCCTCGGATCTTAAGGGACTGGTCTCCTCGTTTGCACAACCCTGTGTTGTCAACCTCTGATGATCATGTTGAAAACACACCGTCAACTAGTGAAAGTGAAGCCCCAGGACAAAAAGGAAAATATATATTTCCTTGTAAACTGTGCGAAGGCGATCGTGTCGTCCACCGTTGTCCCTTCTTAGACAAAGTGAAAAGAGTTTTGGATGATTGTCCGTTTTCACCGTTACGACTTCCTCCTGGATATAAAAAACTCTTACCGAGTCCGTCACCAGTTGAAAATCCCGCTGGCCCGCTCAGGTGGTCAGCTGAAGCATCTGTCATTGAAGATAAACCATCTGAATCCATACTAGACGAAAGTAAAAAGGTCGAGATGGCAGTTGACTCGGTTTTGCCTTCAGAGGTTCCATCTTCAAATGATACAATCACTGAAGAGAATAAGGATGACACCGTCCAAATTATTTTCATAAGCACAGACTCCAACGAACATGGGGGAAATTTACCCGTTCCTTTACTGCAGGGAGGAAGTTCGTCAGATTCATACCTGGCCATCTATTCGGTCCCACCTCCAAGCAACCTAGTTGTCTCCTTCGACTGGAATCAACTAGGCAGACCCCGTTTACCAGCTAGTGTACCATTCCGAATTATTGTTCAAATATATAAAATGTTTATGGCTGTACCATCATAGATGAGGGGGCTTCTGTGAGTATCCTTTCCTCGACTGCTTGGAAATCGCTTGGTTCGCCATCGCTTTTGCCTGAGATGAGAAACCTGACAGGCTTTGATAAAGGAACCAGTCGACGTTAGGGATCCTTCCCAATGTGCCCATAACATTGAGAGGGAAAACCATTCACATGAACGTGATGGTAGTTCAAGGACCCCTAGATTACAATCTACTCCTTGGATGACTATATTTATTGCATGAGAGCCATTGTCTCATCACTCTTTAGAGTGATGTGTTTTTCCGCACGAAGGAAGAGTGGTCAAGCTCGTGGACCAGCTTTCATTTCCCGGATCACGCATAGCAAATAGTCATATACCATCCCTAAATGGTCTTTTCACGCAAGAAATGTCTCAATCTCCACTCCGTCCACCCGATGAGCGCGAGTGATTCGGGGGGACATGACTGAAACCCAGGGGGCATGCACCCTGGTATGCTTCAGCAGAAAAACTTCTCGTATAGGGTAGGTTTCTGCGGTAGAATATGACTAGTCTGTACCCCCGTACGTGATTGGAAGAGGGGGTTATTCTAGAACAAGATTCTCTTGTCAAAGTTATGTGAGTTGGCGGGCATCGTCGCTCACCTTTGTTTATTTCGGTAGACATCGCCAAAGAAGTGTTTTGTTTACACCATAAATAGAACTATCTTTGGTAACCTATAAGAGGTAGGCCTCTCTCGCTAAAACAAATGTTTTATCGGAAAGAAGTAGGGGTAACCTTGAAACTCTGTTTTATACCTGGGGGCATGCAAACCTTTTGGAGTGCATGCGAAGAGCGACTATTTATTTTTTAAATTTATAGGACCTCTAACCCTTTAAACTCGTAGGATTGGTCGTTTCCTAACTTGCATAAAGGAAGGATGTGGGGCAAGTCTCTAAAATTTGCCGTTTTATACGAGACATTCTAATCACACGACTGGATTAATCGAGCAGTTTTAGCACATAGTTCAATCTCGTTAAAAAATAAACATAAGACATGAGAAAATGTTTCCACCAGCGTTTAAGCTCGTTAAAAAATGAACTATTCCCCGGTAAATAACCACCGTGAATGTAGTACTTCAGCCATTAAAGCCTTGGTCGTGTTTGCACCCTCACCTCCACTTTTTCATTGGCCGATCATTCACCTTCATTTGATTGTTTACCCATTTTGAGGAACAGTTGCGAAGAGTGATTTCACTAGCCATCCTTGTGACACTGCCGTGATTGGAGAATTCCAAACCTTACCTGGAATCAGTTGCTACCCGTTTTATCACTCGTTCCTCAAAAGACGAGTCTCCTTTAAGCTCTTTTCAACTGACTCATAAAATATGAAAAGATTGTTGAGCCATTGGCCTCTCCAGCTCGTTAAAGGGACAGGAAGTGCTATCCCTCCTCTAGATTTTAATCTTTTTGGACCTGAGGGATTATTACACAAAAAGATCGAGCACTTGTTTTGTTCGGCTCGTTAAAACTATCGAAAATTCATCCCTTCTGTATTGTTTTATACTTTTTCAGACTTAAGGGATTAGATGACGAAAAAGGAATTTTGGAGTTACCTTTACGTTCCCTTTCAGACTCTCTAAAATTGAAAAGGTCCGAGTTATCTTTGTCGTTAAACTCGTTAAAAATATTAATAGCGACAAACTTGTCTTTAGACGAGAACGAGTTTCACTATCGCTAGGCTCGTTAAAACATAGCGATGGGTTTGCCCAAAGGGAAAATTATAGAACAAGCATATGTTATCCTCCTCAAGCTTGACAAAAATAAAGAGGTACTGGTCAGCAATGACTGGGAAAAATTGGGAAGAAAACTCAAAGAAACTTTGTGGGTAGCAAGTCGCTCTTGAACATGACACTTTCGCTCCGTGTCCGAGTTGGGTTGGGTTGTTTCATTCACTGGTCACATCGCCATGGTCACGCCATACCATCCACATTTGGGGTTAATGCTACCAATCCATCACATCAGTGTCGCCGATATGTTCAAGAGAAGTCATCCAGAGAAGTCACCTGTGTCTCACCCACTACCATACATTATACTCCATTCTTTCATGACCGCCACCCTGAACCTTATATCACCAGATCGTTTTCACCTCCATCAAAATCATTTGCTCCGTTCCGTGTCATTGATGTGGGATTTGTTAAGGCCCTCCTGTGACAGATCACTTCTTGTCGACATCAGCTCATTATCCAAGAAGTTGATCTAGGAACACCCCATTCAGTACTTTGAAGCTTGCATGCCTCAATCGCAAGTTTCTCACTTCCGGCGACAGGTATACATCAATGGCCTTCGACCGAAAGATTTTGCGTGGTGTTCGATGCCAAGTCCTTTATTCACACCACGTGAATTGTATTGCAGTACCTTGAGGGTCATTATCATTATCGATGATTCCTCTCGCGCTTGTTAACAGTTTACATCATTGACTGGTAATCAAGCGATGTCTTTCCATGTTCGACTTCAGAACATTTCTCACATGGATCGACTTGTACTTCGAGTGAAGATCAGACGATATTGAAGACCCCGGATCTAGTTTCATCCATCCGGGTTGCGATATATATTCAGGGAAATAAAAACATTAAATGTACAGCATTGCAGCACAGATAATCATCCTACCAAAAGGATGATGGCTCTATCAGAATCATCAGTCTACACTCAGATGGTTGTCTGTCCTATGTACATGAAAATGAATTTATAAAGCTGAGCATGGGAATGCCTGCCTCAGCTAGATCATGAAAATATTATGAAGATAATGTATTGTATTGTATCTTATTACAGGTCTCCTCCCAGCATTGAAAGAACTTCGGATCCTCATAATAAAGCATTTCACCCGACACCAAAAGGTTAACGGCCTCATACTTTAGGGGCAACTGTTATAGACATTTTTGTGCCCTACAACTCCAAGCATGAAATGTCCATAAACCAAGGGCTCCTAAGTCCCTAAAAGTGTTGTTCTAACCCCTAAAGGAACAAGGTCAACAGATTACAGCTTCTCCCAGAAGTTCTCCACCAGAAACTACTCAGAATTGGTCAAAACAGGATCATTGCAGCTGCTCCACTGGCTAGGTGCATTGCATCTCACCCAAATGCACTGTGAGGGTGCGTTGCATTTCAAAACTCCCTTCTGTGGGGTGCGATGGGCGAGAAATGACAAATGGCAGTGTCATTCCGCGAGGTGGAGAGGAAATGGAAGCTTCCAGAATCTTCTCCTGTGACACTTGCCTCACTGAATTCGACCAAGAATGAGTAAGAGGCTCTCAGTCTCCAAGTGGAAGCAAGAATAGACAGAGAGAAGACACTAATCAAATCACAAGTTGACTCATCCCCCTTACAGATATCTATATATGGATCCCTCATCCCAGAGATCGAGGCTGGAATTTTGCATATTGTAAGGAATTGTTGTTGGTTTCTAAAGACAAACATCGGATTGTTGGGTGATCTATGCTTTGTTTGAGGTGAAGAGGGGCTTCTTTCCTGGGAGGTTGAGGCTGGGTCGGAACCACTGGTTGTAACTCCTCCTGGATCTTCTCTTGTTTATCAATAAAAGCTATTTGAGTTTTCCTCCATGCTTTTGTATCATTGATGTTTGTTACATTTGTATGGTCAATTTAAATCTGATCCTAAGTTGCTTATGAATATAGATCCATGTCTTTGTATAGTGCTATGCTTCTGTGATCTTGCAAGTACTTTGTGAAGCTGGGCGTGCTAGGGAGCAGGTAGTTGGAGACTATCAAAGAAGAGAGGGATCGGATCAAAGGATTAGCGCAAGACAGAGGTTGGTTCTTTCTATTCCTCTCTATCTATAATTCATAAAGGAAATACAAAAGTAGCTTTTCTCTGTTTGTTTCTAAGGCAACTGTCACACCTTAGTCGGATAGAGCAGTTCTATATAGACACTTTTCCCTGTAACACCTAGGATTATGGTACAAGAAAAATAGGAAGTTGAAGAGGAAAAATAAGAATTTGAGCAGAACACTTATCAACCTCAAATATAGACTTCTTATGAAGAAGCCCAGGATAGCAGTCAGTGCAAGGAGATTTAAGAAAAGGAAGTTGGATGTGCTAGCAGAAGTGTCAGAACAGATGCAATAGGAGAAAGAAGTTCACATTTTTTAAAATTTCATGGGGACATGCAATGATTTCGTAGTGGGGGTATGTTGACCCTCAAAATTACTCTTTCCCTAGCAACTCTTCTCATTCATTTTCTTTGTTTTTCCATAAGAAAGATGCATTATCATCACCAATAACTGGTATATATTGTCTTGAGGAGGACATTTAGTGATTTACATGTTATGATTTTTATGTTTTGTTGTTTGAATAAATTTGTGTATATTAGCTACGGAATGCAGCCTATTCTACGGCTAATTGGTTGTTCCGCAGCTACCTTCATGCTCTAACAGGTTCCAGGTTTCATAAGGAGAAACTAGCCACATGGGAAGCTTTGAAATCGTCATGACATGGACCCTGTCCTATTCATTCATCTCAGGTCAACAAAGAAGATGGCATAAGACTACAGTCAATGGATAAGTCAAACACAAAGAGACCTAGGGTAACAGGACTCTATTTCGTAGTTAATTAATGTGTTTCAGTGATGGAAAGCATTATCAAGAGCAACTACATGTACCTATGGACTCCAACAACCACCTATATAAACGAATCCAACCGCCACCATGTCTTGGATTTATTTCTCCAGCAGCCGAGGAAGAAATTCCACATATCTGTCTTCTATGTGTTTGGCTATAGCATGCTTTTCTCCACAAACAGTTATATGATTTTTCTTATAAATACATATGTAAAGGACCGAAGAAGTTAGTAATAGTAATAGTTTTATTGCGAATCGAAGTTCTAAATCTGTAATTTTTGGGCGTTTTGTGTCCTTGTTTTAATATGAGAATACCACATGTTTTTATGAACATTTGAAGGAATTTTCTTGGATTTGATTGAGCAAGCGTAGCCTAATCAGTTGCAAAGGGCCCCTGCACTGAAGACGGTTTCATTTCATTTTATTTTTCTTCTTCTTGTTAACTGTAAATTCATCATTTTCTTTCTAAAATAGTGTTTATAATCATTTTCTTACTAGCAATGTTTATAATGTGATTTCCATCATTTTCTTATTAACAATGTTTATAATTTAGAGCAGCTTCCATTACCTTGATTTCTTTTTAGTTTTTATTAGTAGTTTAGAAGATAGAACTCAATAGTGTAATCTTGTTTCTTCAATTAAAAACTAACCTTGTTTTAGGATGAGAGTAGGATTGAAGAATGATAAGGATACATTGTTGGATAGTTTACTTCATTCACTGTTTTGCTAGTTTAAATTCTCAATTAAACTAATCAATGTCATTTACTGTCTTTGCCACTTCATTTTTGGTTTACTGACTCATGGTGTTAATGATTGTGTATGGAAAACCCTTCAAGTTGATAATTCATCCTTAACTAAGTGGTTGAACATTTCATCTATGCAATGAGTTATTCTTGCATCTTTGTATTTGCTTTCTCTTACATTAATGAAATACAAAATTACTTTAAATGTCATCCCAAGGGGGACTTTCTCCCAAAATTGAGAGGCACAGTAACTAAGTATTTCATTTAGTTTTATTTCTATAATTAGTTAGACGTCAATTGAAAATTTCACTTTCAGTTTTAATTCATGATTTGGAAATAATGGTAAAATGAGAATAGAAACTTTGCTTTCATTTCTTTCTTAGCTTTGCTTCCATATCTTTCTTAGCTTTGTTTTCATTTCGCTCTTAACTCTGTTTTCATTTTTAGATTTTGAGTAGTCTTAAATAAAATTAGATTTAGTTTTGATAATTTACATTGTAAATCATTAGGAATTAAAAGACCAAAACCCCCCCAAAACAACATAAAACATAAAAACAACGAAGTAAGAAGGGTTAGCTAACACAAATAGTACACTACACTTCATCAGTTTATGATACCCGGATTGATCATTTATGAAGAGCAATTTAGGACACTAAATTGACCAAAACAACTTGCTAAATAATTCTTCTTGGGTTCATATAATGACTTTATTTTTTTTATCAATAACCAGACAAATTGATCTAAAACTCTAGCGAGTTTATACTTGGATCAGTGTTTTTCATGTTCCAATGGTTCTTTCATTCATATTTTGTTAGGACTTTGCAATTTCATCACAATATTCATCAATGGAATGCCTTATTCTTTTTCATTTCTAAAAAATATATTTTCAAATTATGGGGACTACCCTACACAACTTACTTTCACAGTTCAAGCATTATGTTTTGTTCTTCTTGTTTCTGAACCCATGTGTTATAGGTGAACATAGGATCTTTTACACTTCACAAACTTATTTCTCTCTCTCTCATCCGACATAAAGGCCACTTAATTTTCCTTCTTAAAGATATTTTTCTTTGTTTTTACTTGAATTTGTGGAATTTCTACTATCATTGTTTCACTCCTTTGGAAACAATTCCTAGAATAAATATTAGTAATGTGCCATGTTTGAAAGTAAGCCAAGAAGGACTGAGGTTCACCAACATGTTTGTAGGTGCCGCTACATTGGTTGCTATATTTGTTGTCAATGTTGCTAGGGCAACCCCAAAAATGGATAATGAAATCGGCCCAATACCACTAATTTGTCTGAAAACTTGAAAGGGATTTGAGATTACACACCCAAAAATAAATTCAGGAGAGGAAGTTATAGCCAAACCCAACAATGTAATTTTGCCATGAAAATAGGGGGACCTACTTTTCCAACAATCTGATATGATTGGATCTTAGTATGCGTGGTGAAATCTGAAAGGAAATAAATTGGAGAGAATGAACAATTTTCAACATTGGACAACAACATGGTTGTTTCATATTGCTAAGAGCATTGGATTTCCTCTATACTAATATTTGAAGAGATATTATGAATAAAGCTAATTGAAAAAGTAAAATTCCTCCTTAAAAGATTTGATTTTAGTGTCTTGCCTTCCCTCTATGCGTATCATTTTCACAGAGAAATGTACCTTCAAAAACATTGCAGTTCGCACACTTGCTTTGATTGCAAGATGACAGATCAGAAATTCGGAGGGCAAGGTCATAATGGAGGCAAAAGGCAAAGATCAATCTCTCCTTGACCTTATATTATGTAGTGTACATACATGTATACTTATTGATGCTTTCTTCATTCCTCATTCTTATTGATACTTATGTGAGGAACCAACCTATGTTAGACTTTATCTTATCCTTCCAACTTTTTGTGGCAGAGATTAATACCACTATGCTCGACTTTTGGAGTTTCATGTACACACTGGAGTGGGATGATATCTCCTTAAGATCCACTACTATTTTCATGTTCATGTTGTTTAAATAAATTTAGTAAGGATGTCTAGGTGGATATTGGAGCCACATGTTTGTTACATTCAAAGGTTTTATACCTTGAAGTTTTTATGTATTTTGTGGAATTTTTTTCTTTCTTCATCCTCCTACTGGAAAGAGGTCTCCATAATGCCTCCATCGAGGCTATGATTAATGCAACGCGTCTAGTTCGAAGCCATTGGCATAAGCTGCCCACCCTTTTATAGATAAAATCACATCTACTGGCATGGTTTTGACTCAAGCTCGACATGTTTTTGCTTGCAACCATCCATTATCTTCAATCATCCCCATTTTAATTGTTTTTACTAGGCACATTTCTACTTTCTATTTCAAAAATTGTACGTTAATATACATCAATATAAACGTAAGTACAGTTCACAAAATCAAATATGTAGGTGGCTACCAATAGCTTGGGCAAATTCTACTATGAGGGAATTCCAAGGGACAATTATTCTTCAACCCATAAATTTCATAGGAAAAATTGTAGTCTTGTTTTGCAAAAAGTTTATTATAGAATGTGGCATAACAACACCGTCGGGACAACATGCACCTTGTAGTTTTTATGCATTTTATGGCATTTTTTTTCTAGAAAGAGGTCACCAAAATGCCTCCATCCTTGTGTGAGGATGTTAACGGGACATCTTATAATCCTCTATATTCACAACTCTATGGATTTCCCATTTATCAACTGCATAGGAGTTGGGGATCGCACTTTCTTTATCCTCAATGGATGTATGACAGTGATGGAAGTGGTATTTTACAGCCTAAGTGAAAAGACATGGAGTCGGCTCCCCAACTGTCCTTTAGATAATGAAGGGTATGTGAGAGTCATGGCCACTCAGAAATGTAGAAACCAAATCGATAATCCATGCATCAAGAGGGGGTGTAATACCTGGCTCCGCACTCAATCGATCTCTGCTTTTGTCGATGCTCTGGGAAAGTAGGGATGCAGGGGTTCGCCTTGGGCAAGGAGTGTGCTACAGGGGATTCTGATGGATTCATAACTGAGCGCGACATGCAGGGAATCAAATTCAAATTGATTGAGGAAGGAAGTTGGCGAGTTAATATTGGGCAACACATTAGGAGCGACGAGTTAATGCATTCAGGCCTCACGGTCATGGACGGGGGACATACGGTAACGGAGAAAGAATCTGGTGATGTCAACGGATGGACCCTATAATTTAAATTAAATATAATCATACTTTAAATAAAATAATTATTTTATTTTTTAACATAATTAACTTTCCATTTATTTAACTAATTTAAAGTAAGATAACACTAAGAAGCAGACAATTTGGAATATAACATTATTTTAAATCAGTGATCAAAGATTATAAAAATAAATAATTACATTTCCTAAATAGTAAATATTTGTAAGGATGTAAATCCTTTTCACATGATAATCATTCAACTCAAAAGAAAAACTTACATGTTTCTAATTCTTAATATTTATTAATATTTAATTCTTAATTTTTATTAATATTTAATGATTATATTAAATATTATAAAGCAAATATATAATAATTAAACTTTTTTCTTAACTTATAATATAAATTAAATTTGGTAGAACTCAATTAATATTATAAAATTCACATAATTTTGTTATTATTAATTTTTTAAATTTTTAATTAAAAAAAATCCACTAATCTTAATTAAATCCTGTTGAAAGGTAAAAATTTAATCATATTTTTAACTAAGGAACTTTTATTCAATATAAATTTTACAACATTTTTTTATTTAACTTTGCTTCAAAACTTCTTAATTCATGACTGGAGTAGACTTAATTCATTCTAAAATAATTATTACAAATTACGTATTGTAGATGTAGTTGCATATGCTATATGGTGAGGCCATCCACCTATCAAAAAAGATCTTTTATTCTCCACGTATGGAGAACATGTCTACTGTGTTTTTCAAAAGTGGTCAAAAAACTCCTCGCAGGGAGTACTGTTGTTTATCTTATATATACAACTAGTAAATCGAAATATACATTTGTATTGATAATTTAAGCAAAACTATAAACATGTAAATCAGGCCCCTCAAAGCCAGTTATGTTGTGTAGTCCATATATAGGCAGTGGTAGTATTGATAGTGTTCACCATCCCTCTACTCCTGAATCATCCATGTACCACGAGGTCGGTTCACAGCTTCCTTGGATAGTTGATCAAAAATCTAATTGTGTTCCCTGTAGATATGGCGACAAACAAAATGATCAAAATGTGCAATGAATCTATGTGCCTCTTCCAAAATAGGTCTCAGAGAATATGCATGACAGTTTGATGTGTTGTTTATCAAGTTGATAACATTCTTGGAGTCCCTAAATATTTGTATATTTTTACAATGTTTCTCCATGGCAAAGTTTAGGAGATGTCTTAGAGTGATCAACTCAGAATAATTATTGGTGCCCCTTCCCAATCCCATTTGGATTTTAAAGTAATGATAGTCAGAGAGGTATAGAATAGCATCCCCCCCACATCCTGCATCTTGTGCAGATCCATCGAAATACGCCCACGGGTAGTCTTGGTTGATGACCTCAGGAACAATTTTCCTATAGGATGGAGTAGCATCGTCGTCAGGGATGGATTTGTAGGTGGCCAATATGTGGGCAATGATGGGGGGGCCAATAAGGTATGGTATTTTGGAAGATGTAAAGGTTTCATGCTATCCGGATCGCCCAACAGAGAGAAGGGGTAGGTTCCTGGCCTTGTTCGGAGTAGCAGATGTCCACCATGATATCCATGCATCCAAAACAAATGTACCCTACCATTGAAAATGAATATTGATGGACTGGAGGGTGGTATTCCATAGGTCCATTGTGACCGGGCAGGGAAGGAAGATGTGATTGATTTTTTTTGTGATGTTCTTACATAAGCAACACCAAGATGGTCCATGATGGGCTCTCTTGTTCAGGTTGTCCCCCATGGGGGCCTTGTTTTTT
Source organism: Pinus tabuliformis (assembly GCA_031772625.1). NCBI lineage: Eukaryota > Viridiplantae > Streptophyta > Pinopsida > Pinales > Pinaceae > Pinus > Pinus tabuliformis. The sequence continues at coordinate 217,607,792 of CM062814.1, read as the reverse complement.
AGACCTGTCCACATAAACAATCTTGTTCTAAGGGGTGCCTTAAGTTTCCACAAATGTTTCCACCAATGTTCAATAGTCAATGGTTGATGGATGACAGTGATATAGAGATAACCTTCCTTTGGAAAGTATATGTTGTTTTTTAAATGGGCCCATATGATCTCATCTTCCCCCTCTGTAATCCTAATATGTGATTCAGTCAGTGCATTAATGTATTCCCCCAATGATGATGCCAAATCTGTGGGAGATGTAGTCGACGTGCAGTCTTCCATGCCTGTTGAAATATGGTGGTGTGCTTTGGATCTGCAATATGGTTAATATTAATGATACCTGTATTGTTGAGAAGGTACATCAATTCTTGTGGGAGCCTATGTGAGTTGTTGCTTCTGATCTAGGGATCTAGTCCAATGCGCACCCTTGAGCTAGACTGTATTTTTCAAGTGATACCATCTCAGATGAGGGACATGGAGTTTATTATTGCTTTCCATATGATATATATCCCAAAATTATTCCAGTTGGTTCATCGGATCCAGTCCACCATGTTGTGGGGAGATATATATTTCAAGGATGCCACCCTTGTCCACAAGCTGCATGTAGTGACTAGTTGCCATCCTAGATTAACAACCAGTGCAATAGAGAAATCATCCAGTATTTTAATTCCCCATCTCCCCCATTTATTTAGTAGTGCTAGTAACTCCCATCTAGCCCAAGCAAAATTCTTCCAGACTATTTTCCCTTCCAAAGAAATCTGCAACAGAGATTTTTTATTTGAGAGAGTATGCCCCTAGGGATCCAGGCTAGGGACATCCAATATACAGGTGTAGCTTCAAGTACAACTTTAATAAGAACTAGTCGGCCCACTCTGGAGAGGTACTTGTGGTGCCAAATATTAAGCCTTTTCTTTAGCTTAGAAATTAACCATGTCCAATCAGCAATCTTGTATTCGAGGGGTTTTAGCCGGTAACCTAGGCACCTAAGTCCATCCAGCTATAGAAGAGTGAATGGGAATCTGTGTAGGGTGAACTGTATTTCATTTGGTGTGCAACCTGAAATCATTCATGTGGATTTTAGGTTGTTGATTTCCATACCAGCAACAATTCGAAATATGGCCATGATATTCTGTAGATCGGTCAGATCCCCTACACCTCCATTGAGGAAGATCAACAAATTGTCTACAAAGAGGAGGTGGGTCAATATGCATCTGTCTATAATCCTGATGCCCTGAAGTCTTCCCATCCTATGTTCTTCCAAGATGAGTCTCTTGAGGCCCTCCATAATGAGCAAAAATAATAGAGGGAGAGAGGGCATCCCTACCTGAGGCCTCTTTCTCAGTGAAAGAAAGGGGATGTTGACCCATTGATAAGGACACTAAAAGTTATATTTGTTATGAAACACATAATGCATTGTATAAACTCTATGGGGAAACCAAGGTGAGTTAAGAGCATTCTGATATATAACCAACTAGCACATTCGAAAGATTTTGAGAGGCCTACCTTGAGAATCATACCTTTCAATTTCTTCATCTGTACAGAATGCAACACCTCTTGTGCAGTTCCAACAACTTCATGGATATGACAGTCCTGAAGGAAAGTGAATTTCTCAGAGGAGATATGTGAGGATAAAATGGGACGAAGGCGGTTAGCAATGATCTGAGCAATGATCTTATAGGTACAGTTAGAGAGGGAGACAGGACGAAAGTCTTCAAAAGAGACAGGGTTATTCGATTTAGGGATGAGCGCAATGAAAGTGGTGTTGTAAGCCTTGTACATCTACCCAGAGATTCTATAGTCTTCAATGACCTTGAGTATGTCTTCTCTAAGAATTTTGAAAAAAGCATTGTAAAACTCAACTGGCCAGCCATCTCATCCTGGACACTTGTCTCTATTGAACCATTTCAGAGTGGCTTTGTGCTCCCCCGTAATGACAGCCTTTTTGATGTCCAAAGCATCCTCCTGGTCCACGAACTGGGGAAACAGTTGTGCCACTCTGATCATTTCAGCCAATGATGCATTGGGGGGAGCTTTGTAAAGCTGCTTGAAGTGAGATGTGCCAAGAGTGGCTAAGTGCTGAAAGGAATTTACTCTGATGACATGTTCATTATTCAAGTGCCAAATGGTGTTAATTTATTTTTGTCCATTATAAAACTTATGATTAAATTTTGTGTTATCATCGCCTTCAAAAAGCCAAATGGCTCTACTTCGCAGCCTCCATGATTTCACTTTATCTTTCAAGATTTTTCCTCTCGGTGATACTAAGGTTGTGAGCCTCTCCTTTTGTTTAGGTGTTGTGTATCCCCTTCCATGCTTATCCTCCAACTCTACAATCTTAGCTTCAGTGTCTCTCAGGGTTTGTTCATCCATCAATATCTTGTTGTGTGCCCATGTTTTTTATTCCTCTTAATATTGCTTAGATTGTGGGCAAATCCTTTTGCTATATTCCCACCCACAGCAGGAGGGCGGGACTCCAATAATCAATTACCAATTTAATGTAGTCTGCATCTTTTAACCATGTTTACTTGAACTTGTATGGTGCTTTGGGTTTGTTAATACCACCTCTGACATCAAGGTATATCAGCGAGTGGTCTGGTAGTCCCCCTAAACCAACCCACTGCCTATAGGTAAACCCCATAACCAACAGTCACTCTTTAATGAGGAAGTGATCTAGTCTTCTAGCTAGCCTATCCTCCCCAATCCTTTTGTTCCTCCAGGTGGCTTGTCATTTAGCAGAAGGGATATCGATTAGACTATGGTCCTCCAAAACATTTTCGAAGAAATAAGATAGTGGATCAATCTGAGCATGATGACCCCATGATTCTGAATATCCAATAAAGAAATTAAGATCTCCTCCTAGAATAAGGTTATCCACTTACAGTAGATTGGAGTTTAACATATGCTCCCAGTAGGCTCCTCGGTTTTGTCATGGACCATATACATTGATGAGTCTGATGTTAGAACCTAATTCAGATGAGTAGATATCGGCCCCAATATGACCAGTTCCTCCACAAATGTTACATAGCTTAATAGTCCTGGTATTGTACCCCATTGCAACTCCTCCTGAATGCCCGTTAACATCAAGGACATGAAACAACCATTTGAGAAGCACAGTTTCAAGGAGGCGAGCGATGGCTTCTACTAACCCGAGGGTTTCTTGAAGGAATATGACATCTACCAGCTCAGTACTTAGAATCCTCTGAAATGCTAGTTTTTTTCTCGGGACTAGTTAACCCACGACAATTGCAGGAGAGAAACTTCATGAGGGAGATGGCTCCAGGGTGTTTTGTTCTCCAAGAACCTGGTATATGGCTAGCTGACGACCCGAGATGACTTCCACAACCGCCTGTTGTTTGGCTTTAGAGAGAGAGAGAGTGGGGTTGGCCCCGAGGTGGTTTTGGAGTGATGGGAGGGGATATGATACCAATGCCAATCGTATCAAGAGATTGTGATCAAGATAGAGATCTAAGTGAGTAGTTCTGAGAGTGAGACCCCTTCTTAGATTCAGAGGATAAGGCAGGTGAGTTCACCTCCGGGAAGGATGGGGGGGTGCATGAGATAGTGGGAGGGGGGGTGGATGTTGTAGAGAGCATGCCGAGGAACGAGGAGTTAGTCAGGAAGATGCAGTACCATGATGATCAATAGAGGATGGTGCAAGGAAACAAGATGAAGTAGTGAAATTCAAAGGGCGGGGAGTAGAGAGAGGCATACCTCAAGATAGCGCAACCGCATCAGCCGCCCTGGCCTTGGTCATAGGAGGAGAGGGAGGTTGAATGGGAGCATTGTCGCACTTATTCTGATTCTCCTTGCCTGTCTTTGTTGCTACTACTTCAATGCTGGTGCACTACTCAGGTACCTTGGTAGCTTTGATTGGGATTGTCTTCCCTTGGTCCGTTGCTTTAGTTATCCCATTTAGAGGGAAATCCTTATATAAATGTCCCACCTTGTGGCACCTCCTGCACCTTAAGGCGACCCCCTCATAATCAAGGTTTTGTACTCGAGAGTAATGTTTCCAGTGCAGGGTAATTTTCTCTTGTAGTCCTTCCCTAGTATCAAGATGAACTAGAATCCTTGCATGCACCATGATGCCTGTGGACAGGTATGATTTATCATGCTCCAAATAGGTTCCTAGAGCATTCAAAATGCGCCTAAAACTATCCTTTGACCATAAGTGTAGAGGCAGTCCTCGTAATCTGACCCACAGTAGTCCTGCACCGAACTGCTCTCTCTCATGGCCGAAAAGAGGGTTCCATCTTTTGAGTAGCATAGGGGTTTACTCAATGTGCCAGAAACTAGATAATACCCAGGTGGTATGTTCAGTTCTTGCAAAACGTGGTGCAAACCATCCCCACATGAAGGTTTGTACAAAAGGTAGTTCATCCAGGTGATGTCCCCAAATCTCTATAGTCCATTACCTGAGCCTAACCATGCTCTAGTTCCTCCCTCGAACCCTACCCACCAAAACCTAATTAGCAGTGTCCATGGCTTCGCCCCACTGTATATCCTCTCCCAAACGTAGAGAAATATCCTGGGTCCTGGCCTTAACGCACTTCACCTTTTTCCATGGCCTGTGACCCTTGTCGTAAACTTCCACCTGAGGTGCATCTTGATGAGAGTTCTATAAATCCAATCCAAAACTGCTAGTGTTTGCTTCCATACTAGGAGGAAAGCTTGAAAAACAGCTAAAGGTGGGGATTGTCAAATGTTGAGCAAGAGGGGTTTCTTGAGGTAGTACTGAGGGTCCTCCTGTAGGGGCAAATGAAGGGTAATGAGAAGCAGCAGACAGAGGGTGAGGTGGATAACCCAAGGGGTCAATGGAGTGGCAGGTCCTATGCACCTAAACAAGAACTATATGGATGATAACGATGGGGCGGGGGGGGAGTAGTGGAATCTGGCCATGTGAGGGGGTCTTCAGGCAGGGAAACGATCGGGCATGAGGGACCCGAAATTGATGGCAGGAGCACTAGGACATCTAGCAAGTCAATGTTATGAGGGAACAACCCTTCCGAGATTGGGGAAGGCGAGGTCCAGATGGAAACTTCAACAAAAGGGTCATCGAAGTACTCAAACTGGTCGAGCTCCATACCTAACTGTCCAAAAATGACGTGCCAGCTGCTACTAGGAGCTGCAAACCGCTGTCTTCATAACTGCACTACCTGTGGAGGGTAAACGAGGATAGGCAATATTCACGGGTGCAAAAGAGTAAATGACAACAGGGACTGAATGAGTTGGTTCCGTTGAGGATGGTCAAGCACAGACAGTAGTGCAGGTTTTGCAACGATTCCGAATGCTAGCCCATATCAAGCGCCGATCAAGGATTTTTTTCATAACTCCATCCTCCCCCATCCCATTTCCCTTCATCATATATGGATCGTTGCTCCCTCCTATCGAAAAATAAATCAAAAAGATTTTAGATGCAAATATAATCATCCTATTATGTTATTCTACCACATAAATCTACTTGATATTTACCTAAGAAAAGTGTTTAAAAGGAGAAATTATATCTACCTTCAATTTAAATGTAAATTCTACTTAATTTTATTCTTGTAAATAAAAATATACAACTTTATTTTAATAGTATTTAGGAATTTTTATATGAAACAACATAATTACATAAGTTTAATAGGAAATAACATTGAGGCATTCCAAAGTTTGGCACTTGTAAGGACTCTTGGAAGAATAATAATACACAATAATAAACCAAGAAATGTAGTGTTTAAAGAAGAAATTCATAAAGTAATTCTTGAAAAAAAATAAACTACTAATTTTCAAACTACAAAATACTTTATCAAAAGAGACCAAAGTTGTAAAGATGATTTTTTCAACAATGGTGTACTATGTATTCCCTTTACTGGGTGATTCAGTGTATCAACAATTGCTATTGATTCCAAATTGTTGAGCCTCCATGTAATCCAAGATACCTAGAAGCCTCGCATTCATCTTTCCATGAACCTAGAGGAAGAGACTTACATTTCTCTTGAATTTGTATTCCTATAAACACTTAGACTTCCAAACTCCAGAAACACAATTACAACTATTGAAAGGAAAAGCGGAGCTCCTCAATTTCTTGAAGGAGAAAGTCATAATTTTTTAAGAAACATCAATCTATCAACTTATCATAATATTAAAATAACATTTAAAAAGTAAAATCAAACACACTAAATATGAATGAATTATCAACATTTATTTGATTTAATAAAAACAATACCACTTTTTTTATTGCTTAAATAATTGTGAGCAATTGAATCCCTTCACAAGCTAAATCTTCTACTAATGATTAAATATATTTGCATGCAAACCCTCAATTTTATTTACACATGAGGATGATGTTAAATACTGCAAACCCGAAGTCTTGTTTTGGATAGAATATAAAACAAATTTAACAAAACTTGTCCAAAACCAACTAACAAACTAATATATGATTAATTTTCTTTTTGTAAAATTGAAACTTTTTCATCCTTCAGTTATTCAATATAATTTTATTAAAACTATTAAATTCAACTAAAATTTTAAAGTACTTTCTTCTCTCAAATGAAAAATTTACAACACATATTTACATAAATTTCTCATTTTTCTAATTATATTTTCTAAAACAAACTTAATTCATATTAAAATTATTAAATCATTAAATAAAATTTATATATTTCTTATACCTAATTTTTATTCACCCTTAAACTACTAAATTAAGGGCACAACAATAAAAAAATATTTAAAATAAAATAGAATCTAAACAAAATGTAATGAAACTGAAAACTCTCCAAAGGCAAGCTTCATACCATACCACCCTTGATAATAAAAAACACATTGTCCAATATACTAAGAGTAATTAATACTAATAAAACCCATATTGTCAAATCCAACTGTTTAATTGAGGGATTCTTCCATTCTCATGCAAAATTCTTAACATGAAACAAATTTCATTCTCATTCAAAATTCATAACATGAAACAAGTTTGGTTCTATACTTCTATATATTTCTCATACCTAATGTTTATTTCCCCTTCAACAAGGGAGTTAACCGCACAAAAATTAGAATCTTTCAAAATAAAATTGAATCTAAACAAAATGTAATGAAACCTAAAATCCTCCAAAGCTAACCTCCCTACCATACCATTCTTGGGAATAAAAGCCACATTGTCCAATTCACTAAAGTGTATATATTAACAATAATAATAAAAAAACAGACATTCTCAAATCCAAATCTAGTTGAGGGGTTCTTCTATTCTCATTTAAAATTCTTAACACAAAAACATGTTTGGCTCTTTTCATGTATACATTTCCCATGGCTAAAGTTTATTTCCCTTAAATTGTGGAGTTAACCACACAACTATATTCAAAATAAAATAGAATCTAAACAAAATGTAATAAAACTTAAATCTCTCGAAGGTACCACACCATTCCAAAATGTAATAAAACTTAAATATCTGGAAAGGTACCACACCATTCTTTAGAATGAAGACTAGATTGATCAATTCATAGAAGAGTAACTAATAATAATATACCACATTAAACCACATTGCCAAATCCAAATCTATGTTAAGAATTCTTCTATTCTCATTCAAAATTCTTAATACAATACATATAATTTTTTTTGAAACTTAAAATGCTCCAAAACTAACCTCCTTGCCATACCATTCTTGAGAATAAAGGCCACATTGTCCAATTCATTGAAGTGTATCTAATAATAATAAAACCCCAATGGTCAAATTGAAATCTAATTGAGAGATTCTTCTATTCTCATTCAAAATCTTTAACACAAAAGGTATTTCGTTCTTTGCTCTATATATTTGGCATTACTAATATTTATTTTCCCTACACAACAATTAAAAATCTTCAAAATAAAATAAAATCTAAATAAAATGGAATGAAACTTTAAACCCTTCAAAGTTAACCTTCCTACCATATACCATTCTTGAGAATAAAGCCTACATTATCCAATTAGTAAGTCTAACCAATAACAATAAAACCCATATTATCAAATTCACATCTAATTGAAAAATTTGTTCATTCTCATTCAAAATTCTTACATAAAAAATATAATTTGGTATTCTTCATTTATATATTTCTTATACTTAATGTTTATTTCCATTACACTATTGAATTAAGCATCACAGTTAAAAATCTTCAAAACAAAACAAAATGTAATAAAACCCACATTTTCAAATCCAAATATAACCAAGGGATTCTTGAATTCTCACTCAAAATTCTTAACACAAAATTTTTTTATATTAAAACCCATATTTCCAATTCCAAATATAACCGAAGAATTCTCCCATTCTGATTCAAAGTTCTTAACAAAAAAAAGTTTTGGTTCTCTGCTTCAAACACTAAGTTTTAACGCAAAACGGTTTTTTTTGGTTATCTCATTCAAAAACTCATCTTCAAAACATTTTTTTGGGTTATCTCCTTCACAAACTCAGCTTAAGACCAAAACGCATATAGATCAGTGCTTATTCATGCTCAGAGCCACCCAGGCGTATTCTGACAAGCACACATGAACATCTTGACACATTCTATTTGAAAATCTATAAAAAAATATATTAATACCAAAATCCTAATGATTTATTCCTGCAATATCACACAACAAAATAGAATCTAAACAAAATGTAATGAAACTTAAAATCCTTTAAAGTTAACCTCTCTATCATGTCATTTTTGAGAATAAAAGTCACATTGTCCAATTCACTAAAGTGTATCTAATAATAATAATAAAGCAGACATTCTCAAATCCAAATCTAGTTGAGGGGTTCTTCTATTCTCATTTAAAATTCTTAACTTAAAAATGTGTTTCGCTGTTTGCTTAGGAATGACTGTTTCCAGCCCAGTCAAGTATCCCGGTAGCCCATTAGCTTAGCCAAGCAGTTGAATAGCGCAGCCAGCCACAGAGTAGCCCAGTCTTTTATCCATTTCCCATAGCTAATGTTTATTTCCCTTAAATTGTGGAGTTAACCACACAAAAATACCAAAATAAAACAGAATCTAAACAAAATGTAATAAAGCTTAAATCTCTCCGAAAGTACCATACCATTCTTCTGAATGAAGATCAGATTGATCAATTCATAAAAGCATAACTAATAATAATAAACCACATTGTTAAATCCAAATCTATGTTAAGAATTCTTCCCTTCTCATTCAAAAATCTTATACAAAACATATAAATTTTTCTGAAACTTAAAATGCTCCAAAGCTAACCTAACCTCCTTGCCATACCATTCTTGAGAATAAAGGCCACATTGTCGAATTCATTAAAGCATATCTAATAATAATAAAACCCACATTGTCAAATCCAAATCTAATTGAGAGATTCTTTTATTCTCATTCAAAATCTTTACCACAAAAGGTATTTGGTTCTCAGCTCTATATATTTGGCATTCCTAATATTTATTTTCCTTTAAACTGAGTTAACACACAACAATTAAAAATCTTCAAAATAAAATAGAATCTAAATAAAATGGAATGAAACTTTAAACCCTTCAAAATTACCTTCTAACCATATACCATTCTTAAAAAAATAATCTACATTATCCAATTTGTAAGTCTAACTAATAACAATAAAATCCATATTATCAAATTCAAATCTCATTGAAAAAAATGTTCATTCCCATTCAAAATTCTTACACAAAAAATATAATGAATGCTCTTTCTTTAGATATTTCTTATACTTAATGTTTAATCCCCGTTAACCACATCAGAATTAAAAATCTTCAAAATAAAACGAAATATAATAAAACTCAAACTTGACGATAAAACCCATTCTTGACAATAAAACCCATAGTTCCCATTCACAATATAATACATAATAATAAAACCCAGGTTTTCAAATCCAAATATAACCAAGAGATTTTTGAATCCTCACTCAAAATTCTTAACAAAAAAAAGTTTTTGATATTAAAACCCACATTCCCAAATACAAATATAACCCAGGGATTCTCCCATTCTGATTCAAAGTTCTTAGCAAAAAAGTTTTTGGTTCTCTGCTTCAAACACTAAGTTTTAACGCAAAACGTTTTTTTGGTTATCTCATTCAAAAACTCAGCTTTAAAACAATTTTTTTTGGTCATCTCCTTCAAAAACTCAGCTTAAGACCAAAACGCATATAGGTCAGTGCCTGCCCACCTTTCTAATAGAAATCCTGATATGCATGCTCAGAGCCAGCCACAAAGGCGTATTCTGAGAAGCACACATGGACATCCTGACACATTCTATTTGAAAATCTATCAAAAAAATATTAATACCAAAACCCTAATGACTTATTCCTGCAATCAAAAGGGCATGGAGACCAAGTAAATATCACATTTTAAATTTCTTACAGGCTGATGGTTGGGTTTTCCTCTTTCTTCCTGCTGGGGGCGCATGCACAGTCGCTGCATTCGGCTTTGGCACCTTCGGCTTCGGCACCTTCGGCTTTTCCTCCTTCTGAACGCCTTTGACAAGCTTCTCACAACCACCAGCTTCATAAATGGGAGATGTCACAGAAGACAACGAAAAAATCCTTTTTCCATTGATGGGTTTTCCATGAGGCCAAAATGATCTCCCCTGAGAAATTTGAGTCGACGTTCCACTCTGTTGACTCAGCAATGTCGTCTCCAAATCATATATTTGCTTCTCAATGGTCGAAATTTCATCACGGAGCATGTTTTGATAATCATGGAATAACCGCAATCGGCTCTGCAGACGATCAGGGAGAGCAGACTTTTGATCCTCCTCCGCCATTGTAACTCAGACAAGATCTCAACTCACCAACACACAAGATATCCAGGGAGCAGAAATGATGAGAACCATAGCTCTTTGGCTGTGAGTTCCTCGGCTATTTATAGAAGAGGAATGACCATTGGCCGCCAGCCCCGCCCATTCATACGGCTCCTAGTGGCGCCTCCCTGCAATAAATTAATTTTATTATCCCTGTGCTCTACTCATCGTTAAAGGTGCTAAATTACTATCGGCTCAGCCGCAGCATGCTTAATCCTATTTCAAATGCTTTGGAATTGACACAAAATCGGCATCGGCAGAGCATAAACTTTGCATTCATCCCCACGTCTCTATAAACTTTTCCATCTCAACCATCTGCATTTAAGAGTGTACGGATGGAGTAAATTAGATTTGAATTTAAAACAAGTAAATACATTTTTTTTTGTTAAATCATTTCACTTAGATTTAATTAACAAATCTCAAAAATTAAATTTTAAGATTTTACGTTGGATGCAACATAGTGTTGTTCTTACATTAATTAATTGGTCAAATAAGTGAAAGGTTAACTCTATTAAAATATGTAATGATTATTTAGTATGAATTAAAATTATTCTAATTATCATTTTAAAAAAAATAAAAAGTTTATATAGAAAAGTTATATTTAATTTTGACAAATTAAAATATGATTATGACCCGCAAATTTACCTTAAAATTAATATGTGCGGTTAAATGTCCCACAAATGGACTGAATAGAAAATAAAGTTTGCGAGAATCCATACACGCTTAAATGCAGATTCAAATCCAGCAAGGAAACTATGGTTGAGATGGAAAAGTATATAGAGACGTTGGGATGAATCTAAAGTTTATGCTCTGCAGATTTTCTGTCAATTCCAAAGTATTTGAAATAATATTAAATTTAAATGACTTCAAGTGGAGCATTGACTAGGTGGTTATTTACACTTAGGATTGGAATTTGGATTCTTATTTATAGTGTGATTTTTCAGAGATTCTGGTCATCTGAAAAGCGTACTTTTCCGGCACTACGTTCACCTCGTGGGTCGGTCCCCTCTCGTTGCCCACCATTAACTAGACAACTTCCTTCTGCGCTCAATTTGAATTGAATTCTCTGCATGCCGCTCTCCGTTCTGAATCCACCGGAATCCCCTACAGCACGCTCCTTGCCAAAAGCGCACCCATGCATCAACCCATATGGAGACCCACTCAGTGTATTACACCCCTCTTGATGCATAGATTACTGATTTGGTTTATAGAATTCCGATTGGCCATGACTCTCAGATTCGTTATCTAAAAGACAGCTGGGGAGCCATATGATATACAGTTCCACCCCACCCGTTAGGTCCAGGGATTTTTTCTCTAGGGATGATGCTATGTAATTCCTCATTCGAGACCGATGTGCCCAAAGTATCATTCTCAGACTCTTGTATTAACAGAGGCCATTGATTAATGAAGTCCATTCTTGGAACGAGTGATCTTTGGCAGAGAAAACGGAAAGCCAAGCCCACTGGGAAGTGTATAATGTATTCCCTTCATCATGGATGTTCCAAATGACATTCGCTTTCCAAGCCTCTTCCTGTGCTTTGTAAATTAGTATTTTCTTGGCTTGAAATCTGGTCCAAAATCTGGTGTTTACGAAGTTCAAAGGAGAAAGATGGATCGTCCGGATTGAAGAGAACACTCAGAGCAATGTCATCCAAGTTACGAAGTTCAGAGGAGAAAGATGGATCGTACTCTGCTGAACAGTATCTGCAAACTCCTTTTGGGCCAGCCATCTTTGGTTGAATGCCAATGCTCATTCTCCTTCTTGGTTGCTTGGTGTTTCTCATTTCTGCCCTACAGATCATCTTTGTTGTTGAGTTGAGTGTCAGCCTTGTTCCGGAGTTCTCTTATAACTATATTGAAGGAAGGTTATTCTCAAGAATAGTAGGAAGGTTAGTTTTGGAGGGTATAATTATATTGAAAGTAGCAATATAGGATGATTAAGTTTATTCTCAAGAATAGTATGGTAGGAAGGTTAGTTTTGGAGGGTAATTTTGTTTAGTATTTTATGTTGTTTTTCTTTTATTATTGTTAAGTGGTTTGTTTAGTGAATAAAAATTATATATAAGAAATATATAATTTTTGGTTAATGATTTAATTATTTTAATATGAATTAAGTTGTTTTAAAAGTTATGGTTGAAAATTGTTTTGTTTATTTAAATAAATATGGTAAGAGTTTTTTCTTTTTAGTAATTTAAAATTTTGATTAAATTTAATTAACAAAATTTTATTGAAATTTTGAATAATAATAAAAAAAATTAATTTGTAAAAGGTTTTCAATTTTGTAAAAAAACACAAACACATGTAAAAAATAAAAGGTTTTTAATTTTGTAAAAAATTCTTTACAGGGAGCCATGAGAACAGTAACATCAATAATGGCACAAGGAAAAGAGTGTTGAGTGATTGTCTTCTTCATTGTGTATGTGGCATCTCAGTTTATATAAGAAACAAATGGTTGTCAAACAATATTGTGTATATGAATCATACCAGGCAAGTGTAGTTCAATTGCAACAATTTAAAGCGTTTGGGGCACATATATATGCTAAATCATTAACAATTTAAACCTTATGCCATGTCAAATTGTCATTATAAAAAAGTGCTGGAAATTAGCCATTGAAGAAAGGGAAGACAAACTCATAAACAAATCTGCAAGTACTCGAATATTGGATCGTTGAAACACTTTATTTATATAGAGAAAGATGAAGTACATGTACATACTTGCAACTTATCACAAGATGGAACAATTTCAAGCTCTCCTAACCCTAGCTACGAAAATCAAGAAAACCCTAACAACCAACTCTTCCTAGCTACGAATCACACCTAACGAAAGTTGGTCACTCCACCAAGACTCCTCAACAACCTAACATAATCGAAGTTCAATGACATTCATGACATGAATGTTGCTATGTGGGAGATTAAAGAAGAAGAAGCTGCAGTTTCTCTCACAACTTGTTTGAGAAGCCTACATGTTGGCTAAGCTTTTTGTCTTTTCCTCAGCCCAGTCGATTTATTTTGTGTCCTGGTTCAATATGAAAAAATTAAAACACCACATTAACAAGGACAACAACAAAAAGTGCACAAATTAAGAGAAGATTAAGAGCAAACACATAGCAAAAAACTTGGAAATTCACTAGTTTTTGTTTTGTCAATGAGCCAATCATAGTCAGATGGAGGGAAATCCATTGAAGAACTTGTTGAATGTGAAATATAACAATTCAGTTTCCATCATAGCAAATAACATCATGTGAATTATTACATGCATAAAATTATAAACTACATCAATTAGGAGTCCCATCAAATGCACCTTGACTCATGTGATAAATAGAGAGATGGTGCTTTTGTCTTTATGCTTCAAGTGAAGGCACAATATTGGGATGGTGCACCCCTGGACACATTCAAACACTACGTTAACAACAACAACAACAAAAACAACCTGTGCACCCAGTTAAAAGCAAACACATAGCAACAAACTTGGAAAATCACCAATTTGGGTGTTGTCAATGAGCCAATTATGTTCGGATGGAGGAAAATCTATTGAAGAAGTTGTTCTATCTGTAATATAACAATGCAATTTCGATGAGAGAAAATAACATCATGTGAATTATTACAGGCATAAAATTATAAACTACATCAATTAGGAGTCCCATAAAATGCACCTTAACTCATGTGATAAATAGAGAGATGGTGCTTTTGTCTATGTGCTTCAAGTGAAGGCACAGTATTGGGATGTTGCACCCCTGCAAACATTCAAACACTACATTAACAACATCAACAACAACTAGTGCACACAGTTAAAAGAAAACACATAGCAACAAACCTAGCAAATCACCAATTTGGGTGTTGTCAATGAGCCAATTGTGTTCGGATGGAGAACGATCCATTGAAGAAGATGTTGTTTCTGTAAGATAACAATGCAATTTCAATGAGAGAAAATAATATCATGTGAAATAATATCGGCATCAGAATATAGATTAAATCAATTAGGAGTCCCATAAAATGCCCCTTGACTTATGTGATAAATAGAGAGATGGTGCTTCTGTCTATGTCCTTCAAGTGAAGGCATAGTATTGGGATGGTGCACCCATGCAAACATTCAAACACTACATGAACAACATCAACAACAACCAGTGCACACAGTGAAAAGCAAACACATAGCAACATACCTGGAAAATCACCAATTTGGGTGTTGTCAATGAGCCAATTATGTTCGAATGGAGGACAATCCATTGAATAAGTTGTTGCTTCTGTAAGATAACAATGCAATTTCGATGAGAGCAAATAATATCATGTGAAATAATAATGGCATCAAAATACAGATTAAATCAATTAGGAGTCCCATCAAATGCACCTTGACTCATGTGATAAATAAAGTGATGGTTCTTCTGTCTATGTGCTTCAAGTGAAGGCATAGTATTGGGATGGTGCACCTCTTCAAACATTCAAACACTACATTAACAACAGCAAAAACAACCAGTGCACACAGTTAAAAGAAAACACATAGCAACAAACCTCACAAATCACCAATTTGGGTGTTGTCAATGAGCAATTATGTTCAAATGGAGGATGATCCATTTAACAAGCTATTGTTTCTGTAAGATAACAATGCAATTTTGATTAGAGAAAATAATATCATGTGAAATAATACTGGCATCAAAATACAAATTAAACCAATTAGGAGTCCCATCAAATGCACCTTGACTCATGTGATAATTAGAGCGATGATTCTTCTGTCTATGTGCTTCAAGTGAAGGCATAGTATTGGGATGGTGTACCCTTGCAAACATTCAAACACTACATTAACAACATCAAAAACAACTAATGCACACAGTTAAGAGCAAACGCATAACATCTCATCTCTCTATAGAAGTTACTTGGAACAATAGAGGATGCAT
Source organism: Pinus tabuliformis (assembly GCA_031772625.1). Taxonomy (NCBI): domain Eukaryota; kingdom Viridiplantae; phylum Streptophyta; class Pinopsida; order Pinales; family Pinaceae; genus Pinus; species Pinus tabuliformis. The sequence continues at coordinate 217,592,168 of CM062814.1, read as the reverse complement.
TGTTGGAGCGAGGATGACCACGCTTATTGAGGTGTTGAAATTGAAATGGTTCATCTTCAGATGCAAGGACATTCAAATCAATATCCAAGCTGCCATTTTCTTTTGCTTCTTTTATTTTTCTTCTTAGGACTAAGGAAACTCTTCTTCCTCTTCAAAGATGACTCATAAGCACCCAACCCAAGGGTGAAGTCATAATCCATAATATGAAGATCATTAGCATCATCCACAAATTTTTTAGGCAAATCAATCAATTGTTTTGTCTTTCTCACAGTAGAAGGAGGACTATTCTAAAATAGTTCTAGATAGCCAAAAAACTCCTCTCAACAAATTATGCTCTTAAACATTATCATCATCCATAATAGTTGTGTTATTATCTTGATTAGGCGCTCAATATTTAGCTCAAAAATCAAACTTGTCAGAATGGCTTGAAACCTAAACGACCGCGTCCATCTCAGAAAAAAAAATCCTAATGCAACTTGTATAGCTTAAAACTGACTTTGTATGAGAAAGTTATTGTGTTCTGATCGCTTTGCTAAACAGGCGAAATTTGCAAAAAACTTGCCCAGTCACTGCACAATCAGCAGTCCGTACTACTAACGTGGCAAGTGACTAGGCAAGGTAAATGGTGGTCAACATTGAATCACAGTTGGACAAGTGGCATATTTTCATTGGGTTTTAGGTTGGTGTGTTGGCACAGTTTGATTGGTTTGTTTTCGGACCAATGAAAGAATCCCACGTGGCAAGCTTGGAGGCAGCCACATGGTACCTCCCAAAGGTCAGGCTCGGTGCAGAGTAATAAAATTTTATGGAGGTGCCAAGGCTCGACCTCACGACCTCCTCTTAGAAAGACCAAGCACATACCAACTCTGCTACCACTGTGTTGCTTACCCCATTATTTCTCCACATTTATTTAAAGTTTAACGTTGTCGGAATGGGTGGTTAGGAGGGTCAGCCTGTAGGCCAGCATTTCACATGTGAACACCAACCCATAACGCAGTTACAGTGAAAGTTATCCCCATCGGATAGTTCAAAAATCATTAATGTTTATTGTCTAGCATGTGACCACTACACCGAGATCGTCGGGTTTATGTTTAATAAAACCTTGGGGTTAACACTAATCGTGGGTTTATGGTTAATTAATCTAGGATTAATTTAATTAATATTCAGTTTAAAATGGTAGGAGTTTTGGCGGTGCCACCAATTTCAGGCCTGCCTCCACATTAAGCAGCCCAAACTAGAGTTTCTCTAGATTTGGAGGAGAAATTGTAGGGAAAATTTGTCAGAGGCATAACTGGAGCAATTTTCGACCAAATTGAGCTCAGGAAAAGGTGTTCCTAGCTAATTTCGACATTGTGAACACATTGGTGTAGGTATCAAGAGCCATAGAGCTTTGTAAAATATCATTTTACCATAATTGAGCTAATACAGAGGCCCAAGCCATGGAAGCTGGACCAAGGAGATGTAGCCCAAGAGGAGTTAACTCCTTCATCAAAACTATGTGTTATATGTCTATCTGATGGTTTTCTATACTTTTTAGTATTTTTATTCAACATTGATCATTTAAGCTATTTTTCTCATGAATGTCATATTAAGCTTAAGGAAATTTACTTGTTTACATACATAAACAACTAATGAAAACTCAGTACAAGAAGAAATAAGAAAACACATGTTTATAAATCTATAATTGATATTAGCACAACAAATACTAACAATAAAAAATAGATCAAGTTGGCATAGCAAGGTTGAATTGCTTGATTTCTTGAGTTTGTGCAATTAGGGTTTTAGTTCTTGCAAAATTGTGATGCTTACAAGGTTAAAGTTGCAGAAAGGAGAAGGGAAGCTATTGGTTGCAACTCCGAAGGTCATGCCCAGAAGAAGGAGAGCAACAAAGCCACAATCTCCAGCACTCAAAGTTCCAATTCTAGTGGCACTTGAAACTCCTCAAGTTTTTCCTTCAATTGAGGTTGAAGAGGTACAAGTAGTACCAGTTTCTGAGCTTGAATCCACAGCCATTATGTCTAGAGAATCAGAGCTTGAAGGTCCTTCTTCAGAAGAGGAAGCATTCAAGGAATATTTCTATACTTTGAATAAGATGGTTAAAGTGCTCTACTAAGAGAGGAACACTAGAATGGTTGGAGAGAGTTCTAAACCTCCACATGGAGAAGGAAGCTCAGAGGATGAAAAAGACGAGAAGAATGATTCAAAAGGAAATGGTGGAAATCCACCTCCATCTCCACCATCCTCATCATCTTCCTCATCATCTTCATCATCTCACAGAACATCATCTTCCACTACCACAACTGAAACTACCCATGCTCATTCAAAAACCTCGAAAGGAAAGACTGCCTCACTTAAATTAGACATTAAGTTTGAACTTCCCATGTATAATGGAGAGGTGAATGCAAAAAAGTTCAACAATTGGATTCGACAGTTGGAGGTATACTGCAAAATTCATAACCTTCAAGAAGACGACATAAAAATCTAGTTGACTTCACTAAGGCTAGATGGAGCTGGACTAGTTTGGTGGGAAGCAAAGAGTCAAGAGGAAATGTGAATCCATGGTAAGATATCAATCTCTTGGGTTGAATTTGTTTCTGCAATTAAAATATAGTTTTATCCTTTATCCTATATGCAAAAATCCATTATGAGTTGGCAGCTTAAAGGCCAAACAGTCCAAGATTATACACAAGGGTTTAGGAAAAGGGCTTTGTTGTTAGGAGTGAATCTGAATTCCTAAGATACATTGTTGAAATATATTGGGGATTTACATTCCTATTTGAAACATATTATTCTCATGTTCAATCAATATAACTTAGATGAGGTATGTGTGCAAGCCACACACCTTGAATCTAGAGGAAAGAACATTCAGGAAGAGGGTAGTAAGAGGAAGCCATTGCACGGCAAGGAGAAAGAGAAGGGTTGAAAATGGAAGGGAAAGAAGAATGCAAGTGTGAAGAAAGAAGGGGAGAAAATCACATGCAAACATTGTTCCAAAGAGGGGCATGATGAAGCCCACAACTGGAAATTGCATCCTGAATTAAGGCCTAAGAAACAAAACAATAAGGGAAAACAAAAGATGACCACTACCACACAACATGACCTTGGTTCAGATTCTGGTGATGAGACCAAGATTTCAGCCATTGTCACAAAATGTAAAGAAATTGTTGCAAGCACTAGTTCCTCACATAGTCAAAACAACACTCCAAATGAAGAGTTAAGAATATACTTGTTTCATGTAAGAGTGATTTCAATTCATACAAAGGTTGATGCATTATTCGATAGTGGGTCATAATCAAACTTGATTTCAGAAGACTTTGTTAAAAAACTAAACCTTGAAACTGTACCTCATCATAAGCCATATCCACTCGGTTGGATAGTTAACAATGCAAACTTACAGGTTACAAGGAAGTGTTTATTCAAGTTCACCATTACTCAAAAGTTCATTGATGAAGTTGAGTTAGATGTAGTTCCACTTGACATCTCAGGAAAAAATTTCAGTAGTCCTTATTTGTATGATAAGAAACCAATATTTTATCACCATGACAAAAAATACATATTTCGCAAGAATTGGGTGGAGTACATTGTGAGAGGCCATCACCAAAATCTGAATATTTCTTTGGTTAATGCAGGGCAGATGAAAATACTAGTAAATGCAAGTAAAAATTTTGTGCTTCTCATGATCAAGAAAAAGAATGATATTGATTATGAATCGTTTGAAGGTTGTGATGATAAATTGAAATCTGATTTGTTTAATGTGGTAAGCAAGCATGGCGAGATGTTTTAGGAACCAAAGGGGTTACCTCCCAAGAGGGGAATTCAACATGAGATTCAGTTGCAACAGGATGTTCCACTTCCAAAAATTGGCATGTATCACATGTCGATTATGGAGAGCATGGAAATCAAAAAGAAAATTAAAGAATTTTTGAACAAAGGTATCATACGCCCATCTACTTCGCCATGTGGTTTGCCCATTGTCTTGGTGCCAAAGAAGGATGGAACTTATCACATGTGTGTGGATTTCCATGCACTGAACAAAATCACGGTAAAGAATTGTTATCCACTCCCAAGAATTGATGATTTTCTTGATCAGTTGAGGTATGCAAAGTATTTCACTAAGTTAGACCTATGAAGTGGTTATCATCAAGTTAGGATAGCTCAAGAAGACATTTGGAAAACCACATTTAAAACTAAACAATGATTGTTTGAGTGGCTCGTTATGCCTTTCGGTCTTACAAATGCTCCAACTACTTTCATGAGGGTAATGAATGATGTATTGAGACCATTTTTAGATGATTTTATCATTGTCTACTTAGATGAAATTCTCATATTCAACAAGTCAAGAGATGAAGAGGTCATCCATGTAAACAAAGTACTAGATGTCTTGAGAAAAGAACATTTTTTTTAAAGATGTCAAAATGTGAATTTGGCAAGACTTCTTTAGTGTATTTGGGACACATTTTTGGAGGAGGTGAGCTGAAGATTGATCCCTCTAAGATTGAGGTCATTCTGAATTGGCCCAAGCCCAATACAGTTACAGAGGTAAGAGGCTTGATAGGGAAAACACAATATTGGAGAAAGTTTATTACTAATATTTCTTCCATTGCAGCTCCATTACATGCGTTGACAAGTGTCAAGAAAGTCTTCCATTGGGGAGATGTATAGCATAAAGCATTTGATGCTTGAAGCAAAATATAAGTTCAACATCGGTATTGGCTCTTCTGGATCTTAGACATCCATTCGAAATTCAAACAGATGCAAGCAATTATGCCATGGGAGCAGTTCTATTGCAGCATGGTAAGCCCATTTCATTTCATTCTGAAATATTTAATGGAGTTGTAACTAACTATCCCACCTATGACAAAAAACTTTACGCATTGGTACAAAGTGTTAAGAAATGGAAGAACTATTTGATGGGGAAGGAGACCACCATACATACTAACCATCAACCATTGCAGTACTTATAGTCACAGTCAAAGTTGCAGTAATCACGACATTTCAGATGGATGGGTTTTCTACAACAATTTCATTTGGCTATTAGGTATAAAAAGGGAATCTACAATAAGGTAGTTGATATGATTTCAAGGCCTATTGTAAATTCATCTTTTATACTCAAGCATAATTCAATTTTGCATGAAAGTTACATAGAACAACATGCAAATGATAGTGACTTTCAAGAAGTATATGCAAGCTTGAGTTAAGGAAATAAAATTGAAGAGTTGGATTATAATGTACATAACAGTTTGTTCTATCACTTGGGAAAGTTGTGTATTCCACATGGAGAAAGAAACAATATCATAAGGGAGGTGCACACTTCAATGATTGCTTCACACTTTGGTGTAGGCAAGACAATAGTGAATCTTCAAAGGTATTCTTATTGGTCACACATGTTTGATAATGTTTCTCATTTCATAAGAGGATGTTCTTTGTGTGCTACAAGTAAGCCTATCAATAGGAAACTTGGTTTGTACACTCCACTTCCGGTACCTTCACGTTCATGGGAGAGTATCTCAATGGATTTTGTAGAAGGTCTTCCATTGTTAAGGAAAGGTCATGATTACTTGTATGTAGTTGTAGATAGGTTCAGCAAGATGTGCATACTAACACCATGTAAAATTACATCTGAAAAAGCAGCTCATCTTTTCTTCCAAAATATTTGGGTTCATTTTTGTCTACCTACTTCTATTGTAACTGATCAAGATTCTCGATTTGTTGCGAATTTTTGGTCAAATTTGTGGGACATGATGGACACAAAGTTGAATAAGATTACAGCCTTTACAAACAAATGGAAAAACTGAATTGGTCAATAGAACAATCATTCATATTCTTAGAGGATATTGTAGCAAATATCCCAAGTTGTGGGATGAATAGTTGCATTACATACAACATGCATACAACAGGGCAAAGCATTCTTCCACAAACACATCGCCATTTGAGGCATGTTATGGGTACTTGCCAAGATCACCATTGGACTTCATCTTTGAGAAAGATGTCGCCATCGATGGTCACAGTGACATCGATAAGGCAAGGAAGTTCATAGAGAAAATTCAGTTGATACATCATACAGTGCAGGAACAACTTCAAAAAATTCAAAGCAGCTACAAGGCAAGTCATGATAAACACCGGGTGATCACAAATTTCAAGTTGGCGACGAAGTTTGGTTATATATTAGCAAGGAGAGACTTCAAGGGGGAGGTAAAAAGCTTAAACCAATCTGTTATGGTCCTTTTAAAATTCTGGAAAAGATTGGTAACAATGCATTTAAGGTTGATTTGCCTCCTTATATGCAAATATACTCATTTGTTAATGTTGAGAATTTGATATTATTTGAGCCTCCTTTGATTGATGATCAAGAAGAGCATGTTCAGCTACCATCAATAGATGATTTCTCATCAGAATATCTAGATGAGAATCAGCAAGATCTCATACTTGATAGAAGAATCAGGACTTCGAAGAGAGGGGATGTCGAATACCTTAGAGTGGGACTCAAGGGACAAAAGCCTTCTCAAGCCAAATGGTTGCAGATCGAGAAGGTGAGGGAGTTGTACCCTCACATTGTTAGGGCCCTATACTACTAGTGTAATCCCTTATTGTTATTAGTACAACCCCCTTATTACATTTGTGTGCCCATGTAGTCCCCATATTGTTATTATTGTGCCCCATAGAAGCCCACTATTGTTATTATTGTGCCCTTACATTATTATTGTTATGTCAGCTCTTATTATATTATGACCCCTTAGACTCCTATATATAGAAAGGAGGTCTTGTCATTTGTATAATATAAGAATTGTTCATTTGTGTAATGTAAAGGAGTTTTCCCCCTCGAAGAGGCTTATTTATAAGGCGTTGATCTATCTTTTCTATCTTTTTGTGAGTTGGTTTCATAACATTTTGGCATCAGAGCTTTGGATTCTAGGGTTTCGCTGCTCCAAACAGGCCATCATGGAATTTTCGCTATAACTTTTTTTTGTGACGTTTCAGAAGCTAAATAAAAATACCCATTTGAGCCAAAACTGTTCTAAACTTCGAGTCGAAATTTCAGAGCTTGTCTGGCTATATTTTCGGAGATGTGATATGAGGAAGTTGGGGTTTTTACAGACTCTCGAATTACATTCCAAATAGACGACCTGGGGAAAATCATCATAGATGTCTATCTGAGCATCAGCTTGAAATTTCGTAAGAAGTTATAGAAAGAGGACAGACTGTAATTTTCTGTGTATATTTTTCAGATCTGAAGGTCAAAACAGTGACACGTGGCACTTCATACAAGTTTTCTCTTCTGAAAATGTATATAATCAAGTCATCTTGGTAGATTGTGCATAACTCTTTCTTGGAGAATCCAATTTTGATTAGATTGGTGGCATTGAAAAGAGGACGCAAAGGGCTACTGTATGTCACAATTTCGTAACTGGAAGATCCAAAATTATAGAGTTACAGTCGTTTCAAGATCGAGCTCCTAAAATCAAGAAAATGCGATATGAGGAAGTTTGATGGAAAGGATCCAGTAAATTGGATACTACAGATGGAGCAATATTTTGATCTACATGAGGTGCAACTGTTACAAAAGGTACGTATTACATCTTCATATTTAGAACCGAATCAATTTTTATGGTATAAAGGGCTTTGTTCTCGTAAACCACTTGTTACGTGGTCAATTTTCACGGAGGAAATGATAGCACATTATGATGATACAAAGAGAAGCACCTTCTTTAGCCAATTGATAAATCTCAAATAAAAGTGATCAATGGCAAAGCACAATGAGGACTTTAAAAAATTGTATATAAGGGAAAATGATATTCGAGAGAAGCAGAGGATTGATGTCTCCATAGGGACTTTAAAGGATAACATTCAACATGAGGTTCGTCTTTAGGAACCTGATTCATTGGAGAAGGCATTCAGGTTAGAAAGAAAAGTGGAAAGCAAAATTATGGAAACAAAGAAGTATACCCCTCACAACTATAAAGATGGAAGTGTTGTTTCTCCTAGCCTTCCACAACCTACAAGGTTGACACCACAATAATTGGAAGAAAAAAGAGCAAAAGGACTTTGTTACAATGGTGATAACAAATACATTAAAAGTCATATATGTGTTGAGAAGAAATTATTTTACGTTGATTGTGAAGAGGAGGAAGAAAAGGATCAAGAAACATCACAAGAAGAGGATATACACCAGGAACCAAACTCAGAGAAAGAATAAATGAAGCCGACCATATCTTGTAAAGCATTGGCAAGAATTACCACTCCTCAAACTCTCAATATAGAAGGACATATCAAGAAGGAAAAGGTTCAAGAAGTGAAAGATCACATCGAGAAAGAAGAAATGAATCCAACCATATCTTGTAATGCATTGACCGGAATTACCACTCCTTAAACTATCAAGATAGAAGGACATATCAAGAAGAAAAATGTTCAAGAAGTGAAAGATCACACCGAGCATCAAGAAATGAATCTGACCATATCTTGTAATGCATTGGAAGAAATTACCACTCCTCAAACTCTCAAGCTAGAAGGACATATCAAGAAGAAAAAGATTCAAGCAGTGAAAGATCACATCAAGCATCAACAACAAGTTCTCCAACTTTTAAATGATAACGCCACTTTGGTGCAGAATCGAATGAAACAACAGGTAGATCAACATCGTAGTGAAAGAAGTTTTGATGTAGGCGATTGGGTATTTTTTACGGCTACATCTCAAGAAAGCTATTTATGAGAAGGAAATGTTGGCAAGACTACATGCACTTAAGAAATGGTGACCTTACCTAATGGGAAGACACTTCAAGGTAAAAGTGGATCATGATAGAATTAAATACTTTTTAGAACAAATATTATCTTTAGAAGAACAGAAAAAATGGGTCACAAATATGTTCAGTTATGACTTTGAAATCATCTACAAAAAATGGAAGAAAAATGTTGTTGCAGATTCACTCTCAAGAAAGGATGAGGATGTGGAAGCATTGTTTTGTGCTATTTCTATTATCTAACCAGATTGGATAAACGAAGCAAGGGATGAATGGAAGAAGGACGAAGAAGTGTGGCCACTCATTCAAAAGTTCCAGAAGATCCCAGTTCAAACAATATTTCCAGAACTTCACGAGGAAGGAAAAATCATATTGGAACCTGGAGCGGTCACAGAAACAAGAACCCGACGGCTACGAAATCAATCAACTTCAGAGTATCTCATCAAGTGGAAGAACTTACCCACTAAAGATTCCACATGGAAGGACAAGAATTTTATACAAAAGAATCAAGAACTACTCAAGCGTTGAGGACAACACTTTTTGAAGGAGAGGGGCATGTTAGGTCCCTATACTACTAGTGTAACCCCTTATTGTTATTAGTAAAACCCCCTTATTACATTGTTGTGTCCATGTAGTCCCCATAGTGTTATTATTGTGCCCCATAGAAGCCCACTATTGTTATTATTGTGCCCTTACATTATTATTGTTATGTTGGCTCTTATTATATTATGACCCCTTAGACTCCTATATATAGAAAGGAGGTCTTTTCATTTGTATAATATAAGAATTGTTCATTTGTGTAATGTAAAGGAGGTTGCCTCCTCGAAGAGGCTTATTTCTAAGGCATTGATCTATCTTTTCTATCTTTTTGTGAGTTGGTTTCATAACACACATGTTGAACAATTGATAGTATCTTTTGGGGTCCAAAAGGCTTCCAGTTGGGAGGAATGATCAGGCGCTCAATATTTAGCTCAAAAATCAAAGTTCTCAAAATGGCTTGAAACCTGAACAACCGCATCCGTCTCAGAAAAAAATATCCTAATGCAACTCATTTGTTGAAAAATGAGTTCGTATGAGAAAGTTATTGTGTTTTGATCGCTTTTCTAAACAGGCAAAATTTGCAACAACAAAAAAAATCCCAGTCACTGCAGAGTCAGCAGTCAGTACTACTGACGTGGCAAGTGACTAGGCAGGGTCAACAGTGGTCAACAACAAATCACAGTTGGACAAGTGGCATAGTTTCATTGGGTTTCAGGTTGGTGTGTTGGAATAGTTTGATTGGTTTGTTTTCAGACCAATGAAAGAATGCCATGTGGCAAGCCCGGAGGCCACCACGTGGCACCTCCCAAACGTCAGGCTCAGCACAGAGTAATAAAAATTTATGGAGGTGTCGGGGCTCGACCCCGCGACATTCTCTGGCACATACCAAATCCGCTACCACCGTGTTACTTACCCCATTAGTTCTCTGCATTTATTTAAAGTTTAATGTTGTTGGAACAGGCGGTTAGGAGGGCCAGACCTCCGCATGTGAACACCAACCCACAATGCGATTACAGTGAATGTTATCCTCGATGGATAGCTCAAAAAACGTTAATGTTTATTGTCTGGCATGTGACCACTACACTTAGATCGTCGGGTTTATGGTTAATAAAACTGCAGGGTTAACGCTAATAGTGGGTTTATGGTTGGGAATCGAGGTTTTCAATCCTGCGGAGCCGAAGATGAACCCTAGCCGATTTTCTGCCACCTCCCCTGTTTCGGCCGTCGTCTGGCCCATGCTCAGCCCTGCCGCTACTGGTGATGCGAGTTCAACATAGGGAACGCAGGTACTCGCTCTCATTTCTGGTTTGCATGATTTCAAATATCCCCTGAGAGTTCCCCCCCCATCTACTCTACGCCGATCTGGTCGCTGGGGCAGCCCGTTCTTGGTCCTCTTCTGTTGCATCTAGATATAGAAGCACCTGTCTGACTGCAGATGCATTGGCTAAGAACGAACCTGCAGACTATGCTCAATCATATATACACCTTCTCTATCCCCCCAGATTCGCCATTTCTCTGTTACTAACCCTCAGAACTCTTCAAGATTCCTGATTCGGCACGGATGGACCATCTGGAAACTCTTTGGGGCAGACCGCAATGACAGAACCATCGACCTGAGGATTCTCTCCTCATCTCCTCACAAACCCCTGCGGCAAGTTCAGGAACAGAAAGCCCTTCAAAGTTCCAACCTTCTCACGTCTCAGATCTGCAGAAGCAAGCAACCCTCTGATCTCTCTGCTTTGTTCCAAATTCTGATCAGGCTAAAATCAGGCAAAACACTACTACAATGGGTGAGAACATCGGATCAAGTGCAAGACCTCAAGCTTGCTCTTGAACTCAAGGTGGGGATTCCATCCACAGCTCAACGACTTCTCTATGAAGGTAAACAGCTCGAGGATCTGAACCCCATGTCTTTTTACAGTATTAAGAGAAATGCTTCCATTGTTTTTACCTTTTGTTTGAGAGGGGGAGTTGGGGAACAGTCCTCCTCAGCTAGGGCATTTTCATACAAGGACGTTGTCCATGCTCAGCTGCCTAAGAGAACAGCTCCTCCAGCTCAGGCTCCCAAATCCTTTCTGGTGGACAAACTGGAAGAAACCCCATCCATTGAAATAAAGCATCCATCGCTGGATGCGAAAACTCAAAAGTTTGTTGAACATGCCATTATCTGCAGGTTCAATGGGTTATGACCACGCACAGCAGACCTCTACCAATGGCTTCACACTAATTGGATCAACAACTGCAAGGCTCTGTTATGCTCAAAGGGCTTCTTCATCGTAGTGTTTGCTTTCGGTGAGGACTATCAAAAAGCCTTAACTGATGTCCCATGGTTCTTAGGTGCAGCAGGCCTATTCCTCACCCCTTGGTTCCCAGATTTCGATCCTTCTACAGCAGTCATCACTAAACTTCCCATCTGGGTCAGACTTCCAAACCTCCCGGCGCATCTATGGCACTTTTATGCATTCCAAGGGATTGGTGATTCTCTAGGCCACTTCCTAGACACAGACATCACTAGAGGGGAAAAAGGCTTATACACCTTTGCCAGAATTTGTGCAAAAATAGATATGAGCAAAGGTCTCCCAGACTAGATTAATCTCAAAATTGGAGACTTCCACTGGACTCAAACCTTGGATTACGAGAACACAGCCTTTTGCTGCCGAAATTTCCATCATACAGGACACCTCCAAAGCTCTTGTCCCACGATGCCAGCCAAAAAGAAGAAATCCATTCATAAACAGAAATCCAAAAGCTGGAAGCCACATGATCCTACCCCCATGGACGATTTTGACTCCAGCTCGGAGGAAGAGGAAGAGAATATGGAAGGACTGGCAGCAGAGCCAGCACAGGATCCGCCAGCAACTGGTCCTATGGATCCGTCTATTCTACCAGTCTCACAGAAAAGGAATCATGAATCCTCCACCTCGGATTCAGACAAGGAGGCCTCTCCACCAGCACATCTCAGTTTGCAGATCAGGCCAGCCCAGCAAAGTTCTCTTGATTGGGTCAAAGTTGGAAAAAAAAGGGAAAAAATGTCGAATAGTCGATACTACACATGTTGGGTAGAATCCTCTGTTCGGTTCCTGCTCCTCTATTCCTCGCTCCTCTGTTCCTCTTGCTTCTTCATGCTCAGTTCTACTCTCTTCTCTTCTTCTCTTAGGAGCCGAGGTGGATAGCCTATCCTTTCCGGCTGCCTTTGTTCTTGTCTCTCTTGGTTGTAAGCTCTCATTGTACCATACGTTTACTTAATAGATTTAGTCTTTACTGAGAAAAAAAAATAGTGGGTTTATGGTTAATTAATTCGGGATTAATTTAATTAATCTTCAATTTAAAATAGTGGGAGTTTTGGCAGTGCCACCAATTTCAGGCCTGCCTCCACATTTAGCAACCCTAACTGGATTTTCTCCAGATTTGGAGGAGAAATTGTAGGGAAAAATTGTCAGAGGCATAACTACAGAAATTTTCGACCAAATTGAGCTTAGGAAAAGGTGTTCCTAGCTAATTTTGACGTTCTAAACACATTGGTGTAGGTATCAGAAGCCATAGACCTTTGTAAAATAGTATTTTTCCATAATTGAGCTAATATAGATGCCTAAGCCATGGAAGCTGGACCAAGGAGATGTAGCCCAGGAGGGGTGAACTCCTTCATCAAAACTCTGTGTTATGTGTCTATATGATGGTTTGTTGTACTTTTCACTATTGTTATTCAGCATTGATCATTTAATCTATTTTTCTCATGAATGTCATATTAAACTTAAGGAAAATTACATGTTTACACACACAAACAACTAATGAAAACTTAGTACAATAAGAAATAAGCAAGCACATGTTTATAAATCTGTAATTGATATTAGCACAAAAAATACTAACAATAAAAAATAGATCATATCTGCATCAAGGTTTGGTTCCTCTATACTTATCTCAGGAGGGGAATTCAATGTATTATGTGTGGTATCAAGATCCAATAAAGGATATGAATCCATTAAGGAGGAATGCAACCAATCTACCTTTATGGCATGCTTGCAAATGTTGCCACAAATAGACCATGGGAAATCACAAGTGATAAAATCTGTGCGATGCCATATGATAAGATATTTCTTATTAGGTTTACTTTGACTCCTCACCCAATAAGCATGAGATATGCTCTCATGAGGCCTACAATCACTGTCTAGAATTATTCTAGCCTTTTAAATTGATGATTCAAGTTCCATATCTTTCTTTTGGTTGTTCAAATATCCTTCTTTTTTTCAGAATTCCTCAAATCGATAACATGGCTCAACATTGTTTATTAGAGTATAGAATAGCCAATCCATCCTACGAGGACATTTCTTTTGTCTATCACATAGAAAGGTTGTCTTGAGATAACCGTGGTATGACTCTACAACATTATTTGTCTCCTAATTTGCATGAGGAAAATCTTGAAAGCCTTTAACCCACATCCCTAAATGTAAAAATCGAATTAGTAAATATATATTTTTGTTATGAAACAAAAAATGCATGAACTAAAAAAATAGTATGTGAACTTACACATATTGTCACCAACAACCCAATTCTTATGGAAATTGTCCAAAAACTTCTCCTCAGTTGCAAATTTGGTGAAAAAACCATTGATTACATTATCCACTTCATCATTAGAACAATCTTTCATGATATAACCAATTTCATTGAACATCTCTTTTTGTTTTTCTGAACTACTGGCCAACCGATTAACATTCTTTAGCCACGCCCTCCTTACGTGCCAAATACACAAGATCACTTCACATCTGGTGATTCTCCTACCATATTTAATTAATTTTGAGTGAGAAATATTTAGAATGAATGCAACTTGCAATGTCAAATAAGAATCTTGATGTTACCTCAAAGCAATGATTTCAGCCAATGCATCATCAACCATAAAGGCATTGACCTTCCAATCAGGACAAAGTTGAAAACACCTATGCATGAGGTGCTCCATCCATACCACTATATCTTGTGATGTATTACATGACATCACCACCCATGCAACTGGCACCCCACTTTGTTTCTCATCAAACACCATGAGCGAGTACAACTGATACTGTCATATTAAAAAATGAAGTTAATTTAAAGTCATTAATCATATTGAATCATTATAACCAAAATGATTTTATTAAGGCAATCATTTGAAAAATACTCACCCCATATTTATTTGTACTGAATTTTGAGTCCATGGCTATCAAGCTATTGTGGGATAACTTGGTCATAGTTTCCAACATCCATTTTGTTTGTATTCCATCTATAAAAGGGATCTCAACACCATTGGGCTTCTGGTAGAAGAAGAAATCCTTATGGTATTTTTCATACTAGATATTCACACTCATTTCACCTTTTCTATGCAGTTGGTAATTTTCTTTTGTCAGATGATTATAGATACTTGCAATATATTTTTTGCGTAATAAAAAATCTCTATCCCAAGTTGTGGCATCTATTTCAACATATTTCTTATTAATATGCAGTTTACAAACAGTGTCAACTGGCACTTGAAGAAAAAAACAACTTTCTAAATAAGAAATCATGTCCCTAGAAAGTCTTGGCTTCCTTTCCCATCTTCATGATCATACATGTTGTATGTTATTATTGCAGTGTCAGGATCTTGAACCATAACCTTTATAATAAAATGACATTGGCAACCCCTCTTTTTGAGAATTGAATGCCTTGGTTTGGTTTTCCATTCTTCTCTCTTGTCCTCTGGACCATATGAGCAATGATAACTACAAAATAAATTTTGAAATGTCAACACATATGAAAAATGATAAAGTAATGTTAATATCAACATGTAAACAAGGCTTTCTAACTTACTTACAGTTCCCATCGTAAGGCAGTACTAGGCCTTGAGCTTGGAGGTTTGGTTTTTTGACGATGGAAGCTACATGGAGCATCTGGATTCGATGCCTCTCCTTGAATAAAATCAGTAATTATTTGTGTAGGAATTTTGCAACCTGGTTGATATTCATGTTCATCTTGTATACTTCAGACCAAACTAAATCTTTACTAGAAAATATGATTTTCTCTTTAGGTTCTTGCACCTCAACGCTCAGGATAGTCTTCCATTTCTTGTCAATTTTGTCTCAAAGTCTGGAAAAAATGTGGAACATATTAGGAAGCTGAATCTAAAAACTGAAGTTTTAAAAGAGAATAAATAGTTTCATTTATAAGTAAAGTTTAAATAGTGGAGCCTAGGAAGGGATCCATACCTGCAACTATGGCTTGTGGGAGACATATCTACTTTCTTTAGTGGGGATTGATGAAGATGAAATAAGGAGTTTGTTTCAATAAGTATCCATTGTTGTGCAACTAATGTATACCTTGAAGCAAAGATGGCGGTGTTACCCTAAGATATATGCTTGTAAAAATCCCTCATTGTGTTGGTTTGGACTATGCATGCTCATTATATGTACAAATTGTCCATCAATTCAAAGATGCTAAAAACCCCTAAGGTAATCAAGAATTGCGAGAACACTATGTTTTCAATGTGGGGTGTTGATCATATGTTGAATTCTGCATGGTTGATTTATTTGCTTTGTTTTGCAGATTGGCCATGGACTGAGAGTTTCCATGGATGCAGGCATTGATAGGAAGGATTTGTTTGTGGTATACAAACTTTGGTAGGTATTACATTTTAACATTTTATATATTTTCTGCTTAACATTGTAAATTGATCTCCCAGTTAGCATATAGGACACTTTGAAACTATGATTAACCAACCTTCTTCTAAACCAGAACCCCTGACCTGTATATAATGGGTGTTTCATTAGCGTTTATGTTTGGGATTTGGGCAAGTGCATGAATATGTCTCTTGAAAAAGACAGGGCTGCTCTTGACAAGTCTCTTAATGATCTACAACTTGACTATCTTGATCTTTACCTGGTATGTAACCCTCATGCTTGAGGTGATGTAATATTGTTTTACTCCATAGATTTCTCCTGTCATTTACCTGGTGTGTTTGACCCACTTGGCTTATATATATATATATATATATATATATATATATATATATATATATATATATATATATATATATATATATATATATATCTATATATATATATAGATATATATATATATACACACACACACGATGTGTGTAATTGAATCAAAATATTGAGGATTTAACTAGGGAGCTTAGTATAACTAATGGTAAACAGTAGGAATATTGAGAAGAGAAACTTTTATGTACAATAATTTGTCTGAAGGATTTTGTGATGATTGTCACAGGTTTGTCTCACAAGGTAAAAGGATTATGCAAACAGAAGAATTGTTGAACGAGCTTGCAACAATAATAGACCCTTTCAATTGATCCATCGTAGCATCCTTCTTATGTGGCCCACTTTTCATAGAGCCATATATTTCATAGATCCATATGTGATCTACATAGGTTTGTATCATGTTGGGTGCCCATGCACCCACTCCTTTGATACATTATCAAGCTTTGATACTAGTTATTAAAAGGACAAATATATAAAAATATAATACATACACAATAAATATAAACCATGAAAAATTCATAGGAGACAATTTAAGCAGTTCACTTAATATTTAATTACTAAATTACTGACATATTCAGTTTCTTTTCCTACTTTTCTACTACAAGTATGCTTGCATTTGGTAAAAACAAAAATGCTAATATTTGGTCCCAAAAAAATAGCCTTCAATGGAAAGAACATAGGCATGTCGTAGCATTTGGGGCTTTCAATATTTAATTGATCATTGTGTTCTTATGATAGACACATGTTACAACATCATATATTGCATTCAATCAATAGAATTGGTTTCAATGAAACGCATAGAGGGAAGGCAAGACACCAAAATCAGATCTTTTAAGGAGGCATTTTATTTCTGCAATTAGCTTTATTCATAATATCTCTTCAAATATCAGTATAGAGGAAATCCAACGCTCTTAGAAATATGAAACAACCATGTTTTTGTCCCCTTTTGAAAAATGTTCATTCTCCTCCCATTTATTTCATTTCAGATTTCACCAGGCATGCCAAGAGCCAAGCAGATCAGATTGTTTGACAAGTAGGTCCCCCTATTTTTTAGTAGGTCCGATGTTTGGGCCTTCCTTACTAGTGGAGAGTAGGTCAACTGATCTCTGTGGAGATGTAACTAATTGGAAAAGGGATGGTTTCAACAGTGTCACTGGAAAGCTTGTTGGGAACCACTTTGAGCCTCAATCTGATGGCCTTCCCGTGGATTATGGATTTGGCAATCCAGGTATGCCATCACATTGGATGCATACCTGGACTTCTCCTTTGATGAGGACTTTATTCAATATTTTGGAGCTTAAAGTAGCCTTTTGAACTGGAATGAAGGTTTATGGAACAATTTGGCATGTGACAAAGGTGGATTTAACTCCTTTTTAAAAGCTCTGGTAACATTTCTACTTTGTTAAGCCTCAAGCAAACATCTGCTTGTACCAGATTAGAACATTTTTCTGGTTTCTAAGGAAACATCTCTGGGAAAGAAAGGAAGATCAAATGAGTGAAATGCCACATAAGGGTTGTGATTATCAACATGCCAAGTAAAGCAAGTTGTCATGATGAAGTGTTGTGTAAGGTGGTGTAGTAACGAAAGAGCTTATGGTTGTTAACATCCTAGGTTGGTTTTGTCTCTGCCCTGATTATTACCTCCGAAACTTCTCAGCACTTTTGATAAAACTAATGATAAACAAGTTCTTAGAGAACTGATTGAGTCCATATACATGGAATCACATGTATATGGACTCAATCAGTTCTCTAGTTCAAGGATGTGCATTTATTTCTTGTTCTCTACAAGATCATAACTTTGCAAATGTTATCAGGAGGACATTTCAAATATTATATATTTGTGGTATGTGGAGGACCATCAACAACCTTAACTTGTTAAATAATTCTTCTTGGGTTTGTACAACAACTTTTATTTTGATCAATAACCAGACAAATCGATTTGCAACTCCAGCGAGTTTATACTTGGATCAATTTTTTTCATGTTACAATGGTTCTGTCATTCAGCTTTTGCTAGGACTTGGAAATTTCATTACAAGATTCCAATGGAATGCCTTACTCTTTGTCATTTATAAAACATATATTTTTCAAATTGTGGGTACTAACCTGCACAATTTATTTTCACAGTTCAAGCATCATTTTTTGTTCTTCCTATGAGGGACTTCCGAACATATGCGTTATAGGTGAACACATGATATTTTTCACTTCACAAACTCATTCCTCTCTCTCTCCCCCAGCCTAAAGGCTCGCTGCATGAAATATTGTTGGGGTTGTTGGGGCTTTGCATTACAAATATGAAAATATGGATAACATCCATATATATATATATATATATATATATATATATTCATCAATGGAATGTTTTGTTCTTTTTCATTTCAAATATTATCCATATGTGCTCTGTGGAGGACCATCAACACCCTTAACTTGCTATACATTCTTCTTGGGTTCATATAACGACTTTATTTTTTTTATCAATATCCAGACAAATTGATCTAAAACTCTAGCGAGTTTATACTTGGATCAATTTTTTTCATGTTTCAATGGTTCTTTCATTCATATTTTGTTAGGACTTGGCAATTTCATTACAAGATTCATCAATGGAATGCCTTATTCTTTGTCATTTCTAAAAAATATATTTTCAGATTGTGGGGACTACCCTACACAACTTATTTTCACAATTCAAGCATTATTTTTTGTTCTTCTTGTTTCTGAACCCATGTGTTATAGGTGAACATAAGATCTTTTACACTTCGCAAACTTATCTCTCTCTCTCTCCTCCAGCATAAAGGCCACCTAATTTTCCTGCTTAAAGATATTTTTCTTTGTTTTTACTTGAATTTGTGGAATTTCTACTATCATTGTTTCACTCCTTTGGAAACAATTCCCAGAATAACTATTAGTAAAGTGCCCTGTTTGAAAGTAAGCCAAGAAGGACTGAGGTTCACCAACGCATTTGTAGGTGCCACTACATTGGTTGCTATATTTTTTGTCAATGTTGCTAGGGCAACCCCAAAAATGGATAATGAAATCGGCCCAATACCACCAATTTGTCTGAGAACTTGAATGGGATTTGAGATTACACACCCAAAAATAAATTCAGGAGAGGAAGTTATAGCCAGACCCAACGATGTAAATTCTCCCATGAAAACAGGGGGACCTACTTGTCCAACAATCTGATATGATTGGATCTTGGCATGCCTGGTGAAATCTGAAAGGAAATAAATGGGAGGAGAATGAACAATTTTCAACAGGCGACAACAACATGGTTGTTTCATATTGCTAAGAGCGTTGGATTTCCTCTATACTAATATTTGAAGAGATATTATGAATAAAGCTAATTGAAAAAGTAATATTCCTCCTTCAAAGATCCGATTTTAGTGTCTTGCCTTCCCTTTATGCATATCATTTTCACAGAGATATGTACCTTCAAAAACATTGTTGTTTGCACACTTGATTTAATTGCAAGATGACAGATCAGAAATTCGGAGGGAAAGGTCAGAATGGAGACCAAAGGCAAAGATCAACCTTTCCTTAACCTTATATTATGCATTGTACATACATGTATACTTATTGATGCTTTCTTCAATCCTCGTTCTTATTGATACTTATGTGAGGAACCAACCTGTGTTAGACTTTATCTTATCCTTCCAACTTTTTGCGGCAGAGATTAATACCACTATGCTCGACTTTTGGAGTTTCATGTACACACTGGAGTGGGATGATATCTCCTTAATATCCACTACTATTTTCAGGTTCATGTTGTTTAAATAAATTTAGTAAGGATGTCTAGGTGGACATTGGAGCCACTTGTTTGTTACATTCAAAGGTTTCATACCTTGTAGTTTTTATGTATTTTGTGGCATTTTTTTTTCTTTCTTCATCCTCCTACTGGAAAGAGGTCACTAGAATGCCTTCATCGAGGCTATGATTAATGCAACGCATCCAGTTCGAAGCCATTGGAACAAGCTACCTACCCTTTTACAGATAAAATCACATCTACTGGCATTATTTTGACTCAGGCTCGATGTGTTTCTGCTTGCAACCATCCATTATCTTCAATCATCCCCATTTTAATTGTTTTTACTAGGCGCATTTCAACTTTCTATTTCAAAAACTGTACGTTAATATACATCAATAAAAACGTAAAACATTTCACAAAATTAAACATGCAAGTAGCTACCAACAACTTGGGACAATTCTACTATCAAGGAATTCCAAGGGACAATTATTATTCAACCCATAAATTTCACAGGTAAAACTGTAGTCTTGTTTTGTAGAGAAAGTTTATTATAGAATGTGGCATAACAGAGCCGTCACGACAACATGCGCCCGTGTAGTTTTTATGTATTTTGTAGCATTTTTTTTGCTAGAAAGAGGCCGCCCAAATGCCTCCATCCTTGTGTGAGGATGTTAACAAGACATTATATAATACTCTATATTCACAACTCTATGGATTTCCCACTTATGAGCTACATAGGAGTTGGGGATCGCACTTGCTTTATCCTCAATGGATGTATGACAGTGATGGAGGTGGTATTTTACAGCCTAAGTGAAAATACATGGAGTCGACTCCCCAACTGTCCTTTAGATAACGAAGGGTATGTGAGAGTCATGGCCAATCAGAAATCTAGAAACAAAATCAGTAATCCATGCATCGAGAGGGGGTGTAATACCTGGCTCTGCACTCAGTCGGTCTTTGCTTGTGTTGATGCTCTAGGGAAGCAGGGATGCAATGGTGTGCTCTGGGCAAGGAGTGTGCTACAGGGGATATCGGTGGATTCAGAACTGAGTGCGACATGCAGGGAATCAAATTCAAATTGAGTGAGGAAGGAAGTTGGTGAGTTAATGGCGGGCAACACGTTAGGAATGATGAGTTAATGCATGTAGGCCTCACGGTCATGGAGCGAGGGACATACGGTAATGGAGAAAGGATCTGGCGATGTCAACAGATGGACCCTATAATTTAAATTAAATATAATCATACTTTAAATAAAATAGTTATTTTATTTTTCAATATAATTAACTTTCCATTTATTTAACTAATTTAAAGTAAGATACACTGAGAACCAGACAATTTGGAATATAACATTATTTTAAATCGGTCATCAAAGATTATAAAAATAAATAATTACATTTCCTAAATAGTAAATATTTGTAAAGATGTAAATCCTTTTCACATGATAATCATTCAACTCAAAAGAAAAAATTAAATGTTTCTGATTCTTAATATTTATTAAAATTCAATTCTTAATTTTTATTAATATTTAATGATTATATTAAATATTATAAAGAAAGCATAAAATAATTAAACTTTTTTCTTAACTTATAATATAAATTAAATTTGGTAAAACTCAATTAATATTGTAAAATTCACATAATTTTGTTATTATTAATTTTTTTTTAATTTAAACAAAAAAAATTCCACTGATCTTAATTAAATCTTGTTGAATGGTAAAAATTTAATCATATTTTTAACTAAGGAACTTCTGTTAAATATAAATTTTACAACATTTTTTTATTTAACTTTGCTTCAAAACTTCTTAATTCATGACTGGAGTAGACTTAATTCATTCTAAGATAATTATTACAAATTTCAATATAATTAAAGTTTCATTAATTTGACCAATTCAAAGAAAAAAAATCTCTTCATGGAATCTAAAAGCTCAATTTGTTTTTACATAAATCTACTTGATTCTTTTCCCTAGGAAAAATCGTAATTTTCATTGATATAAGAAAATTACATATTGTAGATGCAGTTGCATATGCTATATGGTTAGGTTGTCCACCTATCAAAAAAGAATGTATCAAAAAAGATCTTTTATTCTCCACGTAGGGAGAATGTGTCTACTGTGTTTTTCAAAAGTGGTCAAAAAACTCCTCGCAGGGAGTACTGTTGTCTATCTTATATATACAACTGGTAAATCGAAATATACATTTGTACTAATAATTTAAGCAAAACTATAAACATGTAAACCAGGCCCCTCAGAGCCAGTTATGTTGTGTAGTCCATATATGGGCAGTGGTAGTATTGATAGTGTTCATTGTCCCTCTACTTCTGAATCATCCATGTACCACGAGGCCGGTTCACAGCTTCCTTGGATAGTTGATCGAAAATATGATTGCATTCCCTGTAGATATGGCAAAAAACAAAATGATCAAAATGTGCAATGAATCTGTGTGCCTCTTCCAAAATAGGTCTCAGAGAATATGCATGACAGTTTGATGTGTTGTTTATCCAGCTGATAACAGTCTTGGAGTCCCCAAAGATTTGTATATTTCTGCAATGTTTCTCCATGGCAAAGTGTAGGAGATGTCTTAGAGTGATCAACTCAGAATAATTATTGGTGCCCCTTCCCAGTCCCATTTGGATTTTAAAGTAATGAGAGTCAAAGAGGTATAGAATAGCACCCCCCCACATCTTGCATCCTATGCAGATCCATCGAAATATGCCTAGGGGTAGTCTCAGTTGATGACCTCAGGAACAATGTTCCTAGAGGATGGAGCAGCATCGTCGTCGGGGATGGAGTTGTAGGTGGCCAATATGCGGGTAGTGATGGAGGGCCAATAAGGTATGGTATTTTGGAAGATGTAAAGGTTTCGTGCTATCTGGATCACCCAACAGAGGAGAAGGGGTAGGTTCCTGGCCTTGTTCGATGTAGCAGATGTCCACCATGATATCCATGCATCCAAAACAGATGTACCCTGCCATTGACAATGAATATTGATGGCCCAAAGGGTGGTATTCCATAGGTCCATAGTGACCGGGCAGGTAAGGAAGATGTGATCAATATTTTCTATGTTGTTCTTGCATATGCAGCACCAGGATGGTCCATGATGGGCTCCCTTGTTCAGGTTGTCCCCCGTGGGGGCCTTGTTTTTAGAACTGTCCACATAAACAATCTCATTCTAGGGGGCGCCTTAAGTTTCCACAGATGTTTCCACCAATGTTCAATAGTCAGTGGTCGATGGACAACAACAATACAGAGATAACCTTCCTTTCAAGAGTATATGCTATTTTTTACATGGGCCCATATGATCTCATCTTCCCCCTCTGTAATCCTGATATGTGATTCAGTTAGTGCAGCAATGTATTCCCCCCAGTGATGATGCCAAATCTGTGGGAGATGTAGTCGACGTGTAGTCTTCTATGCCTGTTGAAATATGGTGGTGTGCTTTGGATCCACAATATGGTTAATATTAATGATACCTGCATTGTTGAGAAGGTGCATCAATTCTTGTGGGAGCCTGTGTGAGTTGTCGCTTCCAATCTAGGGATCTAGTCCAATGTGCACCTTTGAGCCAAACTGTATTTTCCAAGTGATCCCATCTTGGATGAGGGGCAGGGATTTTACTACTGCTTTCCATATGATAGATATCCTAGACTTATTCTAGTTGGGTCGTTAGATCCAGTCCACCATGTTGTGGGGAGATATATATTTCGAGTATGCCACCCTTGTCTATAAGATGCATGTAGTGACCAGTTGCCATCCTAGCTTAGCAGCCAGTGCAGTAGAGAAATCATCCAATCTTTTAATTCCCCATCCCCCCCATTTATTTGGTAGTGCTAGTAACTCCCATCTAGCCCAAGAAAAAATTCTTCTGGACTGTTTGCCCTTCCAAAGAAATCTGCAACAGATATTTTTTATTCGAGAGAGTATGCCCCTAGGGATCTAGGCTAGGGACATCCAATATACAGGTGTAGCTTCAAGTACAACTTTAATAAGAACTAGTCGGCCCGCTCTGGAGAGGTACTTGTGGTGCCAGATATTAAGTCTTTTCTCTAGCTTAGAAATTAACCATGTCCAATCAGCAATCTTGTATCTGAGGGGTTTTAGCCAGTAACCCAAGTACCTAAGTCCATCATCCAGCTGTAGAAGAGTGAATGGGAATCTGTGGAGGGCGAACTGTATTTCATGAGGTGTGCAACCTAAAACTGTTAATGTGGATTTTAGGTTGTTGATTTCCATACCAGTATCAATTCGAAATATGGCCATGATATTCTGTAGATCGATGAGATCCCCTATCCCTCCATTGAGGAAGATCAACAAATCGTCTACAAAGAGGAGGTGGGTCAATATGCATCTGTCTATAATCGTGATGCCCTGAAGTCTTCCCATCCTGTGTTCTTCCAAGATGAGTCTGCTGAGGCCCTCCATAATGAGAAAAAATAATAGAGGGGAGAGAGGGCATCCCTTCTTGAGGCCTCTTTCTGAGTGAAAGAAAGGGGATGCCGACCCATTGATAAGGACACTAAAAGTTATATTTGTTATGCAACACATGATCCATTGTATAAACTCTATGGGGAAACCAAGATGAGTTAAGAGCATTCTGATATATAACCAACTAGCACGATCAAAAGCTTTTGAGAGGTCTACCTTAAGAATCATACCTTTCAATTTCTTCATCTGTACAGAATGCAACACCTCTTGTGCAGTTCCAACAACTTCATGGATCTGACGGTCCTGAAGGAAAGCAAATTGTTCAGAGGAGATATGTGAGGATAAAATGGGATGAAGGCGGTTAGTAATGATCTTAGCAATGATCTTATAGATACAGTTACAGAGGGAGATGGGATGAAAGTCTTCAAAAGAGCCAGGGTTATCAGATTTAGGGATGAGCGCAATGAAAGTGGTGATGTAAGCCTCGTACATCTGCCCAGAGATTTTGCAGTCTTCAATGACCTTGAGTAGGTCTTCTCTAAGAAGTTAGGAAAAAGCAATGTAAAACTCAATCAGCGAGCCATCTAGTCCTGGACTCTTGTCTCTATTGAACCGTTTCAGAGTGCCTTCGAGCTCCCCCATAGTGACAGCCTTGTTGATGTCCAAAGCATCCTCCTGGTCCGCGAACCGGGGAAACAGTTGTGCCACTTGATGATTTCAGCCAATGATGCATTGGGGGGAGCTTTGTAAAGCTGCTTGAAGTGCGATGTGCCAAGAGTGGCTAAGTGCTAAAAGGAATTTACTCTGATGACATGTTCATTATTCAAGTTCCAAATGGTGTTAATTTCTTTTCGTCCATTAGAAAACTTGTGATATAATTTTGTGTTATCATCGCCGTCAAAAAGCCAAATGGCTCTGCTTCGCAGCATCCATGATTCCGTTGTCTTTTAGGATCTTGCCTCTCTGTGCTACTAAGGTTGTGAGCCTCTCCTTTTGTTCAGGTGTTGTGTATCCCCTTCCATGCTCATCCTCCAACTCTGCAATCTCAGCTTCAATGTCTCTCAGGGTTTGTTCATCCATCAATATCTTGTTGTGTGCCCATGTTTTTTATATCCTCTTAATCTCGCTTAGATTGTGGGCAAATCCTTCTGCTATATTCCCACCCGCAGCAGGAGGGTGGGACTTCCAATAATCAGATACCAGTTTAACGTAGTCTGCATCTTTTAACCATGTTGACTTGAACTTGTATGGTGCTTTGGGTTTGTTCATACCACCTTTGACATCAAGGTATATCGGCGAGTGGTCTAATAGTCCCCCTAAACCAACCCACTGCCTATAGTTAAACCCCATACCCAACAGTTGCTCTTTAATGAGGAAGCGATCTAGTCTTCTAGCCAGCCTATCCTCCCCATTCATTTTGTTCCTCCAGGTGGGTTGTAGTTTAGCAGAAGGGATATCGATTAGACTATGGTCCTCTAGAACATTTTTTAAGAAATCAGATAGTGGATCAATCTGAGCATGATGACCCCATGATTCTGAATATCCAATAGAGAAATTAAGATCTCCTCCTAGAATAAGGTTATCCACTTGTAGTAGATTGGAGCTTAACAGATGCTCCCAGTAGGCTCCTCAGTTTTGGCATGGACCATATACATTGATGAGTCTGATGTCAATACCTAATTCAGATGAGTAGATATCTGCCCCAATATGACTAGTTCCTCCCCAAATGTTACATAGCTTAATAGTCCTGGTATTGTACCCCATCGCAACTCCACTTGAACGCCTGTTAAAGTCAAGGGCATGAAACAACCATTTGGGAAGCATGGTTTCAAGGAGGCAAGTGATGGCTTCTACTAACCCCAGGGTTTCCTGAAGGAATATGACATCTACTAGCTCAGTACTTAGAATCATCCGAAATGCTAGTATTTTCTCAGGAGTAGCTACCACACGGCAGTTGTAGGAGAGCAACTTCATGAGGGAGATGGCCCCAGGGTGTTCTGTGCTCTAAGAACCTAGTATATGGCTAGCTAATGACCCAAAATGACTTCCACAATCATGGAAAATTTTAGGGGCTAATGTTCGCCCAGTGGGCTAATTTTCCAGGATTTTTCCACAAAAAATATTCGCCAATTTCCAATTTTATAAAAGATGATTCACCCAAATTTTAGAATATAAAATTATTTTACCTTAAAAATCGCCAACATTATATAGAGACTATATATAAAATAATTATAAATTTGATTAATTTTACAAATATATCAATAAACATTTATAATTTGCATATTAGGGATTAGTGAGATTCGCCAATGTTTTAAACTTCAAGAAAATTTTCCATCCTTAAAATTTTCCTTGTCCACAATCGCTTGTTGTTTGGCTTTAGAGGGAGAGGAGGGTCGGCCCCGAGGGGGTTTTGGAGTGATGGGAGGGGATACGATACCAATGTCGATCGTATCAAGAAGTTGTGATTGAGATAGAGATCTGAACGAGTAGTTGTGAGAGTGAGACCCCTTCTTATATTCAGAGGATAAGGCAGGGGAGTTCGCCTCTAAGAAGGATGGGGGGGTGCATGAGAAAGTGGCGGGGGGGGAGGTTGCAGAGAGCAGGCCAAGGAACGAGGAGTCGGGCAGGAAGATGCAGTACCATGATGATCAACAGAGGATGGTGCAAGAAAACAAGATGAAGTAGTGAAATTCAAAGAGCAGGGAGTAGAGAGAGGCATACCCGAAGATAGCGTAACCGCAACAGCCTCCCTAGCCCTAGTCATAGGAGGAGAGGGAGGCTGAATGGGAGCATTGCCGCACTTTTCTGATTCTCCTTTCCCATCTTTGTCACTGCTACTTCAGTGTTGATGCGCTACTCAGGTACCTTGGTAGCTTTGGATGGGATCGTCTTCCCCTGGTCCGCTGCTTTAGCTATCCCATTCAGAGGAAAATCCCTATATAAATGTCCCACCTTATGGCACCTCCTGCACCTGAAGGGGACCCCCTCATAATCAAGGATCTGTACTCGAGAGTAATGTTTCCAATGCAGGGTAATTTTCTCTTGTAGTCCTTCCCTAGTATCAAGATGAACCAGAATCCTTGCATATGCCATGATGCCCGTGGACATGTATGATTTATCATGCTCCAAATAGGTTCCAGAGCATTCCTGATGTGCATAAAAATGTCCTCCGACCATAAGTGTAGAGGCAGGCCTAGTAATCTAACCCACAGTGGTCTTGCGCCCAACTGCTCTCTCAGGGTCAAAAAGAGGGCTCTATCTTTTGAGTAGCATAGGGGTTTGCTCAATGTGCCAAAAACTAGATAATACCCAGGTGGTATGTTTGGCTCTTGCAAAACGCAACGCAAACCATCCCCACACGAAGGTTTGTACAAAATGTAGTTCAGCCAAGTGATGTCCCCAAATCTATGTAGTCCATTGCCTGAGCCTAGTCATGTTGTAGTTCCTCCCTCGAACCCTACCCACCAAAACCTTATCAACAGTGTCCATGGCTTCACCCCACTGGATATCCTCCATCAAATGTAGAGCAATATCCTGGGTCCTGGCCTTAACGCACTAGGCCTTTTTCCCTGGCCTGTGACCCTTGTCGTAAACTTCCACTTGAGGTGCGCGCTGATGAGAGTTCTATAAATCTGGTCCAAAACCGCTAGTGTTCACTTCCATATCAGGAGGAAAGCTTGCAAAACAGCTAGAGGTGGGAGTCATCGAATGTTGAGCAAGAGGGGTTTCTTGAGGTAGTACCAAGGGTCCTCCTATAGGGGCAAATGAAGGGTAATGAGAAGCAGCAGACAGAGGGTGACATGGATAACCCAAGGGGTCAATGGAGTGGTCAGGCCCTATGCACCTAGACAATAACTATATGGATGCCTGTGATGGGGCGAGAGTAATGGAATTTGGCCATGTGAGGGGGTCTTCAGGCAGGAATACGACTGGGCAAGAAGGACCCAAAATCGATGGCAGGGACGCTAGGACATCCAGCAAGTCACTGTTATGAGGGAACAACCCTTCCAATATCAGGGGAGGCAAGGTCCATATGGAAACTTCAGCAAAAGGGTCATCGGAGTAGTCAACCTAGTCGAGCTCCATACCTAACTGTCCGAAAATGACGTGCCAGCTGCCACCAGGAGCTGCAAACCGTTGTCTTCATAACTGCACCGCCTGTGGAGGGTAAATGGGGACAGGTAGTATTCACGAGCGCAAAAGAGTAAACGACAATGGGAAGCGAATGAGTTGGTTCTGTTGAGGATGGTCAAGCACAGACAGTAGTGCAGGTTCTGCAATGATTCCGAACCCTAGCCCGTATCAGGCGTCGATCGAGGAGTTTTCCGTAACTCCATCCTCCCCCATCCCATTTCCCTTCATCATCTGTGAATCGTTGCTCCCTCTTATCGAAAAATAAATCAAAAATATTTTAGATGCAAATATAATAATCCCATTATGTTATTCTACCACATAAATCTACTTGATATTTACCTAAGAAAAGTGGTTAAAAGGAGAAATTATATCTACCTTCAATTTAAATGTAAATTCTATTTAATTTTATTCTTGTAAATAAAAATATACAACTTTATTTTAATAGTATTTAGGAAGTTTTATATGAAACAACATAATTACATAAGTTTAATAGGAAACAACATTGAAAGAATAATAATACACAATAATACACCGAGAAATATAGTGTTTAAAGAAGAAATTCATAAAGTAATTCTTGAAAGAAAAAAATAAACTACTAATTTTCAATCTACAAAATACTTTATCAAAGGAGACCAAAGTTGTACAGATGATTTTTTTCAACAATGGTGTACTATGTATTCCCTTTACTGGAAGTATTTGGAACATTAATATATAATATAAGTGTGATTCAGTCCATCAACAATTGCTATTGATTCCAAATTGTTGAGCCTCCATGTAATCCAGGATACCTAGAAGCATTTTTCCATGAACCTAGAGGAAGAGACTTACATTTCTCTTGAATTTGTATTCCTATAAACACTTAGATTTCCAAACTCGAGAAACACATTTACAACTATTGAAAAGAAAAGGGGAGCTCCTCAATTTCTTGAAGGAGAAAGTCATAATTTTTTAAGAAACATCAATCTATCAACTTCTCATAATATTAAAATAACATTTATATTTATCATTTAAAAAGGAAAATCAAACACACTAAATATGAATGAATTATCAACATTTATTTGATTAAATAAAAATAATACCACTTTTTTTATTGCTTAAATAATTGTGAGCAATTGAATCCCTTCACAAGCTAAATCTTCTACTAATTATTAAAAATATTTTCCTCCAAACCCTCAATTTTATTTACACATGAGGATGATGTTAAATACTGCAAAGCCAAAAGTCTTTTTTTGGATAGAATATAAAACAGATTTAACAAAACTTGTCCAAAACCAACTAACAAACTAATATATGATTAATTTTTTTTTGTAAAATTGGAACCTTTTCATCATTCAAATATTCAATATAATTTTATTAAAACTATTAAATTCAACTAAAATTTTTAAGTACTTTCTTTTCTCAAATGAAAAATTTACAACATATATTTACATAAATTTCTAGTTTTTCTAATTATATTTTCTAAAACAAACTTAATTCATATTAAAATTATTAAATCATTAACTAAAATTTATATATTTCTTATACCTAATTTTTATTCACCCTTAAACTACTAAATTAAGCACACAACAATAAAAAAAATCTTCAAAATAAAATAGAATCTAAACAAAATGTAATGAAACTTAAAACTCTCCAAAGGCAACCTTCATACCATACCACCCATAATAATAAAAATCACATTGTCCAATTCACTAAGAGCAATTAATACTAATAAAACCCACATTGTCAAATCCAACTGTTTAATTGAGGGATTCTTCCATTCTCATGCAAAATTCTTAACATGAAACAAATTTCATTCTCATTCAATATTCTTAACGTGAAACAAATTTGGTTCTATACTTCTATATATTTCTCATACCTAATGTTTATTTCCCCTTAAACTACTGAGCTAACCACACAACAATTAGAATCTTTCAAAATAAAATAGAATCTAAACAAAATGTAATGAAACCTAAAATCCTCCAAAGCTAACCTCCCTACCATACCATTCTTGAGAATAAAAGCCACATTGTCCAATTCACGAAAGTGTATCTAATAATAATAATAATAATAAAATAGACATTCTCAAATCCAAATCTAGTTGAGGGGTTCTTCGATCCTCATTTAAAATTCTTAACACAAAAACGTGTTTGGCTCTTTGCTTCTATACATTTCCCATAGCTAATGTTTATTTCCCTTAAATTGTGGAGTTAACCACACAACAATATTCAAAATAAAACAGAATCTAAACAAAATGTAATAAAACTTAAATCTCTCGAAGGTACCACACCATTCCAAAATGTAATAAAACGTAAATATCTCAGAAGGTACCACACCATTCTTCGGAATGAAGACTAGATTGATCAATTCATAGAAGAGTAACTAATAATAATAAACCACATTAAACCACATTGTCAAATCCAAATCTATGTTAAGAATTCTTCTATTCTCATTCAAAATTCTTAATACAATACATATAATTTTTTCTGAAACTTAAAATGCTCCAAAGCTAACCTCCTTGCCATACCATTCTTGAGCATAAATTTCACATTGTCCAATTCATTGAAGTGTATCTAATAATAATAAAACCCCCATGGTCAAATTGAAATCTAATTGAGAGATTCTTCTATTCTCATTCAAAATCTTTAACACAAAAGGTATTTCGTTCTCTGCTATATATATTTGGCATTCCTAATATTTTTTTCCCTTAAACTAAGGAGTTAACACACAACATTAAAAATCTTCAAAATAAAATAGAATCTAAATAAAATGGAATGAAACTTTAAACCCTTCAAAGTTAACCTTCTACCATATACCATTCTTGTGAATAAAACCTACATTATCCAATTCGTAAGTCTAACTAATAACAATAAAACCCATATTATCAAATTCAAATATAATTGAAAAATTTGTTCATTCTCATTCAAAATTCTTACACAAAAAATATAATTGGGTGCTCTTCCTTTATATATTTCCTATACTTAATATTTATTCCCGGTACACTATTGAGTTAACCACATCAAAGTTAAAAATCTTCAAAATAAAAGGAAATGTAATAAAACTTAAAACCCCAAAACTAACTTTCTTACACTACCATTCTTAACAATAAAACCCATAGTTTCCCATTCACAATATAATACATAATAATAATAAAACCCACATTTTCAAATCCAAATATAATCAAGAGATTCTTGAATTCTCACTCAAAATTCTTAACACAAAAAGTTTTTGATATTAAAACCCACGTTTCCAAATATAACCGAGGGATTCTCCCATTCTGATTCAAAGTTCTTAACAAAAAAAAGTTTTTGGTTCTCTGCTTCAAACACTAAGTTTTAACGCAAAACGTTTTTTTGGTTATCTAATTCAAAAACTCAGCTTTAAAACATTTTATTTCCTTCAAAAACTCAACTTAAGACCAAAACGCATATAGGTCAGTGCTTGCCCACCTTTTTAATAGAAATCCTGATATGCATGCTCAGAGCCAGCCACAAAGGCGTATTCTGACAAGCACACATGGACATCCTGACACATTCTATTTGAAAATATATCAAAAAATATTAATACCAAAACCCTAATGACTTATTCCTGCAATCAAAAGGGCATGGAGAGCAGCCAATCTTACGGGCTGATGATTGGGTTTTCTTCTTTATTCCTGCTGGGGCGCATGCACAGTCGCTACATTCGGCTTCGGCACCTTCGGCTTTTCCTCCTTCTGAAAGCCTTTGACAAGCTTCTCACAACCACCAACTTCATAAACGGGAGATGTCACAGAAGACAACAAAAAAATCCTTTTTTCATTGATGGGTTTTCCATGAGGCCAAAATGATCTCCCCTCAGAAATTTGAGTTGACATTCCACTCTGTTGACTCAGCAATGTCGTCTCCAAATCATATATTTGCTTCTCAATGGTCGAAATTTCATCACTGAGCATGTTTTGATAATCATGGAATAAGCGCAATCGGCTCTGCAGACAATCAAGAAGAGCATATTTTTGATCCTCCTCCACCATTATAACTCCAAGAGACACACAAGATCTCAACTCTCCAACACAAGATATCCAGGGAGAAGAAATGATGAGAACCATAGCTCTTTGGCTGTGAGTTTCTTGGCTATTTATAGAAGGGGAATGACCATTGGTCGCCAGCCCCGCCCATTGAAGTAAGAGCAGGGAGTAGAGAGAGGCATACCCGAAGATAGCACAGTCACCCTGGCCTTGGTCATAGGAGGAGAGGGAAGCTGAATGGGAGCATTGTCGCGGTTCTTCGGATTCTCCTTGCCCATCTTTGTCGCTATTGCTTCAGTGCTAGTGCGTTGCTCAGGTACCTTGGTAGCTTTGGATGGGATTGTCTTCCCCTGGTCCGCTGCTTTAGTTGTCCCATTCAGAGGGCAATCCTTATATAAATGTCTCACCTTGTGGAACCTCCTACACCTGAAGGTGACCCCCTCATAATCAAGGATCTGTACTCGAGAGTAATGTTTCCAGTGCAGGGTAATCTGCTCTTGCAGTCCTTCCCTAGTATCAAGATGAATCAGAATCCTTATGTACACCATCATGCCCATGGACAGGTATGATTTATCATGCTCCAAATAGGTTCCCAGAGCATTCCCGATGCGCCTAAAAATTTCCTCTGACCAGAAGTGTAGAGGCAGGCTTGGTAATTGTTACAGATCCATTTGGGCACATCAACCCCAACTTACAGATTGATACTATTAGGGCCCATCAACCCCTAATACAATTGTTACATGCCCTAAAGAAGTTAAACATTAGAATGCCTCACTTCCCAAGAAGTTCCATCACTGAAAACATCCAAAAGTTTCCTCTAAGAAGATCAGTGCAGGTAGGCCTTCATTAGGGTGCACTGCAATACAAACCATACATTGTCAGGGTGCTATGCAGCGCACTTGGTCCCTCTTTTGCCTGTGCTTGGTGAATTTGAGAAAATTTCCGTGAGGGTTTGAAGATTCCTTATTCATTGGAAGCCTCTAGAAGTTTCTCAAAACCACCTACTCCTTTGAGTTGGCATTTGGATGAGAAAGGGAATTAGGAAACATCAATACCCTATCCCTTCTTCCATGGAACTGATTTTCTAAATTTAGAAAGGCATTCATTATCACCATTGATGGCATAACCTCCTTCACTCACCTATAAAAATATCACTCATCTAAGAGATCAGGGGCTGAAAAATATTGAGTTGTAAGGAGATGTTGGTGATATGAGAATAGAATTGAGTGCAAGTATTGTATTAGTGTTGAAATGTCTTGCTTGTCATGAGGTGAAGAGGATGGGATTGAATTGGAAGAGTGTCGTTGGATCGAGCACATATGGGTTGTAATTCTTCCTCTTATCAATAAAGTCTTCGAAACTTTTTCCCTTATGCTTGTGTTATATGTTGACACTTTCATATGTATATCATGTTCTCGATTCCATGTTATTTATAAACAATAGATCGTTATCATTTGCTTTGATGGGTTCTTGTTTCTGTTTATGTGCAGGTACTTCTCAAGCGATTTAAGTACGAGAAGGAGCAACGGAATCGGTCAAGGAAGATAAGGAACAAGCGGAAGCTACAAGTAGGTTCTTTGTTCTCTTATTTTATCTGTTGTTTATAGGAAAGGTAGAGATTACTTTGTCTGTTGTTTCTAGATCTGATACTAAATCTAGAGGGTTAGGCATTTGTCCAAGAACACTAAATTTTCCCAAAACAGTGATCTGACCCACAATGGTCCTATGCCCAACTGCTCTCTCTCATAGTCGAAAAGAGGGTTCCATCTTTTGAGGAGAACATGGGTTTGCTCAATGTGCCAAAAACTAGATAATACCCAGGTGGTATGTTCGGCTCTTTCAAAACGCAGCGCAAACCATCCCCGCACGAAGGTTTGTACAAAAGGTAGTTTAGCCATGTGATGTCTCTGCAATCCATTACCTAAGCCTAGTCGTGGTGTAGTTCCTCCCTCAAACCCTACCCACCAAAACCCTATCATCAGTTTCCATGGCTTCGCCCCACTCGATATGCTCCCCAAACGTAGAGCAATATCTTGGGTCCTGGCCTTAACGCACTTCGCCTTTTTCCCTGGCCTATGACCCTTGTTGTAAACTTCCGCCTGAGGTGCTCGCTGATGAGAGTTCTGTAAATCTGGTCCAAACCCGCTAGGGTTCGCTTCCAGATCTGGAGGAAAGCCTGCAAAACAGCTAGAGGTGGGAGTCGTCGAATGCTGAGCAAGAGGGGTTTCTTGAGGTAGTACCGAGGGTCCTCCTGTAGGGGAAGATGAAGGGTAATGAGAAGCAATAGACGGAGGGTGAGGTGGATAACCCAAGGGGTCAATGGAGTGGTCAGGCCCTATGCACCTAGCTAAGAACTGTAGGGATGCTAGTGATGGGGTGGGGGAGTAGTGGAATCTGGCCATGTGAAGGGGTCTTTAGGTAGGGAAACGACCGGGCAGGAGGGACCTGAAATCTCGATGGCATGGCTGCTAGGACATCCAGCAGGTCACTGTTATGAGGGAACAACCCTTCCGAGATCGGTGGAGACGACGTCCAGATGGAAACTTCAGCAAAAGGGTCATCGGAGTAGTCAACCTGGTCGAGCTCCATACCTAACTGTTCGAAAATGACGTGCCAGCTACCACCAAGAGCTACAAACCATTGTCTTTGTAACTGCACCGCCTATGGAGGGTAAACGGGGCTAGGCAGTATTCACGAGCACAAAAGAGTAAACGGCAATGGGGAGCAGATGAGTTGGTTCCGTTGAGGATGGTCAGGCATGGACAGTAATGCAGGTACTGCAGTGATTCCGAACCTAGCATGTATTAGGCGTCCATCGAGGAGTTTTCCATAACTCCATCCTCCCCCATCCCATTTCCCTTCATCATTTGTGGATCGTTGCTTCCTCCTATCGAAAAAGAAATCAAATATTTTAGATGCAAATATAATCATCCAATTACATTATTCTACCACATAAATCTACTTAAAACCAATGTCATTTCATTGAAGTCAAAGAAAGTATAATGTCAAAAGGGGAGATTGTTGGACATAGCTTGAAAGCGAATTTCATGTCATTGATGTCAAAGGAAGGAAATTGTTGGGTAGAGTATTTTCATGTCAAAATTACCTAAGCAAAGCGGTTAAAAGGAGAAATTATATCTACCTTCAATTTAAATGTAAACTCTACTTAATTTTATTCTTGTAAATAAAATATATACAGCTTTGTTTTAATAGTATTTAGGAAGTTTTATATGACACAACATAATTATATAAGTTTAATAGGAAATAACATTGAGGCATTCCAAAGTTTCACACTTGTAAGGACTCTTGGAAGATTAATAATACACTGAGAAATGTAGTGTTTAAAGAAGAAATTCATAAAGTAATTCTTAAAAAAAAATAAACCATTAATTTTCAAATTACAAAATACTTTATCAAAAGAGACCAAAGTTGTAAAGATGATTTTTTTTCAATAATGGTGTACTATGTATTCCCTTTACTGGAAGCATTTGGAACATTAATATCTAATATAAGTGTGATTCAGTCTATCAACAATTGCTATTGATTCCAAATTTTTGAGCCTCCATGTAATCCAAGATACCTAGAAGCCTCACATTCATCTTTCCATGAACCTAGAGGAAGATACTTACATTTGTCTTGAATTTGTATTCCTATAAACACTTAGACTTCCAAACTCGAGAAACACATTTACAACTATTGAAAGGAAAAAAGGAGCTCCTCAATTTCTTGATGTAGAAAGTCATAATTTTTTAAGAAACGTCAATCTATCAACTTATCATAATAGTAAAATAACATTTATATTTATCATTTAAAAAGGAAAATCAAACACACTAAATATGAATGAATTATCAACATTTATTTGATTAAATAAAAATAATACCACTTTTTTTATTGCTTAAATAATTGTGAGAAATTGAATCCCTTCAGAGGCTAAATCTTGTACTAATGATTAAATATATTTGCCTACAAATCCTCAATTTTATTCTCACACGAGGATGATGTTAAATCTGCAAAGCTCGAAGTCTTTTTTTTTATAGAATATAAAACAAATTTAACAAAACTTGTCCAAAACCAATTAACAAACTAATATATGATTAATTTTTTTTTGTAAAATTGGAACCTTTTCATCATTCAAATATTCAATATAATTTTATTAAAACTATTAAATTCAACTAAAATTTTTAAGTACTTCATTTTCTCAAATTAAAAATTTACAACATATATTTACATAAATTTCTCATTTTTCTAATTATATTTTCTAAAACAAACTTAATTCATATTAAAATAATTAAATCATTAATAAAAATCTATATATTTCTTATACCTAATTGTTATTCGCCCTTAAGCTACTAAATTAAACACACAACAATAAAAAAATCTTCAAAATAAAATAGAATCTAAACAAAATGTAATGAAACTTAAAACTCTCCAAAGGCAACCTTCCTACCATACCATCCTTGATAATAAAAACCACATTGACCAATTTACTAAGAGTAATTAATACTAATAAAACCGACATTGTCAAATCCAACTCTTTAATTGAAGGATTCTTCTATTCTCATGCAGAATTCTTAACATGAAAGAAATTTCATTCTCATTCAAAATTCTTAACGTGAAACAAATTTGGTTCTATACTTCTATATATTTCTCATACCTAATGTTTATTTCCCCTTAAACTACTGAGTTACCACACAACAATTAGAATCCTTCAAAATAAAATAGAATCTAAACAAAATGTAATGAAACCTAAAATCCTCCAAAGCTAACCTTCCTACCATACCATTTTTTAGAATAAAAGCCACATTGTCCAATTCACGGAAGTGTATCTAATAATAATAATAATAATAATAAAACAAACAAACAAACAAACAGACATTCTCAAATCCAAATCTAGTTGAGGGGTTCTTCTATTCTCGTTTAAAATTCTTAACACAAAAACGCTTTTGGCTCTTTGCTTCTATACATTTCCCATAGCTAATGTTTATTTCCCTTAAATTGTGGAGTTAACCACACAACAATATTCAAAATAAAACAGAATCTAAACAAAATGTAATAAAACTTAAATCTCTCAGAAGGTACCATACCATTCTTCGGAATGAAGACTAGATTGATCAATTCATAGAAGCGTAACTAATAATAATAAACCACATTGTCAAATCCAAATCTATGTTAATAATTCTTCCATTCTCATTCAAAATTCTTAATACAAAACATATAAATTTTTATGACACTTAAACGCTCCAAAACTAACCTCCTTGCCTCCTTGCCATACCATTCTTGAGAATAAAGACCACATTGTCCAATTCATTGAATTGTATCTAATAATAATAAAACCCCCATTGTCAAATGGAAATCTAATTGAGATATTATTCTATTCTCATTCAAAATCTTTAACACAAAAGGTATCTACTCTATATATTTGGCATTCCTAATATTTATTTTCCCTTAAACTGAGTTAACACACAACAATTAAAAATCTTCAAAATAAAATAGAACCTTTTCATCATTGTCAAATAATTAATACTAATAAAACCCACATTGTCAAATCCAACTCTTTAATTGAGGGATTCTTCCATTCTCATTCAAAATACTTAACATGAAACAAATTTCATTCTCATTCAAAATTCTTAACGTAAAACAAATTTGGTTCTATACTTCTATATATTTCTCATACCTAATGTTTATTTCCCCTTAAACTACTGAGTTAACCACACAACAATTAGAATCCTTCAAAATAAAATAGAATCTAAACAAAATGTAATGAAACCTAAAATCCTCCAAAGCTAACCTCCCTACCATACCATTCTTGAGAATAAAAACCACATTGTCCAATTCACGGAAGTGTATCTAATAATAATAATAATAATAAAGACATTCTCAAATCCAAATCTAGTTGAGGGGTTCTTCTATTCTCATTTAAAATTCTTAACACAAAAACGTGTTTGGCTCTTTCCTTCTATACATTTCCCATAGCTAATGTTTATTTCCCTTAAATTGTGTTTGGCTCTTTCCTTCTATACATTTCCCATAGCTAATGTTTATTTCCCTTAAATTGTGGAGTTAACGACACAACAATATTCAAAATAAAACAGTATCCAAACAAAATGTAATAAAACTTAAATCTCTCCGAAGGTACCATACCAGACCATTCTTCTGAATCAAGATTAGATTGATCAATTGATAAAAATGTAACTAATAATAATAAACCACATTAAATCACATTGTCAAATCCAAATCTATGTTAAGAATTCTTCCATTCTCATTCAAAATTCTTAATACAAAACATATATTTTTTTTTGAAACTTAAAACACTCAAGAACTAACCTCCTTGCCATACCATTTTTGAGAATAAAGGCCACATTATCCAATTCATTGAAGTGTATCTAATAATAATAAAACCCACATTGTCAAATAGAAATCTAATTGAGAGATTCTTTTATTCTCTTTCAAAATCTTTAACACAAAAAGTATTTGGTTCTCTGCTCTATATATTTGACATTCTTAATATTTATTTTCCCTTAAGCTAAAGAGTTAACACACAACAATTAAAAATCTTCAAAATAAAATAGAATCTAAATAAAATTGAATGAAAAGTTAAGCTTCCTACCATATACCATTCTTGAGAATAAAACCTACATTATCCTATTCCTAAGTCTAACTAATAACAATAAATCCCATATTATCAAATTCAAATCTAATTGAAAAATTTGTTCATTCTCATTCAAAATTCTTAACACAAAAAGTATTTGGTTCTGTGATCTATATATTTGGCATTCTTAATATTTATTTTCCCTTAAGCTAAAGAGTTAACACACAACAATTAAAAATCTTCAAAATAAAATAGAATCTAAATAAAATTGAATGAAAATTTAAACCCTTCAAAGTTAAGCTTCCTACCATTCTTGAGAATAAAACCCACATTATCTTATTCCTAAGTCTAACTAATAACCATAAATCCCATATTATCAAATTCAAATCTAATTGAAAAATTTATTCATTCTCATTCAAAATTCTTACACAAAAATATAATTGGGTACTCTTCCTTTATATATTTTCTATACTTAATGTTTATTCCCCTTACACTATTGAGTTAACAGTTAAAAATCTTTAAAATAAAACAAAATGTAAACGAAATATAATAAAACTTAAAACCCAAAAACCAACTTTCTTACAATACTCTTGACAATAAAACCCATAGTTACACTATATTACATAATAATAAAACTCACATTTTCAAATCCAAATATAACCAAGAGATTCTTGAATTCTCACTCAAAATTCTTAACACAAAAAGTTTTTGATATTAAAACCCACATTTCCAAATCCAAATATAACCGAGGGATCCTCCCATTCTGATTCAAAGTTCTTAACCAAAAAACTCAGCTTAAGACCAAAACGCATATAGATCAGTGCTTGCCCACCTTTTTAATAGAAATCCTGATATGCATGCTCAGCCACAAAGGCGTATTCTGACAAGCACACATGGACATACAGACACATTCTATTTGAAAATATATCAAAAAATATTAATACCAAAACCCTAATGACTTATTCCTGCAATCAAACGGGCATGGGCATGGAGACGAAGTAAATATCACATTTTAAATTTCTTACGGGCTGTCCTGCTGAGGGCGCTTGCACAGTCGCTGCATTCGGCTTTGGCACCTTCGGCTTCGGCACCTTCGGCTTTTCCTCCTTCTGAACGCCTTTGACAAATTTATCACAACCACCAACTTCATAAACGGGAGATGTCACGGAAGACAACGGAAAAAATCCTTTTTTCATTGATGGGTTTTCCATGAGGCCAAAATGATCTCCCCTGAGAAATTTGAGTCGAAGTTCCACTCTGTTGACTCAGCAATGCCGTCTCCAAATCATATATTTGCTTCTCAATGGTCGAAATTTCATCACGGGGCATGTTTTGATAATCATGGGATAAGCGCAGTCGGCTCTGCAGACGATCAGGAAGAGCAGACTTTTGATCCTCCTCCGCCATTGTAACTCAGACAAGATCTCAACTCACCAACACACAAGATATCCAGGGAGCAGAAATGATGAGAACCATAGCTCTTTGGCTGTGAGTTCCTCCGCTATTTATAGAAGAGGAATGACCATTGGCCGCCAGTCCCGCCCATTCATATGGCTCCTAGTGGCACCTCCCTGCAATAAATTAATTTTATTATCCCTGTGCTCTACTCATCGTTAAAGGTGCTAAATTACTATCTGCTCAGCGGCAGCATGCTTGAGTTAAGTTATTTAAATAATATTTGATAATATTTCAAATGCTTTGGAATTGACACAAAATCTGCAGAGCCTAAACTTTGCATTCATCCCAACGTTTCTATAAACTTTTCCATCTCAAAAATTAAATCATTTCACTTAGATTTAATTGGAAGATCTCAAAAATTAAATTTTAAGATAGCTCTTTGCGACAATCCATACACGTTTAAGTGCAAATTCAAATCCATACACGCTTAAATGCAGATTCAAATCCAGTAAGGCAGCTATGGTTGAGATGGAAAAAAATATAGAGACCTTGGGATGAATGCAAAGTTTATGCTCTGCGGATTTTGTGTCAATTCAGAAGCATTTGAAATAATATCAAATTTAAATGACTTCAACCTAAGCATGTTGTCAAAATTTAAATGACTTAAACCTAAGCATGCTCTGGCTGAATGTAGTTATTTATCACTTACCAAAGTTGGAATTTGGATTTCTTTTTATTTTCTAGACAATTTTTTGCAAT
Organism: Pinus tabuliformis; assembly: GCA_031772625.1. NCBI lineage: Eukaryota > Viridiplantae > Streptophyta > Pinopsida > Pinales > Pinaceae > Pinus > Pinus tabuliformis. The sequence goes on along the minus strand of CM062814.1, from coordinate 217,550,871 downwards.
GTAGTGGTTTATTGACGTTGAGGAAATGTGAGGATTGTCAAAAGTGGCCGGAATCCAAGCAAAAAAATTTCAAAGAATCTTGTAGATGCGGTGTTTGAATTATGTTGTTGATGGTGGAAATGGATTCAGCACCATCAAAAACTTCCAAAAAAACCTAAAAATTAAAAATTTTGACAATTTTATTTAAATTTATAAAAGTCCCTACTAAATTTTTTCAAAATATGACAAAAATTTCCATAACTTTCAATTAAAATCATAATTTTTAAGCTATTGCTTATAACAAAAGTTTCCATAACTTTCAAGTAAAATCATAATTTTTAAACTACTGCTTATGACAAAAGTTTCCATAACTTTCAAGTAAAATCATAATTTTAAACTACTGCTTTTAAAATAAGCTATAGTACAGCTTTTCAGAAATTCCGGTCGTCTGAAAAATGCACTTTTCCGCACCGCGTCCACCTCGTAGGTGGGCCTGCATGTATAGGCCATAGTGCTACTTTTCAGAGGTTCTGGTAGTCTGAACACTTTTCCGGCACCGCATCCACCTCATAGGCCGGGCTGCATGCATTAACTTGTTGCCCGCCATTAACTCGACAACTTCCTTCCACGTTCAATTTTAATGCATGTCTCGCTCAATTTTAATTGCCCAGAGCGCACCCCTGCTTTCCCAGAGCATCAATTGAGTGCAGAACCAGGTATTACAACCCTCTTGATGCATGGATTACTGATTTGGTTTCAAGAGTTATCTAAAGGACAGTTGGGTGAGAAATCAAAGTGTAGAAAATTTGTAATTCTAATAAATATTAACCATTCAAATCAGAAAATAAGTCAGAAAAATCTCCAAAACAATTTAACAATAAACTCTTTAAACTAAATTAATCTTTACTTATTTAAAAAATAATTAGTTTTTAAAATAAAACAATTAGTGAGTTTTTAAAATAAAACAGCCCCAATTTGCCTCAGAACTCGCAAAAATTATACTCAAACTGCTACAGAGTGGATTTGTTTAGTGAATAGAGGAGGTCACAAATTTACCTCTAAAATTAACATTATTAGTTACTTGTCCCACGCACAGAACAGGGAGAGCAGAGAGAGTAAGTTTTAAATGCCCTTTTGTGGCAATGTATACACCCTTAGATGCACAGATTCAAATCGAGTGAAGCAGCCATGGTAGAGATGGGAAAGTGCGTAGTGTAACGAGAATTCAAATTTGTTTGGAAAATTTTGCTAAAGATTTGAATAATAAAAAAATTTCAATTTTGTAAAAGGTTTTCAATTTTGTAAAAAAATAATAACTTTGAAATTTTGGACAAATTTTATTAAATATGTTTTATATTTATTTTAAAAATGATATTATTTTTATTTAATCAAATATATATTGATAATTTTCTTCAATGGGGGGTGAGGAACCTGGCGCACGAACCATCACGTGGCTCATGTTTCTAAACATTTGGCATAAGGGTGGAGGGCCAACCTCCCCACCCTCTCAAATTACCTGGCATATGGGGGAGAGTCATGGAGTTTGTGTGAAATACCTCAATGTCTCGACTAGCATGGAAGGCAATGATCTAAGACACAGGATGGGTTACAGCGAATTCATTTTGGTTGGAGTTTCAATACAGTTTCACGTTCCCTGTTGCTATTTTTCTTGCCAACGAAGGAAGTGTCGTTGATTTTTCTCGGTATGGTGACAACCCTGGAGTTTCTTTCCAAACTCTTGGCTCTGCAAGTTAGTATCCTTGTTGTTCCACGGGTGATATCCCATGTTTTTCTGCGCATGCACAGTGTGGCTTTCGGAGCTGCGGACTAGTTTGTATTTCTATTTCATTTGGAAATTGGAAGTTGTGGGTTATTGGTTTCTTAGAGGTTGGTGGAGGCATTATAGTTGGCGGTACTTCTCGGGGTGGTGCGGCTTTGTGCATGGTGTTCCTTAGTAGGCTATTGGGCCTATAATTGGGTCACTCTGCTTCTCAATGTATGGTTTTTTGTGTGTTCTGGGGCGAACAGAGTCGAGTCCTTGAAGGTTATTGTGGTTTCTTGTTGCTGGTGTGATTAGGAGGGCGCTCCTCAGAGTGTTTTGGGTAGGGTCAAGTATTGCTCGACCCTTCTTCTTCTAAATTTTCAAAATTACAGTGAGTTTATGTTTTGGAGCTTAGGGTGGAAAGGTTGGTGGGGTGGCAAAAGTCTAGTAGGTGTGTGTTGTTGCTTCTGGGAGGGAAGTGCTAGCTCCCAGCCCTGCCTAGGTGGCTGGCGGTTTCAGCTTAGGGCGAGGTGGGCCTGGTGGTCATGGGTTGGGCGTGTTTGGAAGGATTCTAATGGTTCCTACATTCTTGACTCTGGTATCGACAATGTCATTGTTGGTCTAACCAATATGCATCCATATCCGCGGTGAGGGTGGTCGTCCCTCCCAACCAATCCAGGCTTGGTTAGATGCAAGGACCTAGAAATGCAAATACAATCTTTGGAACCACGAGTGGAGGCGTCAGGGCTCCCCAAGGTGGTAGGACAATGGGACACTCCCAGCAGAGGGTGGATGATATGTGAGGTGGTCATGGAGGTGGAAACTCGGTGACGGGGCATGGGGGCCAGTCGTAGCAACTTTAGAGGAGCGATGGTGTGCAGCATAGTGGCATGGGAAGGTGCATGTCTGTAGGGCGTTCGACACTCAGTGCGAGGAAAATTCAGCATTGATGTTTGGAGATTTTTCGTGAGCTGATACAATCTCTACTAGAGCGGTTAGAAACGGCTGAACGGATCCAAAGAGAGGAGCATCCTGAAATGGTAGCCACCTTGGAGAGAATGCACTACTTCTAGTTCTAGGTTCGAGAGCAAGTGGTGGTGGTCTGGTGTGGATAGAACATGCTATCAAAGAATGTGAAGAAGCCGAAGTCCTGGATGGCTTACTTCGAAGGAAATGTCCAATGCTCCTTCCGTCCTCCACCTCCTCCTAAGGCAGCCCCAAACAACCCAACTCCCATCACGTCAAATGACTAGCATGACTACAAGTGTTCTCTTTGTGCTACTTGTCTTCTGGTGTCTTTGGCCTTCTTGGTTATGGACATTGTCCTTAGTCTCCTTTTCTTTTCATGTCCTGCAAACGGTGGTCAACAAACCTGGTCGGGGTAAGACCACCATTTTTTTGTCAATCCCGATGTACATATTTTTTTACGAATGAATAGATTTTTGACTTACAATTATATATAATTTATTAATATTTAATATGCTTCAATTTCTTTTGAAATGTTAAATAAAAAAGTTTCTTTTAAAATTATGGTAAGTTGATAGATAGATGTTGGAGTAAAAATGTATGAATTTTCTCTTCATGAGAAAATTGAGGAGCTCTCCTGGTCTCTTTAATAGTTATAAATATAGTATTAGAGTTTGTAATCCATGTAAGAAAATCCTCCTCCAATGAGGGCACTTTATCCAAGGGACTTAAGACTAATGCAAGGGGTTTCAATTACTAGACTATATGGAGGCTCAATAGGTTGGAATGCACAGTAATTCTCCACTAACTTAATTGGAGATCGCTTCCATTCAATAGGCTCAAGATGTATGCGAGGCTCTTTTTTTTGGTAAACCACATGGAGGCTTAATTTATTGGAAAGCATAGCAATTATCTACCAACTCAATATACGGGGGCTTCACTCAATGAATCACTAACATAGCACATGCGTTTGTGGCATACTAGACAGTACCCTTAATTTGACTATATATTGGAAAATACCTCTAAAAATCACTTTATTTAACCCCCTACCAATATGAACCCAATACACCTTCCTAATTTAAAAATCCTCTACTTTCACTAGATATTGTAGGTACCCATTTTTTCATTAACATTTTTATAGCCCTTTATATTTATATCTCTTTATTTTTATTAACAATGGTAAGCAAATTCTACACCTAGAAAGAATAACCTAAATACTAGGTAGTTGAAAACTTGAAAGTTTCAATAAAAAATAGGCATATATAAGTTGGTTGATTTACAAATGCGTACTATGGAAAATTTGAATGGAAAATACATAGATTTGAACTCTCAATTTCATCTATCTTCTATTGAATACTGAAAAAGATAGACTACAATAGTTCAAAACAAAACCTCAATAACCAACACAATGGTGCACCTTTATCTCACTTATAGAATAGGAAGAGAAGAGAAAGTACAATCAATATCTCTATCCAAAACTGAAATTTCTAAATTTGAAACAACATCTAAATTGGAATTAACTAAAGGTGTGACATGTTCCCTTAGCATGCATGCACCCTCTTCCAAAAAATAGTCTATTTCACTATCTCTTATGGCATGCATGTTCCCTCTACCAAGCAATAGTCAGTATCATTGTTTCCTTCACTTTCGCTCAACCTGCTCACCACTAATGTAAGGAAAGGGTGAAGGTGCCATATCTATTGTCTTCTCTACTGCCCCGTTATTGGGAGGATCATTAGGTGGGCAACAGGTAAAAAATATTAACACACACATTAGGCATAGATCATAGAGGTATTAATAATGTAATGCATGTCTATTTTGGAGCAAGGTTGCTTAGGAGTAGAAGCGGGAAGTGGGAGTGGAAGCAGGAGTGAGGAGTGACATTTTCAAAAGCTCTCAGGTTGGGAGCGATTTTGGGAGCGAATTTTATATAATATATATTTTTATATATTTTCATGCAAATATGTCAAAAAAAGTATGTAGAATGGTGAATTTGTGAAAAAAACATAAAAACATGGATTAACCATATAACATCATTCCTCTAGTTGTTATAATCTTCATCAACCACATGTCCCCAAATTACAAGTTCTCATTTATATAGCATGTAAGGATGCATATAACCAAAATAACATCAAATGCAATTCATCTCTAAACCAAAAATACATAAACAAATAGGCTTTGGATGGCCTCTAGCATCCAAAAAAATCATGCTACAACAAATACCTACATATCATCAAAATCATTACCTGTCTTAGGATCCTTGTTATTAATATCAACCTCTAAGCATTAACATAAGATAGAAAAACGTAGCATGTAAAGTCAATATTTTGTTTGAGTGACGAGTACATTTTTAGTAGGTCAGGATAGAGGAGCTTGACAACCAATGTCACTAACATCAAAATACATAGAGATAATATATAGTACATCAATATCGAATCTATAATCTCTTTGGATGATGTGTTTTGTAACAATGGAGGCTCAATCAATGTGTTTTGAAATAATGGAGGCTCAATCATAAAGCACAACAATTATCCACAAGCTCAATCAAATATGGCTTCATCAACCTCTATAGTTTCAATTATATTAATTGTAATTTAAATTTTAGTAATTGTTTTACAATGATTACTTTGTGAATTTATTCTTTAATTCTTTAATACTAGTGATTCCCCCATTACTATTGTCATTGTATCCCTTACTGTTATTGTTGTGCCCCTATTACCCCCATATTGTTATTATTGTGCCACATAGAATCCCACTATTGTTATTTTTGTGCCTTTATATTATTATTGTTAGGTCGGCTTGGTTATATTGTGTCCCCTAAGACTCCTATATATAGAAAGGAGGTTTTGTCATTTGAATCATCCAAGTATTCATTTGTGTAATGTAAAAGAGGTTGTCCCTTGAGGAGGCTCATTTCTAAGGCATTGATCTATCTTTTCTATCTTTTTGTGAGCTAGTTTCATAACATTTGGTATCACAACTTTGGATTCTAGGGTTTTGCTACTCCAAACAGGTCATCGTGGCATTTTCTCTATAAAAAAATTTCTACGACGTTTTAGAAGAGAAAAAAAACCCATTTGAGATGAAAACGTGTTGAACCTCGGGTCCAAATTTCAGAGCTTGTCTCGCTATATTTTCGGAGATATGATCTGTGGAAGTTAGGGTTTTTGCAAGCTCCGGAATTTAAGCTAAAACAGGGCATCGTGGGAGTTTCGCTATAATTCTTTCGCTACAAAGTTTCAGAAGTTAAAACCAAAACCCAATTGAGAAGAAATCAGTCTGAACCTTGACTCTAAATTTCAGCTCCTGTCTCGCTATATTTTTGGAGATATAGTCTAAGGAAGTTAGGGTTTTTGTAGACCCCCGAATTACATTCCAAACAGATAACCATGGGAAAATCATCATAACTGTCTCTCTGAGCATTAGATTGAAATTTCGTAAGAAGTTATAGAAAGAGGATGTACTATAGTTTCTTATGTATATTTTTTAGATCCAAAGGTCAAAACAGTGACACGTGGCACTTCATACAAGTTCGCTCTTCTGAAAAGGTATATAATCAGGTCACCATGGGAGATTTGGCATAACTCTTCCTTGGAGAATCCAATTTTGATCAGACTGGTGGCATTGGAAAGAGGACGCAGAGGGCTACTGTAGGTCACGATTTCAAAACTGGGAGATCCAAAATTACAGAGGTACATTAGATTCAATATCGATCTCCTACAAAGTAAAAAAAAAGGTGTGTATTTTTTTTTATTTTTGCATAAGCTTGGTTTGAAAAATTAGTTTGAAGGAATTCAAAGGGCATAGTGAAGCATTATTATCAGTAATTGATGCCCCAAAGAAATAAAATGGAAACATGTAGTAAGCAACCTGGAATCTCTAGCATGACTCATGAAGAAGAGGAAGAAATGCAACATGATATATCAATATTACGAAACCAAGTGCAACAAATTTCACTCGCACAAAAGGTAACAGAAAATAAGATGGATGGTTTAAAGAAAGATGTAGAAGCTAAGATGGATGGTTTAAATAAAGGCGTAGAAGCTAAGATGAATGACTTGGAAGCTAAGATGGATGGTGTGGAAACTAAGATGGACGATTTGAAGATAGGCATGGAAGATTTGAAGACACATTTGACAAAGTTTCTATAAGAAATTCTTACTAATGGCGAAAGGGTAGTAAAGGAAACTCATGATGAGAACAAAATAAATGTTAATCATGATTTCATAGACTCTAGCATTGGATCGAAGAACCACAATGTTCCAAAGATCGATATGAGGAAGTTTGATGGCAAGGATCCCAGAACATAGATACTACAGATGGAGCAATTTTTCGATCTCCATAATGTGCAAAACACACAAAAGGTACGCATTGCAACTTTATATTTGGAACCAAATTAGTTTGTATGGTATCAATGGCTTTGTTCTCGTAAACACATTGTCACTTGGGCTATTTTTACGGTTGAAATAATATCACATTATGAGGATACAAAAAGCAACGCTTTTTTTTGCAATTGATGAATCTCAAACAAAAGGGTTTAATGATGGAGCACATTGAAGACCTCCAAAAATTGGATATAAGGGTAAAAGATATTCCAGAGGAGCATAGGATTGATATGTTCATAAGGACTTTAAAAGATAACATCCAAAATGAGGTTCGCCTTTGGGAACTAGATTCATTGGAGAAGGCATTTATGTTGGCAAGAAAAATGGTTAGCAAAATTATGGCAACAAGGAAGCCTACCACTCACAATCATAAAGATGGAAGTGTTGCTACCCCTAGCCATCCACAACCTACAAGGTTGACACCACAACAATTGGAAGAAAAATGAGCAAAAGGGCTTTGCTACAGTTGTGATAGCAAATACACTAAAGGTCATAAGTGTGCCGAGAAGAAATTATTATACATAGATTGTGAAGAGGAGGAAGAAAAGGAACAAGAAATGTCAAAAGAAGAGGATATACACCAAGAAAAATCCCTAGAAAAAGAAGAAATGAATCCGACCATATCTTGTAATGCATTGATTGGAATTACCACTCCTCAAACTATCAAGATAGAAGGGCATATCAAGAAGAAAAAGGTAATAGTGTTGATTGATTCGGGAAGTACCCATAATTTTATTCATTATAAGATAGCCAAAGAATTGAATTGCTTCCTATATCTAGCACCAGAGTGTCAAGTGATGGTTGCAAGTGGAGGAACCATAAATTGCTCAGGAAAGTGCCATAATATCAAGCTATCCATGGGATAATATGTATTGAATAGCCCAATGCTTTCCATTCCAATGGGTGGTGCTGATGTTGTACTAGGAGTCCAATGGCTACAATCCTTGGGTACAATAGCTTTTAATTTTCAAGAACTTTTCATGAAATTCTCTTCAAAAGGAAAGGAAATTGAATTAAGGGGTATCACAAGGAAACCAGGAAAGATAATCAGCTCTAATGGAATGACAAAGCTTTTAAAGAAATAACAACGAGGCATAATTGCACAATTATGTTCACTAGAGGTTCCCACATCGAAATCATCCATTTCTCCAGATCTCCAAAAAGTCTTGGACAATCATTCCAAGGTATTTGAGACTCCCAAAGGCCTCCCACCTATTCGTGATCATGATCATGCTATCAATTTGATTCCAGGAAGTGTTCCTCCAAACATCAAGCCTTACAGATATCCCTATGTCCAAAAGAGTGAAATTGAACGTATGGTTGCAGAAATGCTAGAGGCTGGTATAATTCAACCTAGTCAAAGTTCTTTCTCCTACGTTCACAAGAAGGATGGATCATGGCGCATGTGTCCAGATTATAGGGAGCTCAACAAGCTCAATATTAAAGATAAATTTCCCATTCCTGTCATTGATGAATTATTGGATGAATTGCATGGATCAATTTACTTCACCAAGTTGGATCTTCGTTCAGGATATCATCAAATCAGAATGAAGACTGAAGACATTCCAAAAACAGCATTTAGAACTCATGAGGGTCATTATGAATTTTTGGTCATGCCTTTTGGCCTTACTAATGCACGTTCTACATTTCAAGGTTTGATGAATTCCATTTTCAAACCCTTCTTTAGAAAATTTATGTTAGTATTTTTTTATGATATACTAATCTACAGCAAGTCTTGGAAGGATCATGTCCAACATGTTGGCATGGAACTCAAACTATTGGAGGAGAAACAATTATATGCAAAAATGTCCAAATGTTTCTTTGGAGTACAAGGGGTGGAATATCTAGGTCATATTGTATCTCATGAAGGTGTTAAGGTAGACCCTTGCAAAATGAAAACCACTAAGGAATGGAAAATCCCCACATCCATAAAGCATCTACGAGGATTTCTCGGGTTGACAGGGTATTATCGCAAGTTTGTTAAGAATTATGGGAGAATAGTAGCACCTCTAACAACATTATTGAAGAAAGATGCATTCTCATGGACTCCAGAAGCAACGAAGGCCTTTGAACATCTTAAAGAGGCAATGTGCTAAGCACTAGTCTTAGCTACACCGGACATCACAAAAACCTTTATTGTGGAATGTGATGCCTCAGGAAATGGAATTGGTGATGTTTTAATGCAAGAACAAAGACCCATTGCTTTCGAAAGTCATCCAATCAAAGGAAAGTATTTACACAAAGATATTTGTGAGAAGGAAATGCTGGCAATACTACATGCACTTAAAAAATGGCGACCCTACCTAATGGGAAGACACTTCAAGGTAAAAACAGATCATGATAGCCTTAAATAATTTTTGGAACAAAGATTATCTTCAGAAGAGCAGCAAAAATGGGTCACAAAGATGTTGGTCTATGACTTTGAAATCATCTACAAAAAATGGAAGCAAACTATTGTGGCAGATGCACTCTCAAGAAAGGATGAGGATTTGGAAGCATTTATTTGCGCCATTTCTATTATCCAACCAAATTGGATAAATGAAGCAAGGGATGAATGGAAGAATGATGAGGAAGTGTGGGCACTCATTCAAAAGATACAAGAATATCCCAGTACATCTGATATATTTAGCTGGAAAAATGATTCGTTATGGTACAAGGATCGTTTATACCTATGTAAGAATTCCCAACCCAAACAAAATATTCTTAGGAATTGCACACCTCTCCATTAGGAGGGCACTCAGGATTTCTAAGAATCGACCACAGGGTTAAGAAGGATTTTTTTTGGGATGGCCTTAAATCGGATATTCAAAAGTTTGTGGCGGAATGTTTGGTTTGCCAGCAAAATAAAGTTGAAACAATTAAGACCCCAGGACTATTACAACCCTTATCCATTCCAAGCCAACATTGGGAGGAGGTTTCAATGGATTTTATCACAGGTTTACCCAAGTCCGAAGGAAAGAGTATTATCATGGTGGTAGTTGACAGACTTACCAAGTATGCACACTTTTGTGCATTATCTCATCCATTTAAAGCAAGTACAGTTTCTACTACATTTATGGAAATAATTCAAAAGCTACATGGAAATCCAAAGATTATTGTAAGTGACAGAGATCCCATTTTCATTGGAAATTTTTGGACAGAATTATTTTCTTGTCTTGGGACTCAGCTAGCTCATAGCTCATCTTATCATCCTCAATCTGATGGGAAAACTGAGATAGTAAACAAATGTTTGGAAGGATATCTTCGTTGCTTTGTATTTGATAAACAGACACAATGGGTCAAATGGTTGCCTCTGGCTGAATGGTGGTGTAACACTTCCTTCCATATTGCAACAAAAATGACCCCATTTATGGCACTTTATGGATATCATCCACCATCCATCACATCATATTTAAGAGAAAATTCTAAGGTTCAAGTAGTGGAAGATCACATCGAGCATCAGCAACAAGTTCTCCAACTCTTAAAGGATAACCTTACCTTGGCACAGAATAGAATGAAAGAGCAGGCAGATCAACATCACAATGAAAGAAGTTTTGATGTAAAAGATTGGGTATTCCTACGGCTACAACCATATAAAAAAATGTCCCTCGAGCAAGCTAAGAAGGATAATAAATTATCACCAAAGTATTTTGGTCTGTACAAGGTGTTGCAAAAGATAGGTACTATGGCATACAAATTGGAACTTCCTGCAGCTTACCGAGTGCACCCAGTTTTCCATGTTTCATGCTTAAAGAAGGTTATAGGTGACAAGATTTTAGTTCAAACAATATTGCCAGAACTTGATGAGGAAGGAAAAATCATATTGGAACCTGAAGCAGTCAAAGAAACAAGAACTCGGTAGCTATGAAATCTATCAATTTCAGAGTATCTCATGAAGTGGAAGAACTTACACGTTGAAGATTCCACATGGGAGGATGAGAATTTTATGCAGAAGCACCCAGAACTACTCAAGAGTTGAGGACAACACTTTTTTGAAGGAGAGGGGCATGTTAGGTCCCTATAATACAAGTGATTCCCCCATTACTATTGTCATTGTATCCTTTATTGTTATTGTTGTGCCCCTATTGTCCCCATATTGTTATTATTGTGCCCCATAGAATCCCACTATTGTTATTTTGTGCCTTTATAGTATTATTGTTAGGTCGGCTTGGTTATATTGTGTCCCCTTAAACTCCTATATATAGAAAGGACGTTTTTTCATTTGAATCATCCAAGAATTATTCATTTGTGTAATGTAAAGGAGGTTGCACCCTCGAAGAGGCTTATTTCTAAGGCATTGATCTATCTTTTCTATCTTTTTGTGAGCTGGTTTCATAACACAGGGACACTTCTCTTATATATTTTCTAAAAGAAGTATGTCAAAGCATGAAATCTAGAATGAATTTTTTTTGTTACCTTTAAGACATATGTAATGATCTAAAATGGTCATATGTTAAACTGAATAATTTATTAATGCCAACAATGAACTGAAAGTTAACTTAAAGTGCTTTAACCGTGAGAATGTTTGAGAGGAAAGACTTTACGATAGATGAGAAACATAAGCAAGATGTAAACTGAAGTGAAAATAAGCAAAAACACAGCGATACTAGACAACAAGATTGATTATGGAGTTCATTCCTGATGGACTACGTCTCTGGGTCCACTTTATAAGGATTGAAATTCGAGGAGGTCGATTACACAGAAAATTAACCAGGCTAATTATGCATTTGGGCACTTTTGGTGACTTTCAAAAGAAATCTCTCTGAATTAGCTTTCCAACGCCTGTCACAATTCCCAATTTAGACTCTGGATGCTCCTGTTACACTGAAAACAAAAACAACCTATATCCTCCATAATTTGCACACAAAACTTCAAAACCACTCATGCCTTCTTCATGAACAAAATGGTGAATTTATAGGGTTTCAAGTACATCTGAAGTCTCCCCAGCCAAGATTGGAATGAATACTGAAATTAGGGTTCGGCCTTATGACATAGAGCCACCTTAGGTGTTGGTTACAAGGTCCTTGACAAGGATAATTTTAGGGGCGAATGTTCGCCCTTTGGCGAAATTAAGGGGTTTTAAATTTTTAGTGGGCGAATATTTTGTATCATAGCACATTTTTACAAATCACCTCAAATAGCCCACCTTATTTTAAGGGAGAGGGTAAAAAAGGTAAATTTAGCCCTTGAAATTAGGACTTACAACCTTCCATTCGCCCATTTTGAAGAATAGGATTTATTTAAGTGAATCCATTCGCCAATTTTCAAGAATAGGTTTTATTTAAGTGAATCCTATGGGCCAAATACCATATTTATAAAAGAGGTATGGTAAATTAATAAAAATATAAATAAATGAGAGGTATGGTAAATAAATGAAACATTTTTTATATTTACTCCATAAGTCACCTTATATACATGTAAGGGTGTAAATAAATAAAAATATAAGTAAAGTTGAGGTATGGTAAATAAATAAAAATATAAATAAACTAGACGTATCCTAAATAAATAAAACCTCTTTTTATATTTAGTCCATAACCCTCGTTCTATTTATGAAGGCTCAAGAAAGAGGTTTTATTTAAGTGAATCTTATGGGCCAAATACCATATTTGTAAAAGAGGTATGGTAAATTAATAAAAATATAAATAAACGAGAGGTATGGTAAACAAATAAAACATTTTTTTATATTTACTCCATAAGTCACCTTATATTTACCAACACTCAAAAAATGGGTTATATTTAGGTGAAACCTATGGCCAAAATACTATGGGACAAATACCATGGACTAGATTGTTATTGGATTTCAGAGATCTGTGGTTTGAGCTTATTGAATTTTTGACGGAGAATCCATGCAAAAAAACCATTATTAACCCTAATATTAGAATTAACAAAAATAAAAATGGCACATGGTATTGACCCATGGTATTCACCAAAATGGCACATCGTATTGACCCATGGTATTCACCTGGAATGTAGCCTATTTAAATGGGGGAATTAAACCAACATGTAGCCTATGCTAAGATTCACTAGGACTTTACAAAGTTTTATTATTTAGTGAAAGACTCGCCAAGATCTTACAAGATTTTATAATTGAGTAAAATATTCACCATGCCTGGTGAGAGATTCGCCAAAAAAATATATATACATATTATATTATTGATAAAATCGCCTTCCATTTTTCCTATATACCATGGAGATTCGCCCATTTATTATATTTATAAATTTAGGGGGGGTTCTTAAAATTTTCCCTGGTCCTTGAATTGAAAATAGTTCAAAAATCAACTAAAAATCCAAATCCAACTTTGGATAAGGCAAAAATTGTTGATGGTTTTCTAACCAGGCAGAATAGGTGACGGATAACATGTGACCAGCCGCAAGCTAACTGCGGACTGACACCCGACGTTGATCCTCTGCGGTTCTGGCTAACTAACTGTGACGTGTTCACATGTTACAAACTTGTTACAGTTAGTTCCATCCCCGCGCGGTCAGGCTCTGATACGGTAAACCCCAACGGCTTATCCCTTGTCCGCTCACATGGCAATGGTTTCCCTTCGCAGTTTATGACCAATGGTTACTCCCGATGGTTAACATTGAATCTGGTCACATGTTAATGTTTACTCCACGTGGTTCTGATGTGGTTAGGAACCTGTGGGTTATTTTTATATTGTTTTTGTAATGTTTTTACAATGTAATGTTTGCAATATGGTCCCGGACTTATTTTTTTTTAGGGTTTTAATAATGTTTTATGTCATAGGTTTGGCACTAGAGTTTGACACCATAGCTTAGTGTTAGGACTTTAGCATAGGTTTTAGTCATATAGGTTTATACAAATACTTTAGGTTTATTTTTAGAACTAGTACTTAGGTTAAAGCATCTCTTTGGTTTAGATACAAAAACCCATGTACATACCTTCGTCACAAAGCGACATTTGCAACAAACATCACATGATGACAACCCATGTCGACAACCAAACCCTACAAAACGGATGACAAACCCACGTCAACAACCAAATCCTGCGAGACGGATGACAAACCCATGTTGATGACCAAATCCTGGCAGAACTGACGACAACCAAATGTCGACAACCAGGTACAAAACCATATCATCATGAAAACCATATCAACTATTGGCATGACTAGACAGCTATAACATTATTGTCAAAGTTGAAGATACCGGACACTAAATGCTGACAACAAAATTGAACCTATGCAACTGATCTAACAAGATCCTCTTGGATCAATCCTCTCCACTTGAAAGATTTTGGACCAAAAAAGTTTGACTTAAATAGATAGTAAATGAGGGTAGAGCTCCCTCACTTTCCACCTTGCCCTGATGATGTACCAATACATTCGATCAACCACCTGAAAGTGATGACCCTGATGATGTTGATCATGGCACATTTTGAATCTGTGAACTGTTCCATCCATATGCAGTATGCACAACTTGCGAAGATGGTTAAACAACCTGTTATGAACATGGCAATTGACTTCTTTCCACGAAGTACCATGAATTAGTGATTCATAAACATCTTTGAAAATAGTCTCTACAGGATATTGTTCAATACTATTGACATGTACTAACAATCTATTTTGCGAAATAACAGAAACATTCAAAGACATTCTTGACATCATACCAACTACTTGACTTGAGATACTTTCCTGATTCCTAATTACTAAGTGAACTTGCTGCAATAAACCCATCAAACTGTAATGTGAAAACTGCTGCAACTTAGTTTGATTTTGAAAATATTGAAGTGGTTGTTGATTTGTTTGAATCATTGTTTCTTCATTCATTAAATGATGTTTCCATTGATTAGCACTTTCCCCTAATGCATAAGTTTCCCTTAGATGTATTGGATACTTTGACACTGCTTTAGAAAAGGCTTTGATATGAAAACAAATGGGCTTCCTCTCCACTTGAAAAGAGGCTTCCAAATTGTTTGAAACATGAAATGGTGACACAATACAAGAGAAATTTAACATTGACTTTCCCCAATACTAACCTGCATCCCTATAACTGATAACTATCAAACTTGGACTAAATTGATTCATTCTGACATTAGGAAGAGGAGCTTTGGGCATCAAGTGTAATTCATGTTGTATTCCCTTATTATGAGTAAGATGTTTGGTTTCTTTAAATAGAACTGAAAAAGTTTCTACCTGCTTGATCAAACTATCTTTAAACTGGGACTCATAACTTGAACAAATATCATGTCAATTCTTTTGTTGTTCCTTTACACACATGATTACAAATCTCTTATTTGAACTTATTAATAGCTTCGTCTAATTAGCAACAACTAAATTCAAGTGAGTTTTACTTTTATGTGCCCTAACAATAAATTCAACCCCATCTTTCTTAAGGTGATATTTATGCTCTCTTCTATAAAATACTGCATCACGATCATAAAGATAAGGACTTCCTAAGACAACTCCATATATGTCTACTGGAACCACATATATTTCCAGTTCATCAATATAATTAGCTGTAATGGAAAATCTTAATCGACATTGTTTTGTGACTTTTATCTGAGTTGATTTATTTAGCCATCCTAATGGGTAAGGTCTTGGATGATTCCATGTCTCCAAACCCAAGTTCTTAACTAAATATTCAGATATTAAATTTGCCTGTGATCCACTATCAAACATTGTATCTATCTTTGTGTGCTTAGAATTTATCCTTATGTTAAATAGTTCAACTCTTTTATCCTCATTTGAAGGATTTATGTTTGATGAAGATGCAATAGTATTCGAACTTGAACTAGTGTCAAAAGTTTTACTTGTCGAAACTATGGAAGTTATCCTCCTTTCATCACCTGAATCGAAACCTAGATCTTGCTGGATTGCTGCAATTACTTTCTTTTCATCCTTCTCTTTAAGGAAATTTTTGGGCTTAAGTTCGGGATGAAGTTTCCAACACAGAGATTCATTATGACTGATTCTCTGGCAATGAGAACAAGTAGGTCTTTCCTTCTAAGTTGTCGTTGATTTCTTTCTCTTCGAATTGTTCTTCCCATTACTGTCATTGGAATCCTTGATTTCCAACTCTTTGGATGATTGCAGTGAAAACTTGAATGGTCTGCCACCTTATTCAATATGTATGGCTTGAACACACACTTCATCAAAATCATCTGGATTAAACATTAATAATGTATGCTGCAAATATGAATGGAAACTGTCGATGTATTTTAATAAAGTTTCACATGTATCCAATGAAATACCAAGCGCCAATGCTTTCTTTCTGAACTCCTGAGTAAACTCTTGAACACTTTGCCCTTTACCTTGCCTCAAGTGCTGCTAATCATTAACAGCTTGTTGCGTGTATCCTAAAGGATAGAATTGTTTCCTAAGAGCTTTTAAAAACTTAAACCATGAGGAGATGACTTTACCTTTTCACTTTACATCTATTTGATTTTTACTTTCCCACCAGATTAAAGTTGTTCCCCCCATTCTAAGTGTAGCTAACTGAATTTTCGTTTTATCGTCAAAAATGTTCTGAATACGACAATACACTTCTGAATCCTTAATCTAGTTATCTAGCTTTTCAGGATTCATTTCGCCATCATAAATAGGTAACTCAAATTTTACATCAAGTTTCAAAAGAAATGTTTTCTTAGGTTTCTTTTTTGTTTCAGATTCTGCACTGGAATAAGTTGAATAAGATGATGATGGAGATGATGGAGGTGAAGGAGGTTTATCAGCCTTGCCTTTACCTTTATCCTTCTTTGATTTCTTTGAAGAAGAAGTTGCATCTCTCGCCTTCTTATCTTCCTAGAGTTCTCCCAACATCTGCTGCATACTCAAGAATGCTTGTTAAAACTGTTCCTCGCTCATCTTATTTTCAGGGGTTTCACCTGCATCAGATCCTATCATGGTTGGCTTATGAGCGACTCTTTGCTTTCCAATCTCTAGATCAATCTCCTCAAGTGTTCCTTCTCCACGTTGCGACTTTGACCTGGTTAATATTCACTGAAAAATTCTACAAACACAACCTACTCTGATACCAAATTATATGATCTGAAATGATCATATGTTAAACTGAAGTAGAATTTATTAATGCCAACAGTGAATTGAATGTTAACTTAAAGTGATTTAACCATGAGAACTGTTTGAGAGGAAAGACTTTACGACAAATGAGAAACATAAGAAATATGTAAACATATGTGAAAAATAGCAAAAACACAGTGATACCAGACAACAATATTGATTATGGAGTTCGTCCCTAATGGAATACGTCTCTGGGTCTGCTTTCAAGATGGGCGTCTGCTTTATTAGGATTGAAATCCGAGGAGGTCGATTACACGGCAAAGTAACCAGACTAATTGTGCACACAGGCACTTCTAGTCACTTTCACAAGAAATCCCTCTGAATTAGCTTTCCAATGCCTATCACGGTTCCCAATTCCAACTCTAGATTCTCATGTTACACTAAAAACAAAAACAACCTATATCCTCCAGAATCTACACACAAAACTTCAAAACCACTAATGCCTTCTCCATGAACAAAATGGTGAATTTATAGGGTTTCAAGTACATCTAAAGTATCCCCAGCCAAGATTGGCATGAATACTGAAATTAGGGTTCGGTCTTAAGACATAGAGTCACCTTAGGTGTTGGTTACAAGGTCCTTGAATTAAAAATAGTTCAAAACTCAACTAAAAACCCAAATCCGACTTTGGATAAGGCGGAAACTGCTGACGGTTTTCTAACCAGGCGAAATTGGTGACACATAACATGTGACCAGCCGCGGTCTAATCGTAGGCTAACACTCGACACTGATCCCTGGTGGTTCTGCCTAACTAACTGTGACATGTTCACATGTTACAAACCTTTTACAGTTAGTTACATCCCCGCGCAGTCAGGCTCTGATACGGTAAACCCTGACGAATTATCCCTTGTCCGCTCACATAGTAATGGTTTCCCTTCACGGTTTATGACCAGCGGTTACTCCCAACAGTTAACATTGAATCTGGTCACATGTTAATGTTTACTCTGCGCAGTTCCGATGCGGTTAGGAACCTATGGATTATTTTTATATTGTTTTTGTAATGTTTTACAATGTAATGTTTGCAATATGGTCCGGGACTTAGTTTTTTTTTAGGGTTTTAATAATGTTTTATGTCATAGGTTTAGCACTAGGGTTTGACACCATAGCTTAGTGTTAGGACTTTAGCATAGGTTTTAGTCACATAGGTTTATATAAAGACTTTAGGTCTATTTTTAGAACTAGTACTTAAGTTAAAGCATCGCTTTGGTTTAGATTCAAAAACCCATGCACATCTCTTCGTCACAAAGCGACATTTGCAACAAACATCACATGACGAAAACCCATGTCGACAACCAAACCCTATAAAACGGATGAAAAACCCACGTCGACAACCAAATCCAGCGAGACGAACGACAAACCCATGTCGACGACCAAATCCTGGAGGAACTGATGACAACCACATGTCGACAACCAGATACAAAACCATATCATCATGAAAACCATATCAACTATTGGCATTACTGGACAACCATAACATTATTGTCGAAGCTGAAGATACCGGACATTGAATGCTGACGACGAAACTGAACCTATGCAACTGATCTGAAAAGATCCTCCTCGATCATGTAACCATGTTGTAAATTTGATACAGGTTTTACTCTATAAGTTTTCTCAATTATTATCGAATAAATGCATGATTTTATTTATGAAAATAAAAATAAATAAGATTTAAATTTAAATGGGGTGGATATAATATCATGTTGTAAATTTGATATAGGTTTTACTTTATAAGTTTGATCAAATATGGTCAAAGAAATGCATAAGTTTATTTATGAAAATAAAAATAAATAGATTTAAATTTAAGTGAGTTGAATATAAATTTCTCTTCTCTATCACTTTGCTTAAATTTAACAAGTAAATCTCAAAGTAACTTATGTAAAAACAAATTAATCTTTTAGATTTCAGAGTGCAATTTTTTAAATTTAATAAGTAAATCTCAAAGTAACTTATGTAAAAACAAATTAATCATTTAGATTTCATATTGCAAATCTTTTTAGAGCTTTTATTCTTTGAATGGCTCAAATCAACTTAAAAGATTAATTGTATTGAAATGTATAATAACTATTTTATTTCAATTATGCTAAAAAGTTTTGAAGTAGCTTAAATAAAACAAGCTTTTCAAAAGTTTGTTAGTTCAGGAAGTCAATAAATATTAACTATTTAATAAAATTTAATTTTAGATTTATAAAATAAAAATAAATAAATATAAGAAAAACATTAAATAATAATAATACTAATTTAGTAAATTTAATTTTTATATCAAATAAAGTTTAATTATTTTGAATCTACTTTATAATATTTAATATAATCATTAAGAATGAATAAAAATTAGGAATTGGAAACACATAATCGAGATTTACATTTTTACAAATATTTATTCTCAAGAAATAAATAAGTTATTAATCAAATAGGAATTGTAACCTCAAAATGTTAATTCAAGTCAAAAATATGAAAAAGCAACCCAAAAACTAAAAGTTGCATGTTGGAATGACATTTTTCTTGGGTAAATTTTCAATTTTTTTTTTGTAAGTCGATATTTTATTCATTAATAAAAAATAAAGTACATAGATACCAAAATAAAGATGGTCTCACCCCTACCAGGTTTGTTGACCGATGCTAATTGGGCATTACATATAAGCAAAAAAAGGCTAAAAGGAGTTATCTAGAGCCTAAAAGGCCAAAAGCACCAAAATACATTCAAAATAAACAGAACACCTACCACCATGTTTAATCATCTAAAGTAACAAAAGATGGATTATCTGGCCTCGTTCCTAAAGGGGGAGGAGGGAAATACGAGCATCTAACATGCTGCTCAAAATGAGCAAGCCAAGTCTCTAGCTTGTCCACCTTTTTATCAAAAACATTCTACCCTCGCCAAACCACAACCTTTATTTCCTAGACATGACAATGAAAATATTGTAGCTGGTTGAGCATCTCTATCACAGCTTCATGTTCTTCCTTGTGCACCCTATGTTGCACCTCTAGAAGATCCTGCAAAGAATTTACCAGATTTCGTTAAGTCGTGGAACAACTAGGAGGGCCAGCTTGTCCATGCCCAATTGTTCCTTCACAACCACACCAACTACCACACCCTTAGGTGTTTCCACCATGACTTCAGGCAGTCAGCAGCTGCCTATAGCCACTGCTCCCACGACCACCCTGTGAAGAACTTACTCCACCACGACCACCATTGGGTGATACTTGCCCTCTCTGAACCCACCCCCGCTTTGGCTACGATGTTGTCAGGGGCATTTTATGCCTCGTGAATCTCAAGGATGGTCACATTATGCATCCACTGAGCCAAGCTATAAACAACACTAGTCCACATAACACACTAACTTTTCAGCAGCACTCCCCTTCGAGACTCAAACCCATCATAAAACCAACCTCACAACAGTCACCAAATAGAAATTAGTCCAAGATGAATGAATTGTCTTTGGAGAAAGCCCCAAACATAATGGTTTCTTCAACTCTAAGGCCTAACACCAAATATGAAGTGGCATAGGCGCAACAGTGCACAACCAAAGCCTAAGACATGACGAAGACTGGAGCCCTAACCACCCCCACAAAACAAAAGTACCCGACTTCCCAACATGCAATAGCAGGCACCACCATCTCATTTCGAACCTCTGCCAAACCCCAAGCAGTGCCAAAGGATCCCTAAAAATGCCAAAACCACCAATCTCCCAAAATATAATCGCTTCACCCTCAGCCTGAGCTAAAACAAACTTGCAACAACAGGCTACACTCTTCGAACCCAAACAATAAGAACCAGAACCCAGACCTAAAAGCACCCCTGTAAAACAAGAGTCAACCGAGACAATAACAAACCCTGAACACCACAATGGCGAGATATAGACCACCCATCACCCAAACGATCGTCCGGTCTGAACAAATTTTCAACATTTTTAAAAAATGATAGTAAACACCAATTTATTTATTTTTTTCAAAAGACATGAAAAAACACCCTGAAAATGAAAAATGTTGATGTTGGAATAATACTTTTTTTAAAGGTAATTTTTCAATATTTTTTAGCAATAACCTTAAAGAGAATATATCATGACTCCGAAAAACCTTAAAATTCCAAGGCATGAGATTAAAGATAAAGCATCATGTCTCTAAAAAAAATTAAAATTCCAATAATGTTCAACCATGACGTTGAAGACAAATATCATGACTTCAAAAATACTTAAAATTATGACTTTTTTTTACCATGGTGTTAAAGGTAAAATATTATGATTCCAAAAACCCTTAAAACTTCGAAATTTTTCAATCATTGAATTAAAATTAAATATCATGACTTAAAAAATCCTAAAAAATAAATACGTAAATCAAAGAGTCATTATACCAATTTTTTTAACACTAAAAGCATAGCACTTTTAAAAACTTAACCTAAGACAATGTGACACATTCCAAAATTTAAAAATTAACCATCAATTGACACACAGTGGGGGTGGACTTCACCCATTGCAATGAAAATTTAAAAATCAACCATGAATTGACTCACATAGGGACGAACTTGATCCATTGTATCAAAAACTTAAAAATCAATGAACAAATTAGCACATATTGGGTGCAGTAACAAAAAAAAAGTGTAAAAAAAAGAAAAATTAGATAAATAACGAAAAATACAAAATGTAACATTTTTTTATTTCATTACATAGATTAATAACTAAAAATTAAAAAACAAAACAAACAAAAAATAATAATAATAAAAATAAAAACATAAAAATATTGCAAAATTAAAAAAAAAGACACAAATATAATAATAATAATAAAATAAAAATAATTCAAACATAAAATATTAAAAAAAATAGACATTAAAAGAAAAACAAAAACAAAAAATATCTCATTCAAAATACATAATTTAAAACAATGACAAGAGCTACATAATAGCTAGTATCTGCGGCTTAGTTTAAATATAGTTTAATTAAACTAAAAAACAATAAAGACATAAAATTTTCATCACAAAAATAAAACTATTAATAAAACATTGTATTGTTTAATACTATCATCAAAAATTAAGAAATATAATTAGATAATATTGTTTATATTAATATCCCCAAATAGAAAATATTTGTTTCGTTGCCTTCCGCCTCCCCGAACTCTGCGAGCTGCATCGTGCTCACGGGCTGGTTGGCCGCCCTAGGGCTATTCCCCTCTACTCCCCTCTGCCATGGATGAGCTGGGCTCATCCCAGGCTCCTCCTATCAGCCTTTCGTCCTCCCCCAAGGCTAAAGACATCGCGTTCAAGTCTCTTCTGGCTTCGTTGTCAGCCAAGAAGAAACCGAATGCTTTTAAGTTTGTTAAAAAGCTGGAAAATATATCGGAGGTCTCCCTCCCTCCAGAAGGGCCGATCAAGGTTGCTCTGTCACTGGCAGAGAGGGCCTTGGTAGGATAGTTCATTGGCCTTTGGCCTTCTCCCAAAGCCACGGAAGCCTGGGTATGTAGAAACTGGAGACCATTAATCAAGCAAAGTGTCACCTCGTATTTTCTAGGGCGAGGTTATTTCCTGTTCGAGTTTATCTCAAAAGAAGACAAGGATCTCATCTTCAGGAATGGGCCCTATTTTATGGGCCCTCAAGGTCTCTATTTGAACAGATGGAATCTCGATTTTGACCCAGCTGAAGATGTTTCGTCGGCGGTTCCAATGTGGGTAAGGCTTCCGAATCTCCCTGTGCATTGATGGAACTGGGACTCCCTCCAACATATAGGTAAAGCGTTGAGCAAAATCATAGATCGCGCAAACACCAAGGATCAATATGATTGCTTTCAGATCTGTGTCGAAGTGGATCTAAAAGTGGGACTGCCAGAGGCTATAAAGATAAATGTGGGAAGCTGAACTCATGTGCAAAAACTTGACTATGAGTAGCTTCCTTTGAAGTGCCGCAAGTGCCACGAATAAGGACATTTTTCCAAGAACTACACAAAAAATGAAGAGGTAACGCAAGGAAAGGAAGAAGTATGGAAGCAAGTCAAAAGGTCAAGGGCTAACCCTAAACCCTCAAACCCTCCTGGAGCTACAAAAGGAAAAGGGTTGCAGCCTTCTTCTAGTGGCCAAGGACAACCAAAGGCACAAGAGAATGTGTTCACCCCTCTTTCCTCTACCTCAACTAAAGTGCATGAAACAGAACAGCAGCAGAAGGAGGCAAATGAGAAAGAGATTCTTGAAAATTCCAGGCAAGGTGAGAGCACAGCAGTAAGCCCTAAGGAAAAGGTTACAGATATGGAAGAGGAAGACCTAGATTCGGAAGAATCTGAGTTGGAAGGAGAAATAGGAGACTCCCAAACAATGTCTCGTAGATCGACAAGAGGAAGGAAATCTAACCGAGAAAAAAGAGAGCGAGAAACATATAAAGACAAACTCCAAGGCAGCCAGCCAACGTTGGAGAAGCTGCTAGCAAAGACACCAAAGATTTCAAGAAGCCATGGACTGGGGTCCAAAGGGCCACCCATTCTCAGAAAGGTAAATAATGAATATTGTCTCCCGGAATTGCAGGGGGTTGGGGAGCAAGCAAAAATAGGAAGCAATGAGAAGTTTGATTAGAATAGAAACCCCAAACATCCTTCTGGTCCAGGAGACTAAGTTGGAGGAGAAGAGCTTCCTCCAAGTAAGCAAGAACCTTTGGAGAAAAAGTGGAGGGCAGGCTATCTCAGCCTGGGGTGCATCGGGAGGGCTAGGAGCTCTCTGGAATGAAGACAAGTTGGAATTGGTCAATGGAATCCAAAATACACACTGGAAGCTTATGCAACTCATAAGCCAAGAAACAAGGGAGGCCTTTAGCCTCTTTAATGTGTATGTGCCGGTAAACGCAGGAGAAAAGAAGCAGTGTTGGGACTCAATCAAACTCATGGCTGAGGAAGAAATCTCAGCACATAGAAATTTTGGGCCCATTCCTTTTCGATTCAGTGCTCTATGGATAAGGCATCCAGACTTCATGGACAAGGTTAAAGAGAGTAGGAATCGGCTTGTCACAGGGTCTCCTTTCTTTGTATGGGAAGAAAAATTAAGAATAGTAAAGGCTGCTTTAAAGCGCTGGGCTAAAACTCTTCCAAATCTGGCTTATGAAAGGAGGATGGCCCATGCCTCCCTCGAGAAGCACCAACTGCAGATGGTAGAGGAGGAACTCACAGAGGAATCGACAGTCATAGAAGGAAATTTGCAGCAAAAATTCCACAAAGCCTGTTTGCAAGAGGAAGAATATTGGAGGCAGAAATCTCATAGCCTATGGTTGAAAGCAGGAGACAGGAATACCTCCTTCTTCCACAAGTAGGCCCAAGCTAGAAGGTCCTTCAACACAATTTCTGAAATAAAAGAAGATCGAGTTACCCATAAGGACTTTACAAGTATCAAAGGGGTTGCCTTCTCACACTTTGAGAATCTATATAGGGAAGCTGAGATAACGAGACAGGACACTATTTTCTTGGACTTTGTCCCCCCAAGATCTCTTCAAACATGAATCAATAGCTGGAAGCTAAAGTCACCAGAAAAGAAATAAAGTTTGCGCTCTATGAAATGGAGCCGGACAAAGCCCCGGGTCTGGATGGCTTCACTGCCAGATTCATCCAAGTCTGTTGGAAAATAGTGAAGAAGGATCTGCACATAATGGTATCCAAATCTCAAAGCTGCCAGAAAATTGGAGGAAGCACGAATTCTGCCTTTCTCACCCTCATTCCAAAGGAGAAGGGAGCCAGCACCTTTAACAGGTTTCGACCGATTTCGTTATGCAACATTGGCTACAAGCTTATAACAAAAGTGATTGCCAACAAACTGAAGGTCCTCTTGCCCTTCATTATTCCTGAAAACCAAGGGGGGTTTGTTCAAGGTAGGCAGATCATGGAAAACATAATCCTTGTGCAAGAGGTGATTCATTCTAGCTTGCAGCGGAAAGAAAAAGGTATGGTGATCAAGCTGGACCTCGCTAATGCATTTGACCGAGTTCATCACAATTTTCTCTTTGACGTGATGCACAAGTTTGGGTTTGGTCAGGAGTTTATCAAATGGGTCTGGGCTTGCATCTTTGAGCCCTGGATTTCCCCTCTAGTGAATGGAAGAGCAACGGAGTTCTTTAAAGCCTCTAGAGGGCTGCGCCAAGGTTGTCCTCTTTCTCCTATTCTTTTTTGTTTTGCAAGCTTCAGTTCTGAGTTTCTATTTAGAAAATTCGAAGGTGGACCAAGAAATTATGGGCCTTAGGATTGCCCGAGGTGTCAAGGATATTAATCACGCATTGTTCGTTGATGATTCTCTTTTTCTGGGTGCTGCCTCCATATACTCTACCTCCATATTCATAAAAGTGTTGGAAGATTTATGTGATACCTCGGGCAGCCAACTAAATGAAGGGAAATGCCATTTTTATGGTTGGAATATCTCCAACAGCGAGCTCTCCTTAATTTCTAGATGTTTGGGTTTCGCTGGCTCTGCTTCTTGGAACTCCTTCATCTATTTGGGCCTTCCTATTTTCCAAAGGAGGCACTCCAGTAAATATTGGCTCCCAATGGTCGAGAAATTCAAGAAAAATATTTAGTCTTAGGGCTTCTCATGGTTGAATCTAGCTGGGAAGATAGTGCTTATTAAATCTATCCTTACCAGCCTGCCCATCTTCCATTTCTCGGCCATGTTGGCTCCCTCTAGCATCCTCAAGAAGATGGAGGATTGGATTCGAAGGTTCTTTTGGAAAGGAGGCAAGCAAAATGATAGGAAAATCCCCCTTTGTTATAGACATTTTTGTGCCTTACAGCTCTAAGCATGAAATGTCCATAAACCAAGGGATCCTAAGTCCCTAAAAGTGTTGATCCTACCCCTAGAGGAACAAGGTCAACCAATTACAGCTCCTCCCAGAAGTTCTCCACCAGAAACTGCTCAGAATCAGTCAAATCAGGATCATTTCAGCTGCTCCACTAGCTAGCTGCGTTGCATAGCACCCAAGTACACTAGCTAGGTGCGTTGCAACGCACCTAAATGCACTACCAGGGTGCATTGAGCGGGAAATGACAAATGGCAGTGCCATTCCGCGAGGTGGACAGACAATGGAAGCTTCCAGAATCTTCCCCAATGACACTTGCCTCACTGAGTTCGACCAAGGATGAGTAAGAGGCTCTCAGTCTCCAAGTGGAAGCAAGAACTGACAGAGAGAAGCCACTAGTCAAATCATAAGCTGACTCATCCTCTTTGCATACATCTATATATGGATCCCTCATCCCAGAGATCCAGAGGCTGGAATTTTGTACATTGCAGAGAATTGATGTTGTTTTTGAGATAGAGATCAGTGTATTGGGTGATTTATGCTTTGTTGGAGGTGAAGAGGGGATTCCTTTGCTGGGGGGTTGATGCTGGATCAGGAATCATCGGTTGTAACTCCTCCTGGACCTTCTTGTTATATCAATAAAATTATTTGAGTTTCTCCTACATGCTTGTGTATCAATGATGTTTTGTTATATTTGCATGTTTAGCTTAAATCTAATCCTAAGCTATTTATGAATATAAATCCATGTCTTTGTGTAGTTTTCTTCTTCTGTGATCTTGCAGGAATTTGGTGAAGCTGGGCAAGTAAGGGAGCAGGTAGCTGGAAGCTTTCAAAGAGGAGAGAGCTTGGATCAAAGGACTAGCGCAAGACACAGGTTAGTTCATCCTATGCCTCTTCGTTTATAATTCATAAAGAAGAATACGAAAGTAGTTTTCTCTGTTTGTTTCTAAGGTACTGTCACACCTTAGTGGGATAGGGGCGTTCTGAGTAGACACTTTTCCCGTTAACAAAATGGCGACTCCGCTGGGGATCATGTCTAGTTAGTTTGTTTGTGTTTCTCTTGTTGTTTGTTTCATAAACACAGAAGTAGCAATCGAACTGCATTTGCCATTATCAAATGCAAAGTAGACACCTGCTACTTCAATCCATTCACTGGATTTGTTTATGATTTGAACAGCTGATTCACAAATGATCTGATTACCCTTTGTGATAGCTCTTAGACCTCCTTTAAATCCACCCTCTGATTGTGCATTACTGATTGCTTTTACTCGGCCAAAATCCATAGATTAAACTGCAAACCGTGACCCAGAACCCGGAAGGAATTCTCGTTTCTGCCCCAGCGCAGGCTCTGTGAAGAGATTCTGCATTTCAACGCAGTTCCCGAGAGGGCTACCTGCGCTGCAATCCAGTTTCTCTGTGTAACAGGTGCGCTGATCAGCCTAGCCCTGTGCAGCTGAGGTTCTTTGCTTCATTTTTTCAGTTTTGTCTCTGATTTTGCAGCCTATGATCAGTGTGTGTCTGTTTAAAAACCCCTTTCTTTGCCTTAATTCTGCCTCCTTTGTAAAAAAAGACTGTAGATGTTCTTTGTGTGTTTGTTACATCATTTACAGTTTTCCATTGAAAGAGTAGAATAGTCATACTGTCGTCCTTGGATTTAGATCTGTCGCAAGTGTCGATTTTGATCTTAGGAGAAAGTTTATTTGCTGTTGACAGTCGATTATGCTTTTACTTTTGTCTTTGGTTTGAATTTGTCACTTTCTAGTGTCGAAACGAGTGTTTATTTCAAAATCATAAAGTGTCGTAATCTTCTCTACCTTTTGATTTCGAAAAGAAGCTTGTTTGTGTTTGTCACTTGAAAGCAAATTCAGATTTGTACATCAACTTTCTTTTTAGGCATCAATATTAAGAAAGTGAAAACAAATACATGCATATGTGCATTTGCATATTGATAGTCTGTTTGGCTTGATTTAGGAAAAGTGCATCTACAGTGTGCTCTTTTCTCTTTGAGAAAAGATTGTGTCTTTCTTTTCCCCTTGTAGCTAGGATTTTCATTGCTGAAAAGAGATAAAAGTTTGCTTATCATCTTTAGATTGCATTTTAGGAATTACATCTACATCTCGTGGTGATCCCAAAAGGCAAACTTCTAAGAAAGATCAACTTAAAATAAATTGAATGAATCTAACAACGCTTTGGAACTTAACGCACAACATTTAGAGGTCTAGGCTAGAGACGTATTCCGACGTCGTAAAACCTGGTAACTGTTGTCCTCACTGATGGTTGGGTGATTCCTCCACTTTGAGACGATAAGTGCCAGTACGGACTTGTGCTCCCACGTACCGTCGAGTATATATTGGGAGACCCCTATAGGCTTAAAACCTTTTATCCATAGGAAGCCGTGTCGGCCGCCCTACTGATCACAATGCACCGAACACAGCATTCGGGAAGATTGACTGCCGTACCGTAAAAAGTATTCTGCGGTTTTGCGATTGGTTTGGTACTCCCTCTACCTAGATCTCTAGAGCAGTCCCTTTCGTTCCTTTTCAGACTCTTTAACGGAAAAGGTCCATCTGAGCACTTGTCACTTCAGGCTCATTAAAAATCGAAGGCAACTAGAGTCATCTTTTGTTTTTTCTCGCCTCTTAAAAATTGAAAAAACAAGTTGTGTCAAAGCGTCTAAAATTTATTTTAATCGGAATAACGTCATTGTTCCCTCGTTGATCTTAGAAGTTAGTCTCCCTTCATCGCAAAGTTCTTGTAGAATCGCTAGAAAATCTTTTGGATAGACTAGATATGTCTGAACAACCGTCAACATCTAGGACTGTGTCATCCGACACAGCAGTAGCAAAACCTCCTGCTGCTACTCCAACAATGTTCGCCGGTATACCATCTGTCCCGGCAGGTTATCAACAACAAACTGGGGTCCAATCAGGGACTGTTTCGATGACATGGTCCATTCCTATTTCTTCATCCGGATTATCATCTGGTATTTCTTATGTTGAAACTCAACAAACTGATCCAATGTGTCTTCAAAGGCCAATTTACCCTTTAAGTACTGGATTTCCACCATATGGAGGCCAATATGCCTTTTCATTGTTCCCTCCCGGAGAACAACCATATGGGAGTTTACAACAAAGTTCAGGTCAAACTGGAATTACATCCAACGGTTGGGTACCAATACTGCCTCAGCAACCAAGGGTTGCATATTCAATGCAACCAGTCCACCCTGTGTCGAATATTCCCACTATACCTGGTATGGTGATTGTGTCGCAAGTACAAGCACTACCTGTTGTATGTCAACCCCAAGTTTTTCAGGTTGCAATACAACAGCCTCTTGTCTCAACGACTCAATCACAACCTCAGGTTAGTGACTCCTTATCTGGAGCGACTCAGGCTCAAACAAGTACTATGACTCCTCATCTTGGTCAATCATCCAGTATTGGACAACAGCAAATGGTCCAACAACCAGGACTGGTTCAATCTCAACAACCGCGATTCCAGCAATCATATCAAGGACCTGAGCAACAAGTCTTTGTAAGTAATGGGCAACTGCATTTCCAAAGCGGTTATCAACAACCATACTATAATGGTTATGCCCATCAACCTTGTCAAAGTTGTCAGCATCAAATACATTATGCTGGTATGCAAAGACCCACTGCTCAGGCGATTCCATCTTATCCTGGGTATGCTTCACCTAACCTGAATCAACAGTTGCCCTTTGTAGCAACTCTAGAATTACCAGATCTAAACCGGCTGACGAATGATCCAATTGCTTATGCCCCTTGGTGGCCAGCGATTCCGCATAAACTTCCGTCAGATATTCCTAAATTTAATGGAAATTCGGGTGAAGACCCGTCGAATCATGTGATGACATTTCATCTGTGGTGTTCATCAAACACCCTAAATGATGATTCGATTAGGCTTCACCTTTTTCAGAGGACGTTAACTGGTCCGGCAGCAAAATGGTATATCAAATTGCCTAGAGCTTCATTCAACAACTTTAGTACCCTAGCCACAACCTTTTTAACCCATTTTCAGTTACCGATAAGGTACGAAATGGGAACCGAACTTCTTACCAACATCAAACAAATGACGGCCACTCACATATCTGATCATATACATGAATGGCGACGTCGTCGTAGAATGGTGAAAACGTATGTTCCCGATGAGCTTTTAGCTGAATGGTTTATTAAGTCATTACTGCCTTCTATCACGGAAGATGTGGCAAAAGGGGGATTCGTCACAGAAGAGCAATTTATCGCTCGTGTGCAATATTTGGACACCATTTACACTCAGTCCGGCACACTCTACGATAAAATACCTGACGCCCCTAGACCAGAATTCTCAGTTCCTCCTCCTCCTAAATCAAACAATGACTCTCATGCCATCGATGGCGTGATTGGTGCGACAGACACGAAATCGACAAAGGCTACATCTAAAAAGGCCTGTAAGGTTTCTAGTCAAAATGAAAATGAGTAACTTCTTGCCTCGGAAGTAAATGCCGTGTCGACTAACAAGGGCAAACAACTGAAGCAACCAGGGGGCAAGAAGAAAAAGAAAGGGAGAAAAAGGAAGCAGGATGAGTCATCTCCTGAAAAGCCTTCTACAAACCCTTCTGGGCAAAGAAAACCCCCTGCGGGGTGTCATACATGCGATGAGGATCATCGGACGAGAGATTGTCCACATAAAGCTGAAGTTAAGAAACTCTTTAAGAGTTCAAAAACCTCAACAGTATTGACGGATCCATTTCCAAGCCCGGGAACCAAACTGGTTGCTAATCAAAATGCTTCCCGATCCCAAGTGCTTATGTTTTCTATCTCAAAGCAGCAAAATGATGCTTTGGAAAGGAATAAAGATTACGGGAATCCACAGGTGTCGAATAACAAGGCTAATGAACAACCTAGTAGTTCGACAACAACTTTGACCAAAGTTGTGCCACCCATCATTCCTGAACAAATGATAAAGTCGCCAAAGGGAGTAGTGCACAAATCGACATTTAATCCTCGTGCAAAAATAGCACAGAATTATAATATAATAGAGGACCTGGCCCAATCGTCGTCCGCTATGTCGACACTTGAAGTACCGCAAAATTGCCTCTCCCAAGAGCAAGCTTTATTATCAGCAATAGGTGGGATTGACCCAATGGATTCCAATCTTGTGGCCTTTAATCATAAAGGATATGACCCTCAGTTACCAACTCAACTAGCTTTCCTTATTCAAGTGAAAGCCCTCAACAAAACTGTTCATCGAACAATTATTGATGAGGGGGCATCTACATGTATTATGTCGATGAGTTGCTGGAAAACTTTAGGATCTCCAACCTTGTCGCGGTCTGCGACGACATTAAAAGCATTTGACGGAAGGACATATACCCCATATGGTATCCTAAATAACTTGAAAGTTGAACTAGGAGGGAAAACAGTAGAAATAGATGTTGAAGTCATAAATGGGAATCTTGATTACAACATCCTACTAGGAAGACCATGGATATATGCCATGGCAGCTGTTGTGTCGACCTATTTCAGAAAGATTGCATTTCCCTTTCAAGGAGGGATTACAATCGTCGATCAGCAAAACTTCCTCCCCAATGGTTCTCAAGCTACTGGAAGCATTCCAATGATCCATGGAGGCAATCATTCGCTCCAAAATATCGGAGTAGGTCTCCTAAAAGACCCGGCCTTAATGGGTACTTTTTCCCTACCGCCTCCGAGTAATCTGGCGGAAGTGGCCACAGTGGAATATGAAACCTTCTATATCTAATGGATTTGGACTCCGAGGACAGTTCTTATCTCGTGTCGACCTCGTTAAAAAATGAAACAAGGAGTCTTGAGGATGGTTCTTTTACTGTGTCAACCTCATTAAAAAATGAAACAAATCCCCTTTCTCAAAGGTAAACCTTCATTCCAACCACCAAGTTGAATGCAATGAAGCTTGGGGGGCATGCACCTTGATTTGCGTTATTATGCTGGGGGCATGCAAACTTATCACGAGCAGTGTTACTGTAGGGTTCAAGCTCGTTAAAAAATAAACCCGCCATGAGCAGTGTTACCGCAGGGTTCAAGCTCGTTAAAAAATAAACCCGCCTCGAGCAGTGTTTACCGCGAGGTTCAAGCTCGTTAAAAAATAAACCCGGACCGAGCAAATGTTTCCACCCGCGTTTAAGCTCGTTAAAAAATGAACTATTCCCCGGTAAATAACCACCGTGAATGTAGCATTTCAGCCATTAAAGCCTTGGTCGTGTTTGCACCGTCACCTCCACTTTTCCATTGGCCGATCATTCACCTCCATTTGATTGTTTACCCATTTTGAGGAACAGCTGCGAAGAGTAATTTCACTAGCCATCCTTGTGACACTGTCGTGATTGGAAAATTCCAAACCTTACCTAGAATCAGCTGCTACCCATTTTATCACTCGTTCCTCAAAAGACGAGTCTTCTTTAAGCTCTTTTCAACTGACTCGTAAAATATGAAAAGATTGCCGAGTTTTGGCCTTCCATCTTGTTAAAGCGACCGGAAGTGCTATCCCTCCTCTAGATTTTAATCTTTTTGGACCTGAGGGATTATCGCAAAAAAAGATCGAGCGCTTGTTTTGTTCGGCTCGTTAAAACTATCGAAAATTCATCCCTTCTGTATTGTTTTATACTTTTTCGGACTTAAGGGATTAGATGACGAAAAAGGAATTTCGGAGTTACCTTTACGTACCTTTTCAGACTCTCTAAAAATGAAAAGGATCGAGTTATCTTTGTCGTTAAACTCGTTAAAAAGATTAATAGCGACAAACTTGTCTTTAGACGAGAACGAGTTTCACTATCGCTAAGCTCGTTAAAACATAGCGATGGGTTTGCCCGAAGGGCAAATTATAGAACAAGCATATGTTATCCTCCTCAAGCTTGACAAAAATAAAGAGGTACTGGTCAGCAATGACTGGGGAAAAATTGGGAAGAAACTCAAAGAATATTTATTGGTAGCAAGTCGCTCTTGAACATGACACTTCCACTCCATGCCTAAGTCGGGTTGGGTTGTTTCAT
Organism: Pinus tabuliformis; assembly: GCA_031772625.1. NCBI lineage: Eukaryota > Viridiplantae > Streptophyta > Pinopsida > Pinales > Pinaceae > Pinus > Pinus tabuliformis. Next base: position 217,517,992 of record CM062814.1, on the reverse strand, counting down.
TCACCGGTCACATCGCCATGGTCACGCCATACCATCCAAATTTGGGGTAAATGCTACCAATCCATCACATAAGTTTCGCCGACATGTTCAAGAGAAGTCATCCAGAGAAGTCATCTGTGTCCCATCCACTACCATACATTATACTTCATTCTTTCATGACCGCCATGCTGAACCATATGTCATCAGATCGTTTTCACCTCCATCAAAATCATTTGCTCCGTTCCGTGTCATTGATGTGGGATTCATCAAGGCCCTCCTTTGACGGATCGCTTCTTGTCGACATCAGCTCATTATCCAAGAAGTTGATCTAGGAACACCCCATTCAGTACTTTGAAGCTTGCATGCCTCAATGGCAAGTTTCTCACTTCCGGCGACAGGTATACATCAATGACCTTCGACCGAAATATTTTGCGTGGTGTTCGACGCCAAGTCCTTTATTCACACCACCTGAATTGTACTGTAGTACCTTGAGGGTCATCATCATTATCAGTGATTCCTCTTGCGCTTGTTAACAGTTTACATCATCGACTGGTAATCAAGTGATGTCTTTCCATGTTCGACTTCAAAACATTTCTCACATGGATCGACTTGTACTTCGAGTGAAGATCGGACGAGATTGAAGACCCCGGATCTAGTTTCATCCATCCGGGCTGCGATATATATTCAGGAAAAATAAAAACATTGACATGTACAGCATTGCAACACAGATAATCATCCTACCAAAAGGATGATGGCTCTATCAGAATCATCAGTCTACCATCAGACGATTGTCTGTCCTGTGTACATAAAAATGAATTTATAAAGCTGAGCATGGGAATGCCCGCCTCAGCTAGATCATGAAAATAGTATGAAGATAATGTATTGTATTGTATCTTATTACAGGTCTCCTCCCAGCATTGAAAGAACTTCGGATCCTCCTAATAAAGCATTTCACCCGATAAACGGCCTCATACTTTAGGGGGCAACTGTTATAGACATTTTTGTGCCTTACAGCTCTAAGCATGAAATGTCCATAAACCAAGGGATCCTAAGTCCCTAAAAGTGTTGTTCCTACCCCTAGAGGAACAATGTCAACCAATTACAGCCTCTCCCAGAAGTTCTCCACCAGAAACTGCTCAGAATCAGTCAAATCAGGATCATTTCAGCTGCTCCACTAGCTAGCTGCGTTGCATAGCACCCAAGTACACTAGCTAGGTGCATTGCAACACACCTAAATGCACTACCAGGGTGCGCTGAGCGCGAAATGACAAATGGAAGTGTCATTCCGCGAGGTGGACAGACAATGGAAGCTTCCAGAATCTTCCCCAATGACACTTGCCTCACTGAGTTCGACCAAGGATGAGTAAGAGGCTCTCAGTCTCCAAGTGGAAGCAAGAACTGACAGAGAGAAGCCACTAGTCAAATCATAAGCTGACTCATCCTCTTTGCATACATCTATATATGGATCCCTCATCCCAGAGATCCAGAGGCTGGAATTTTGTACATTGCAGAGAATTGATGTTGGTTTTGAGATAGAGATCAGTGTATTGGGTGATTTATGCTTTGTGGGAGGTGAAGAGGGGATTCCTTTGCTGGGGGGTTGATGCTGGATCAGGAATCATCGGTTGTAACTCCTCCTGGACCTTCTTGTTATATCAATAAAACTATTTGAGTTTCTCCTACATGCTTGTGTATCAATGATGTTTTGTTATATTTGCATGTTTAGCTTAAATCTGATCCTAAGCTATTTATGAATATAAATCCATGTCTTTGTGTAGTTTTCTTCTTCTGTGATCTTGCAGGAATTTGGTGAAGCTGGGCAAGTAAGGGAGCAGGTAGTTGGAAGCTGTCAAAGAGGAGAGAGCTTGGATCAAAGGACTAGCGCAAGACACAGGTTAGTTCATCCTATGCCTCTTCATTTATAATTCATAAAGAAGAATACGAAAGTAGTTTTCTCTGTTTGTTTCTAAGGTACTATCACACCTTAGTGGGATAGGGGCATTCTGAGTAGACACTTTTCCCGTTAACACCCTTGTCAATTAGGACAAATTTGCCAAACCCTTACTAGAAGGAGGTCTAAACTTCAAGGACCTGAGGACTCAAAATATTGTTATGGGGGCTAAGATTCTATGGAGACAAATAACTCCAAAACTGGGCTGGGCTCAAAAGGTGTTATGAAGAAATATTTCAGGGGTCAGAGGTTACGAAGCTTTGATGACCTCACCCACACTAGTAAAGGTTCTCAAATTCACAGGCTTTGCATGCAGGCCTTACCATTGATACAAAAGCATTCCTATTGGATCCCAGGTAATGGCAAGCTTATTAATATTTGGACTAATAAAATCATTAGCGAAGAACCTTTGGGTGAAGTCCAAGAGCTCTCTGAACTTTGAAGCTGTACATTAAATAGAGGCATCAAAACATTTGGGATATATCTAGTTGGAAGGATAATTCGTGGGTAGGTTGGAAGAAGCCTCAAATGTCGGATGCTTTGGATCAGGCATGGTCTTTCCTGCTGACTAAGCTAAAAAGAATGAGGCTGATGAGCATCAAAAAACAAGACAAGAGAGTCTGGGGCTCTCTAACTGGTTCTTATACTATTTCACAAGGCTATGCACAACTCAGAAAAATTCCCCACGTTCCTTGCTACCCAGTGACTTGGCGAGGACTTTGGAGGCAGAAATGTGTGCTAAAAATCAATTTTTTCAGTTGGCTCTTGTGCCACAATAGCATTTTAACTAAGGATAGACTTAAAAAGAAAGGCTTCCTGGGCCCTTCTAGATGTAATATTTGCCTAGAAAATGAGGAAAATGCCACTCATTTATTGATTGAATGCAGGTTCGCCAAGAGCATATGGGATGACACGTTTTCCTCATGGGGATCTTCTGTTCGTCTGCCAAATTCTATTGCTAATTACTTCGCTGATTGGGCTCACCTCTATCTCGGAAAACTCCCCAAAAACAACTAGTTCAAGGCAGCTTGGATAGTTTACCCAAAATTCATTTTTTGGAAAATATGGATTGAGCGCAACCATAGAATTTTTCAAGAGAAAGTGCAGAAGGGTAACCTTGTTTTGTCAAAAGCCAATGGCCTGCTCAAGAAATTTCTTGGTGAGAAATTTGAGAAGTTGGAACAAAAAATTTAAATCCTCAAGAATTGGCATGAGGGAGCAAACTTGGCCTTCAGTTTTCTGAGGATGAGATACAGTTCCAAACTACGAAAAACTAGCAGATCAGGCTTGCTGAGGGTGATTTCTGCAAGTGGCTCCAAAATTGTGACAATTCTTCCTTGTTTTTTGATGGGGCCGCCAAAGGCAATCTGGGAACTGCTGGGGCTAGAGGTGTCATCAGGAATGTGAATGGCTGCATTGAGAATAGGTATGCCTAGGGTCTAGGTCAAAGTACCAATATGCAAGCAGAGGCCATGGCTTTGTTGCAGGGTCTTAAGCATTTACAGGTTCTTGGTATTGAGAAGGCCAATATTTTTGGTGACTCCCAATCCTTGATTCAAATTCTAGTGGATAACACGTTCCCGAGGGACTTTCGGCTAGCAAGAGTGGTTGCCAGAATAAGGAAGCTAGTTGGTTCCTTTCTTTAGGTGAATTTTTTCCACATTCTCAGGCAGAATAATAAGGAAGCGGATATGGAAGCCAACAAGGCAGTCCTCCTTCCTGCAGGCATTCGGATAAGAGACGGGGTTGAAGATTGGGATCCAATCCCTTAATTCTGTTTCTCATGTATTACTGCCTTTTGCTTCAACAGTGTGTCTGTATTCACAAGCATGGGGAAATTCCGGAAATCGGATTGTCTAACGGAGTTGAGAAGATTTAGAACATTAAGGTTAGGAAGTCAGTTTTTCTATATGTTGAGGAAAGCTTGTTCATGGGCTTCCTAAATGTAACCAGCCAGCAAGCTTTTGATTTCTTTTAATACAAACTATAACCATTTTCGTTTTATATATATATATATATATATATCTATATATATATATATATATATAGTTTATATTAATATACATACACTTTAATATATATGATCATTTGTTTTATATATATTTATGTGTTATTCTTATTAATATATATAATTTTATAATTAAATTTATTAAAATATGTTTTTTCATATAACGATGAGTCATCTTAAATTGAAAATATGGAGAAAATAACAATTATTCATGAAAATGGAAATAATAGAAAATGAGAAAACAAAATCAAAATAAAAATGTTAAATAAATAGGAAATAAAACTAATAACAAAAAATTAGTAACTCATAAAAATGAAAGTTACTAAAACAACCCACAATAAGACCTCAACCAATCACTTTACAAATAAATAAATTTAATTAATAATAGAAAATAACAAAAATTGAATTCTCAATGTTAAACTATGGATAAACAACAAAAAATTGTGATCAAACACAAATTAATACAAAGTCAAAAACAAAATGTAATACCAAACACCTATAATCAAAAAATTAAAAAAAAAAAAAGAGGTAAAAACAAAAAATAAAAATAATTTGAAAAAAAATACTTTCATAAAAAATCAAATTAAAATAATTAAAAAAAATAGATAAAAATTTATTAAAATTAATAAAAAAATAAAATAAAAATAAAAAACAAACTTTAGAAAAAATATTTAAAATATATATATATATATATATATATATAACCAACCTTTTTTTTTGGTTGGGAATGCCCCATCAGCCTCCAACTGGGTGGCCAGGACCGCCACTGCACAGCTCACGACCAATTCTATGAATCGTTTGTAAGTCATCGCCCACGCGATAAGGATTGCGGGGAAGATCGAGGGAGTGGATGTGTTGTCCCCCTGGTGTTACCCGCGACCCTTATCACTTGGTCGAAGGCTAACGAAACATTCCAAGCCAAAAAAATCGATTTTTTCATTTGATTTTTTTTAATTTTATTTTTCAATATTTTATTACTGGTTTTATATATATATGAATGTGTTTTTTTAATAGGTTTATTATATATACATTTTTTAATGTTTTTATTTTTATTTTTTGATATTATTTTATATTTTTTTTTTTAAGTTTTTCATTTATTTATTTTCAATCTATTTTTTTATTTATTTTTAATATATATTTTAAAATTAAAATTTATTGGGAAGGTTTGTTTTTTTTTAATTTGTTTTATAAATTATATTTTTTTTGCTATTTGTTTATTAGGTTTTTAATTGTAATTTTATTTATTTATTTTTAGATTTTTATTAATGTTTTTGTTTTTGAAAAAAATAGTCAATAGGGCCTTGGATAGGTGGTGATCAGGTGCTCTTTTAAGGCACTCCTTGATGTGAAGTTATTGGTTCAATTCCCCAGCCCGATCAGAGTGATATATTGGACATGATGATGATGGAGTCCCACCCAAACTTACAAAAAAGAACATTGAAAATTTATTTTATTTTTTTTTCTAATTTTTTTATAAACAAATTTCAATTTTGTTTTCTTATTTTTTAATAAAAAAACTCAATTTTGTTTTCTTATTTTTTTATAAAAGAATTTCAATTTTTTTTCTTATTTTTTTAAATAAAAATTTATTTTAGCATGCTTATAACGTTTTCGTTTTATGTTTTATTTATTTGCTTTTTTTTTTAACAATTTCCCAATTTTGTTTTAAATGATTTTTTTAAATGATTTTTGCTTTTTTTCCAATATTTATTTTTTTTACCTAAAATTTAATGTGAAACATTACTTTTTGAAAATAAACTTCAAATGAAATAAAATTCTAAACAATTCATAAATTTTGTTATTTTTTCAATTTTTTTATTCAATGTTTTTTTATAAACTTCATTTATTTATATCTATATCCCAAAATACGTATTTGTTTAAGTGTCAAAAGATTATTATTTTTTTATTTAGTGACAATTATTTTATGTGTTTTGAAATATTAATTAACGATATATAAATATATAAAAAATTCTAACTTCAAAATATTAATTTTATTAATTTTGTTTAATTTTGAAAAAAAACATTATTATAAAAAACATTGCAAATAAAAACAAAAAAATGCAATCCTAAAAAAACTATTTAAAGCAAACATCTTTGAACAAAAAAAAAGGAATAAAACAACTTGAAAAATGGTTAAAGAACCCATATTTTAAAAAAAGTGTATATAATTAGGACATAAGAAAATTTAAAGTGTAAAAAATATGCCCCTAAAAGAGAGAGAAAGAATTGATGATGCATCAACATTTTTCAAAATCTACATGAAAATCAACAATATCTAAAAATAATTATCCATAGTTAATACATGAGAAAATTTAAAGTATCAAAAATAAGTCCCAAAAAAAGAGGTTGATGCTATATCAACACTTCTCCAAATTAACATAAAAATCACTACCATTTTAAAAAATGTACATATTTAATACATTAAAAAAACAAAAAACAAAAAACTTAAAGTGTCAAAAATGTACTTCAAAATTTTAAAGTATCAAAAATATACTTCAAAAATAAAATAATTTTAATCAACATTTTTTAAAATCAAATAATTATTTAAAACGTTAAAATAACTTTTTAGATTCTAAACAGTTTTCCACTGTTAATTTTATTGAAGCAGAGTAATATATTAAAAGTGTTAATTTTGTTGAAACAAAGTAATACGTTAAAAGTGTTAATTTTATTGAAACACAAAATAATTATTTTTAAAGTATGAATTAAGTTTATTCCAAATTAAAGTAGAGAGGTGTATGTAAAATAAGTTTATGATATTTCGATTTTGACCCCAACAAAAAAAATATATGAAGTTAGATTTGAAAATTTAACTAAATTGCATTTAGATTTAAAATATTTATTTAAATTTGAAAAAATAATACACAAGGTTTTGTGTAAGTTTTGTAAATTTAAGTAAATTTTACTAAGTCTAATTTTTATTTTATCTTACCTATAAAGCTTTTAATTGTTTTTTATTGGATTTATAATATTTAACATTTAGAAATAAGAAGGGACTATAAACATATACATTTTAAATGTGAAAGGTCAAATAGTATTATTTTCAATTAATTATATTAAGGGAGGTACTCTTCAATTTAATAGGTAGAGATATTATAATGTTTAACATTTTGAATAGGTCAAAATAAAATAAAAATAAAAACAAAAGAATAATTATAATTAATAATTAAACAAGTCTAGATCGATCTTAACTTTGGATCAACCAAGTCAAAAGAGGGATCAAATCTATTTTCACTTTAAAAGACGTTCGCATCTCAAGAGATTTGATCCTTCTTGGTGATTGGTAGATCTAGAGTTAAAATGGATATAGGATAGTTTAATAATATTTGATGACCCCTTTCATTTTAGATACCAGTATAGATCCATCTTAACTTGGGATCTACCAACCCCCTAGAGGGATCAAATATCTCATGATGCAGATCTCATTTTGAGTGAAAAACTTGAGGAAATGTTTACACATCGAGAGATTTTATTCTTATCAACTCTTGTTAGATTTAGAAGTGATCTATGTCGGTTTTGAGGAACACACTAATAAAATGTTTTAACTATAAGAATAAAAATTGTTTGTTTTATATAATATTTATATATTTGACATTGAAATATTTTATTTATATTTCACATTCTTCACATTAAAATGTTAACACATGTCCCCTGATATTTCGAATTAGAAAACTCCTCTCTCCCTCTCTCTCTCTCTCTATATATATGTGTGTGTGTGTGTGTGTGTGTGTGTGTGTGTGTGTGTGTTGTCCTTTTTATTTTCCTCTATAGTACATCGAGGATAAGTTTCTAGGGTATGTGATGGTCAGGTCATAGGAGTAAAGATTACACCATCAAGGGTCTTGAAGGGACTTTGAATATTTTTTATGGGATTTGATGACATTTGCTTGGCATTTCCATCATCCATGTATCTCTCCTTTTGTTCAATTTTATTTTATTTCGACAAATTTCATAAAATGAGGTTATTATTGAGCCTGAGTTAATTAATTACGCTTGAGGTGGCATTCTAGGAGGATTATTTAATGGGACACCTTAGTGTAATAACTCATTGGAACTAGAACAAGAAGATCTATTGTATGGGATGATAAGAAGAGACTTCCATTTGCGATATAAAGCATGGTCAGTGATTTACCATTTTCTCAAATTAAAAGTGACATTAATTTGTTACTTAATAAATAAAAGGAAGGGAAATAAATAATTGAAGGAAAAAGGTCAAAAGTGACATAGTGAAATCAAATAAAATTGAAAGTGATGTAGATTGAGTAAGAAAGGGAGCTTCTATAATAATATTAAAATAATCAAAATATGATGCTTCTAGAGGCTTGGAGATCTATCTATGGAGTCTTTAAAAGGAAGGGATGAGAACATTTGGATATTTTTTGGAGTTGTGATATTTTCTTGTTGAAGAGGTTTGGAGAACTGAGAGTTCCCACCTTTAGTTCTAGCCTCAGGATGGAAACCCTTGGGTGACTTAGAGAGAGAGTGGGTGAGAACCCATCTAGCCCCTTAGTGAATTCATCCAGAATTCATAAGTGCAACTTGCTGATTTCCAATTTCAATTTTCGAAGCCCAATTTATTATTTCAGCAGATCTTTTGTGGCCATCACTATATCTATTTCCATTGATAGCTTTGTATCTAATTTCTCCAATAAATAAATAAATCTACTTCATTCTCCCATTTTGTGTTATTTTCAATTGTGGCATTTTGGGTTTATTTGTAAACGTTATTTTATTTTTTCTGCAATTTCATGGTTTCCTTCTACAATTGCTTGGAGAAATTTATGGTAGAAACGTTTAAGCAATTTCCTTAGAAATTTAGGAAAAATCATTATTCGCAATATATGTATTGTGAATTAATATAATAACCTAACGGAATATACACACACGCACACACATTGATATCTTTGTATCTAATTTCTCCAGTAAATAAATAAATCTACTGCATTCTCCATTTTTGTGTTATTTTCAATTGTGGCATTTTGGGATTATTTGTAAACGTTATTTTATTTTTTCTGCAAATTCATGGTTTCTTTCTACAATTGTTTGGAGAAATTTATGGTAGAAACATTTAAGCAATTTCCTTAGAAATTTAGGAAAAATCATTATTGACAATATATTAACATAATAACCTAACAGAATATACACACACGCACACACATTGAATTATTTTTGTTATCATTATTTTTTAAAATGTTACACATGTACATATATAGTCAATTGTGATTATTTTGGGTGGTTGCATGGAATGCTTGTTATTTCCCCACCCAAATTCAAAGTCGTATTAGCCACACATGATGATGTTAATTTATTTCATTGGAAAATATGCATATTGAACTATTTTTGTTATTAATATATTTTGAAATGTTACATGTCAATTCATATTAAATATGGAAGTAATTTCAAATCTCCTTCATAACTTGAATTAGAAATTATCTTTTAACGAAATAATTAATCTCACTCTTTCTCTATAGATTTGATGGTAAAATGTTTTACTAAACATACATATTGAAATATTTGAATTATATTTCACATTAACATTTTTTTAATTATTAATACATTTTAAATGTTACATATCATCTCCATATTAAGAATGGAATAAATTGCACACGTACCTCATGATGGAAAGTGAAATTATACAAAAATATTTTATTTAAATTATTTTATTTTTATTTGTTGCTATAAACTTATGTCATTTAATATGGACATGAAGTATTTTATTTCAAAGAAAATAGATTTGATTCCTTTTGGCTCTTGGTAGATCCAGAGTTAAGATTGATCTAGGTTGGTTTAATTCCCCCCTTTAAATATGCTACATTCCACATGAATACCATGGGTCATTTTTATTTTATTTTTATAGGGATTTTTATTTTTATTTTCATGAAGTTAAAATTTTTATATTAACTTAATATTTTTTATTTAATATTATTCTTAAAAAATTATTTTATTCTTATTTTTATGTAATTTGACTTAGTCAAAATTTTAAACATTACATTACAAAATCTCTACCATATTGGGTTGGAGAGTGTCTCTTGGCGAAAATTTATGTTATTTAATATGGATACGAAGTAATTTATTTATGGCCGACACTAAAATATTTTTTCATTGTTAATATATTTTTGTTTTAATTATTACATATCAATTGAATAAAAAGAATTACCCATCATGTAATATCAACTAGCCTAGATCTATCTTAATTTTGGATCTACCAAGCATCGAGAGGAATCAAAACACTTTTCAGTCTAAAAGAGAAAGTTTGTTTATCAAGAGATTTGATCCTTCTTGGTACTTGGTAGATCTAGAGTTTTAAGAGTTTTGATTTGGATTATCCACAATATCCATTTTTTAGTCTATGTTTCGAGTCTATAGCATGAATGATCTTCACGACAATGTGCAAAGAAGAGAAGAGTGAAAGGAAATAAATAAGGGAGATGCAAGAAAAGAAGAGGAGATTTGACCAACAAATTCAGAAAATGAAGCAAAACCCTAGAAAAAATAAAATAAGAATTTAATATGAACATAATTAAAAATATATATATATATATATATATATATATAAGTAAATTTGATTAATAAACTATAATATTAGTGTATTTAATGATAAATTTTTATATTCAAATTTTTATTTTTATTAAAATTATTTATTAATTTGATAAATTTAATAATAATGTTTTATTATTAGTATTAATTACACATTATTAATAATAATTTTTTCTTTATTACTCATAAAGTGTTAATTAATAATACTAATCATAAAATTGATTATTATTAATTTTTGATATTTAATATTGATTTTAATTAATAAAATTATAAGAATAATAATTACACAATGATTTACTTCTTAATAAGGAGGTAAAAGGGGATGGGGCATATGGAAAGAAAATATCATAAGGGGGAACTACAATGGGGAACTATATGGAAGCCACTAATAGTAATATTAGGTTAGAATGGGGAAATTAGAATTATTTGTAGATGAGAGGAGAATAACAGGATATGAGATAAAGGTATGATAGGAGTGGGAGGATAAAAAATGAAGAGGGATCAAAATGTGAGGGTGAGGGGAATCAAGTGAAGAAAAAAAATTGCAAGGAAAGAGAGAGGGGAGAAAAGGATTATGTGTTGGTTGTATGGGAAAGTAATAGGGTCTTGTTTTTACTGATTTCAAAACTCTATTTCTATTGAGATTTTGAGGATGTTTAATGATTTTAAGGGTTTCACGAATTTTACGTTTATTCTTATGGTTTTCATTAGTGATAACTTTTGTGTTTTCTAGACAGATATGGTGACACATCTTAGTTGAATGCTCCGTTAATGCTGAAGATTGAGTTCTATCATTTTTCATGTCTGTGCCATGTTCTTTGAGTCTAATCTTGAAGGACCTTCCTGCTTCCCTAATGCAACAATTACCACATGAACATATGACTTTATAAACACCTTTTTGTTGGAGTTGATCAAGGCTATCTTTAACTGGTCTCATTTTATATCTAATAGTTGACATGGACTTGAAAGAGGTTTTGCTATCTTTCTTTTGAGAACCCTAGCTAGCTTACTTGTGATCCCTTGAATGTATGGTAGATAAGCTCTTCCGTTAGCAACTTGGGAATTTGTTTCGGGTTGTCTATATTTATTTCCGGATCTATCTCTTCTAATGTTCTTGATGATATCCATATTCTTATATCGGATGTCTGCAAAGACCTTTCTTAAATATTCAATTTCTTCCTCAGCATGGGAGGAGTCTGATATTATGAAAGCTCTCATTAAAAGAGTATTGAGTACCCCCATATTTTATGTCGGGTGATGGTGTGAGTCATTTAGGTAGTTATCATTGTGTGCTTTATTTATTAACACCTTATGTCCAAGCGATTTATCTTCATTTCTTATGAGAAGAATGTCTAAGAACAGGATACTATTGTTTTCCTCAACCTCCATTGTGAACTTGATATATTTAGATATATTTTTGAGGTGGTATAGAAAGTTACTTAACTCCTTATCTCCATGAGGCTAATTGACACTAGTGTCATCCATGAACCTACTCCAGAATTTGGGCTTTAATGGGAAAGTGTCAAGATATTTATTTTCAAATTTCTCCATAAAGAGGTTGGATACTATAGGGGACAACAGGGACCCCATAGCTATTTCAGATGTTTATTTAAATAATTCACCTTGGAAGGTTAAGAAAGTGGAACAAAGACATATTTCAGCAAGTTCTACAATTTGGGGATTCGTGACCTCTTTTACAACTTGTACAACTTCCTCCAAAGGGATCTTTGTGATGAGTTAGACAACATCAAAACTTACAATCTTATCCCCACGTCCATTTTTTATTTTTTGATGAATTCTATATACTGGTTGGAGTCTTTAATGAATGAGCTTGTTTTACCAACTAGAGAGGCGAAGGTGCTAGCAACATATTTTACTAATTGATATGTAGGTGCCCCAATGGTTTTGACAATAGGTATGAGTGGGGCACCAACTTTATGGATTTTCGTAGATCTAGAGTTAAGATGATTTACGTTGGTTTAATTTTTGTCTTTGCTAATAGGTTATATTCCACATGAATACCATGGGTAAATATCTTGGGTTGTCAATACAATGGGTCGATACCATGGGCCATTTTTATTTTTATTTTTATAGATTTGTTTTTTATTTTGATCAATTTAAAATGTCTATATATATATATATATATATATATATATATATATATATATATATATATATATATATATATATATATTCTAACTTAGTCAAAATGTTAAAACATTACATTACAACATCTCTAATATATTGGACTAGAGAGTGTCTCTCAATGAAAACTACATGTCATATCATACATGTCATATGTGAGCTCCATATTAAGTAATTGAAGAAATTATATATTAAGTAATTTTTTTTTTACCTTCAATTACTTTATCTCTATAAAGCTGATGTAAAATTAAGGTGAAAATTATAGTTATTTATTAATAGGTGATATTTATTTATTTTTATTACTATTTTTAATTTGTTATTGTAAATATTATTTTATCTCTGTCATATTATGCTGTAAATCGCTTCTTCTTTTTTTTTTTTATCGTTAAAAGACTATCTAGGCTATTATATTATATTTACAAATAAACATTACAGACAGTGAGACAGGCATTCCAGGGCCAGCAGTTGCACCTTGGATAGTTTAACCTTGAGACAAAAAGCTCCCTCGCAGGGGCAGCACCTACAGACCTTCCAAAATTACCTTCCAGACTAACAGAGACCCTCCAAAATCTATTTGCTACTGGAGGCCCAAAGGATGTGAGAGTCAGCATGCTAAGGGACCTCATTACTCTGAACAGACCCAAGACCGCCCACGCAAGGGCTTCCGACATACACTAACTGAACCCAACAGTAAAGAGAATTGAGACTAGACTCGACATACATAAACCAGAAAGACAGACTCAGAAACTGCCAACCAGCAAGCATAGTGAAATCCAGAACCGACATACCCGCAGAAGCATTAGTCCTAGTTTCTAGCTGAGAGAGGAGGAACCGAATGGAGTCGAGGCTCAGTGTCCTGGTCCTCGCAGAGGCTTGGGTCTTCCACCACGTAGCACCATCCCCGTCCCTCAGGGACTCCTTCCCACATCGCTTTCCACTTGTCCTCATCAATGCCCGGAGGTGCTGGCCCCAATGGGGGTGAGGTGCGTTGCACAGTCTCCTCCCCCAAATTGCCTGCCTCATTCGGTGGCAGCACCTCAGTAGTTTCCTTAACAGGGTTGTCCTTACCGGAACTTCCTGGAGGCTTCTCCATCGCGTCCTTACCCGAGCCTTCTGGAGGTTGCTCCATCGTGCCCAGAGGATTTCCAGCTCCAGAATCTTCAGGGATTTTTGTGAAGAGAACAGAAATGTGGGCTTTGACTCCTGCATTGTCCATTGAGCTACCCAGAGTGAACACCACCGAGCCAAATGCCGGAAGCAATGGCCCTCCCTCGCTTGAGCTACCGACCTCCAAGAATTGCCCACATGGGAGCTGTGTGGCTCTTGCCCGCCTATGACAGTAGCAGCAACAACAATGGTGATGCTCGTCTGCTGCAGGGGTTCGAGAAGAGGATCCTCTCCCTGGTCCTCGTCTGCTGGGCTGTCGCTCCCGTAATTTGACCATGCTTTCTTCGTTGCCACCTGCGTATGCCCACACCAATGGAACGATTTCTGAGCACCCTCCTCCTGCACGCGAGTTAGCCCTTCTCGCATCCAATTGAACCAGAAACCCCTCGAATTGCCTCCTCTGCTTCCGGCTACAACCTGAATTGCAGCGGCCGACCACAGCTTGAATTGCAGCAAGAGGCCTAACATCCACCACCTCGCAGCCTCTCTGCTCTCGCACCCGTCTAACTTTAACCTGCCAATGCACCCACATCCTCTGTTGATAACGTGTGCCATTCCCTCTCTGCATCCGAGCATTAACTGCACTCTGCGCCACCATCGAGAACCTCTGCCTTGCATTGAATGCCCTTTGCTTCTCTGCTTAACCATTATACTGTGACGGCGGTCGAACCAGGCTCATTAAGGTTACCACGGGGCGGCACATGCTGGGCATGTGGCACGTCCCCCCTTGACAGGTCATCACCCGCATCCGGGGGCTGTAAATCGCTTCTTAGATGCAATTAATTTTTGAAAAAAAAATTGAATAAAATAATTGCAAGTTTAAGAGGGAATTTTTCTTTAATATAATTTGAGAAGTTTTCTTTTAAAGTAAATTGAAAAAATATTGCATAACGACCAGGGAAGAATTGAATTTTGGCAGTTAATTTTCCTTTTTCCTAATATATTTTATTTTTTATTTTTTGAAAAATTTGAATAAAAATAATGGCAAATTTAAACGAGAATAAATGTTTTTTAATATAATAAGTAAATTGAAATATACTCCATAATGATAAAAATTCACATAGCATATGTCACACCCGGTTGGCTATATCTTAAGTTAATGCTCGTATATTTGGAGAATTTGAGGTTCACACTTTATAAATCGGATTATAAGGTGTTTTACACTTGTTTCTTTTTCTACAATGCTTTATGGCTATGTTTCATGTTTTTTCTTAACCCCAATAAATTGTTAAGGTTAAGTTTAGTAGTTTCTTTACTATTGTTTATTTTTCTATTTATATTAAAGGTTATTGTTTATTTTTCTATTTATATTAAAGGTTATGCATCATGTATTCTTTTAAACTCAATAAAATGTTGAGGAGGATTTGTCTCTTTTCATTCTTGATATATTTTTTATTAAACTCAATAAAATGTTAAGGAGGATTTGTCTCTTTTCATTCTTGATATTTCTTGATATATTTTTAATTGTTGCAACGAAACTTGGCAATGTTTTGATAGTTGCAAAATACTATAGCTCTCCATATTGTGTATGTTTGTGCCTAACTCATTTGTCTTTTATAAACTATATTATTTTATGTTTCTATACCAGGAGGGATGCTCTTAAATGAAAGGAAAACATTTCCCCCTTAAATGAAAGGCAATCATTGACTTGCATTGTAATACAAAAGGATATTTAATTTTTAAAAATTTATCATTTTTAGGTTAAACTAATAAAGATATCGAAATTCTATTATTTTAAGAGGTTTATTTATTAATAAACTGATTTTTAAGGGGCTAAAATATTTAGGTTTAGGTTTATATAAAGCTAATTGATTGTTTATTTATTAATGGTCTTGATAGGGTGGTAGTCTTATTTTGGTAAATTCTATAATTGAAGTAAACCTTATGTATTAGATGACATTTATTATTATTGAGATTTATTATTTTTTGATAAAGAAAATTTTCATATAATAAATTTTTTTAAGGAAAATAGGTATTCATTTATTCAAATTCATAAAGCTCTTCATTCCTCTTGAAATGTTAAATTTTCTAGTTCTAACTCCTCACACCCCTTAGGTTTTGTCTCTCTTTCATATATTCAAGGCATTATCAATATGATATCTAAGGTTCTTACCAAAAAGAATACCAATCATTTTTAAACCCTTCAAAACCCTCAAACAAATGTTTATATATACTAAAGAAAAACTGAGCCTGATGCTCAACCTTGGGGTATACCAAATCCCATGCTCCTATGGAAAATTTTACTTCGGGAAAACTAGATGATCATTCAAAGCCCATCTCAAGAAACACATTGTTGACATTTTCCATAACCATACTTTTAAGTAAGCTATAACTAAGCACTTTGAAAACTCCAAAAATCTTATTTTCATTGACCAAACCAAAATTACATCCTCTGATGTTTTTTATCCCATCTCTTATCATTCCAGAAGCCATCAAAATTAAAAATCCTAATAAATTTACTTGTGAAAGAAGTTGTAAACAAATCCAATCTTGGAAACCTATTCTTCATCGGATTAGTCAATAATTAAAATTCTTCCCCTTTCCTTGCCTTTCATACCTCATGTTTTATCTCCCTCTCTTCTCTCCTCATTTCTCTTCCTCCTCTTTTCTAATCATGTATTTCTTCCCCCCTCCCCCTCATTTCTTCTCTACCCATTTATTTCAACTTTCTTCGGCTTCCTCAATCTTTCTTTTATTTATTTCCTTCTTTCCTTACATTTTCTTATTCTCTGCCTTTATTCTCTATCACTTATGTTATTTTTTTTTTTCTCTATTAATTTTTTTTATCTTTTTTTATAAATGATTTTTTTCATTTATTTATTATTTTCTCTTCATCCTAACCTAACCTTTTCATTCGTTGGTATTTTTCTCAACCACTCTTTACTATTTAATCATTATTCTTATGATCTTAATATTTTACCCATTTTCTTGTATTTTCTCTAATTAATTTGGATCACTCTCAATATTCACATTAAATGGAATAATGCATATAAATACAATTAGTTTTGTCTCAAGATAGGAAAACTATCTTGGACACTCAATCACTTGGTTGAGAGAATATTTTGACAACACACCAATCTAGGAGACTAACTAGTTGGAGAGAATCTCTCAACTAGCTAGGCATAAATGCACTCCTCACTAATAGGAACAAGATCCTTCTCATAAAGAATAATACTCTACCTAAATATGACCAATTAACTCAATAATTAAATATAATGATACACACATATAAGACAAGTAGTAGTTACATATTCTAGTAGTCCCTCTTAATGACTACTTATCTTAATCTTCATTTGTTGAGGTCTTCATCTATATCTTCTCTATAGCATACACTCCATTTAATATGCTCTTGTTCAAAAAAGTAAACCTATAGTCCAATCTGAGACTTTCATCTCATACCTTGATCATGCAGACATCACCAAATTGTCAACATTCATATAAAGGAACAACCATCCACTAGAATGTATGGGTACCCAATTACTACAACAACTGGTCTGGTATAAATTCCTTCATATAAATGGTTCATCCAACTTCTTCATTAACTCCCCCTAAATATAAAACTTCACCTCACAAATTATACAACCAATATGGCTCACTCAAGTGTATCCAACTAACACATGGCCCACTTTGCAAAGTGTTAAAGAACTCCCTAATAGAGGCTACTGAAATAAATTGGACAAGAAACATCATGTCACTAGGGAACACATAACAAAGGTATATGCATGCCTATCCAAGCCTTACATCCATGTCCCCTTCTCATGTTACATAGATCATAGTACAACACACTCCAACTTATGAACAAACTAGGTATAACAAACATTTCAGGGACCAATATAAACCATTATATCAACAGACAATACTTGAATGTGTAACTCATATTATAACATGGTCATGAGTCTTATTCATTTCAAACAAATTTACCTATATATTTCCATCATCTAAGTTTTTATTCCAATATCCATTAATACCATAACATTTCTACTAGGCATTATCTATGTTTTTTTCTACCATAACTATTGTCACCAACTTCCTCTAACACACATGGTGTCTCTATATTTGTTGTCTTTGACACACATGATCCTCCTCTAGAATCATGCACATTCTTAATTATGAACCCCCATTCCTCTTCTTATTTTCCTCGTGATAGGAATATATTGGTCATATTGGTTTATTCTTCTTAAAGATTCTATTCTTCACTAAAAAATTGTTAAACTAGTCAATTCGAACAATCTTGCAATGACATATTGAGTTCACTAGGATCAATATTTTTTCTTTTACAAATATCAAGAAGATTTAAGAACTCACATAATCACTTCACTATGTATGCACAAACTAAAATATTAACATCTCCATCTTAGTTATTTTCTTGGATTCCATGTTTTATCCGTCATTTGGTAGAGTAGCTAATTCTAACAAAATAACTACACTGCCATATTGAGTTACCTAGGATCAATATGTAAATTCAAAACAATATCACCAAGACAAATAATCATTTCCTCCAGCCTACTTCAAACCTTGCTTTCCTTCAATTTTGAAGGTTGTTCTCCTCTAATTACAAATAGCAGATCAATTTCCCTATGAATATCAAGCAACTTTTGTCAACATTATTAAAATAGTTTATTACACATAGCACTATGTATGTGATATCCCTAAGACCACACATTAAAATGTGTAGCATTCGATTAAAATAACATGCATACAGGAATCAGTGTTTCTGAATAAATATAACCTAACAAATCATAAATATAAGCCAATAAAGCCAAGAATTGATAGGAAACTTGGTTAATCACAACTTGTTGGTAATGCATATCGTTGTTAGTAATTTTTTTATAAGGTAATTAATTTCATCTCAAGAAGGGGTTTTCGAAATAAAAGTTCAAAACTTCGGGTTGAATGTATCAATTGTTACATTGATCCCTAATACAAACAAGACGAGGGAGGGGGGATTGTGTACAATTCTTGTTTTACACACTTATCACCATGACATTCAATTGAAGGAATAGAGACCATTTCTAATTATTCATGAGTGGTTCATGTACTATATGGATTTGTAAGGGTTTCATTCCATTCGGTTTCTCTATTCAATGATTGCAAGTCTTAGTCAGAGTATATAGTGGGATGTTTTGAATCTAATGCAGACACTCACTTAAAAAGTTATCCAAATAACATGAGCCACCCACAGTTTGGTTTAAAAATATGGTTGTTTTCATCATCTCTACTTCCAAGAAGCATTTCCAGATTGTGATTGCATGGGAAACCTTAACTGTAGCTTAAGCTTTTGCTTGGAAATATAGTAAATCCAAGTCCAACAACTTGAAATATCACTAATTACATTTCCTACCTACCATAGTATTATCATTAATTCACTTTACCATGTCCATTATTCAAGATACACTCCCAAGGACAACCAATGAAGAGGTTAGTCGAGCATAATTTTGGAGGTATGTGTTAAGTATATAAATTTCTTGGAAAAGTTTTTATGGTTCTTACAGAGAGATAAGTTAAACTACATTAAAAAAATTTCATGGATTCTATGATTAGTTAACTATATTAACTTATTGGAAAGTTTCCATGGTTCTTGTGCATAGAGAGGTATAGTTAACCATGCTATTTTATTTAAATATTTCTTTAAAAAAAAATCATGAATTCTTGTGTACAAAGACATAGGTTATCTATGTTTAGTTTCTTGAAAAGATTGCATATGAATCTTGTGCATAAGAAGATAAGTGACCATGTTGTTTTCTTGAAAAATATTGTATATTAATCTTGTGCATAAGGAGATATGTAACCAAATTATTTTCTTGAAAAGGATTGCATATGAATCTTGTGCATCAAAAGATAATGGTAACCACGTTATTTTCTTGAGAAATTTTTCATTTTTCTTGTGCATTAATCGCTCTAAAAAGATTACGAGATTATGGTACGTAGAAATATAAGTTAACCAGGATATTTTCATCGAAAATATTTCAAAGATAAGTTAACCATGTGTTGTCGATGTGACAATGACCCTCGAAAAAATTTTCATAACTCAATTTTCAAGCCTACATGAACCATTGTTTCAAGCCACCTAGTGTGGTCATGTTGTTTGATTTGTTATTTTTATGTTTTCTCTAAGTGTCACATCCTCCTAAGGCAATGTTTCCTAAGTTTCATCACCTAACTTTTAGAATCGCTTGTGTTTTCTTGTCTAAGGATAGGTGAGTTCATATCTTTTCTGGACTTAGAAACTAGCTTTATTCGCCACGCAAAAGTACACAAAATTTAAAAAAAAAAGTAAGAAAAAGCGCACTCCAAGATCACGAAGAGTCTCTCTCTTATTGAGTGTACTCCTTCAGGCTTAACAACTATGCCCTAGTGGAGCGCACTCCTTCATGCTCAACAAGTGCACCCTCCTTGAGTGCATTCCTTCTGCACAAGGACATGCACCTTTCTAGAACTCATGCATGCACTTTCTAGTTGCATGTGGGCGCACTCCTAGAAAATAGGATCCCACTTCAATTCCCATAACTAATTCATTCACTCATCGATAAGTGGCGAGCATCCATGGAATGGATTTTCATGTAATTTCTTTATAATCAACCTATTTAATCACTCTTTCTCATAAATCATTCTCACCTGGGTTGGGCGAAAATATTTGCATGAAGGAGCTCTTCATTTCAAGTAAGTTTTGCATGTCAAAGTTATTGGTTTCCTTAGTAATTTTTTGTTAGATGATCCAAAATACAAAATTCATAGTTCACAAAGCTAGGATAGAATATTTATTTATTTAGAATATTTAATTAAATATTGGAGACACTTCGAAATAGAATATTGTTGTAAAAGATATGACATCTAGAATAATGTCATACCTTAGGCTCCAATTTAGGAGTAGAGTTAGTAGATTGGTTAGAATTTCATTTATTGTAAATGGACACTTGTTAATTTAATAAGTAGTTCATAACTAGAATAGGTTAGGAAATTAAGCTTATATATAGTTCATTCTCCTAATTGCAAGAGTGTTGGAGTGTGTGTATAAACTCTTGCAAAATTTTTATGTAACTTATTTTCTGATTAATAAAATTGTGTGTCTAAGGAAACTTCTACCATTATTGTGGTATCAGAGCTTCAATAATGCAGCTGATGTGAGGAGGAGATTCCAACTCTACAAGTTTTTGGAAAACTCCATTGAATTGATCAGCAAATGATTGGTATGAAAATTGTCCAGTTTTTTTCAAAAGGAAAAGAAAATTTATTATTTTATTGATTTTAGATTTTTAAATCTGGAAATTAAATTTTTTTTATTTTCAAAATTTGCTCCTGTGTCTTGAATTTCTGTTATCTTCTCTACTTCAACACATTGTTTGGACATGATAAGAACATTTCTCATGCTTTCAATAAGCTTGTAGGCAATGTCGCCCAAGGTAGCAATTCATTCGGCTCTTTGCAAAATTCTCAGATTGCAAAGGGCTCTGTTCTTGTGAAGGTCCAAACTGTGCTCAGCAGCAAAACGAGCAATGACTAGACATATAAATACAAAGCAAGTGATGGGTGTTATTCAAAAAATGCCTTCCGAATCAGTTTTGTCTCAATTAATATCAAACTCTTACCCTCTATATATTTATTCTTCTTCTATTAGTCAAGATAATGGTTCACTTCTTGGTATTAATAACATTTCTCAAGGCTCATGGATCAGGCTTGCACTGCAAGTAAGTCTTAGATTAGCATGGGATTGTGTATTGTTATTGGTAGCAGTGGGGAATCAAGTCTGGTGCAAGCCTCAGATCTCCAAAAGGTCGAGGCTTGTTGGAGAAGCCCAATAACAAGTATTCTCTATCAACACGAAAAAGGAAAAATAATAGAAAAAATATTAAAACACTACCATAGCGTCTCACATACTCTGTATTAGGTGAAAGTATCCCAAATCAAGCAGCTAGGAAGCCAATGTGAGCCAGCTAGCAAGTAGTATGGAAGCCAGTGTGAGCCAGCCAACAAGCATCATGAGCTAGCCAGTAAGCGGCATGGAAGCCAGCGTGAGCCACTCAGCAACCAACGTGGAAGCCGGTGTGAGCCAGTCAGTGACTAGCGTGGAGGACAGCGTCAGCTAGTGTAAGGAAAAATTCGAGCTCTTAAAGTGTTTTTTCAAGTAATTTAAAGTTGAATCGAAGAGTGAAGAAGCTTTTGTTGGAGAAGTAAGGAATATATTTATTTTGGAGAGATATGGTGAGTTTTAGAGATTTTTGGGAATTTAATTTTTTTGTAAATTTCTGGAGTAATAAGTTGCACTTGTAAATTATAATTTTTTTCTGGAGTACTAAGGTGTGAGGGGTTATTTGTAAATATTTTGGGCAGTAATTTTTTTTATTTTTGGAGTAATAAGGAGATTCTATCTATAATTTTTTATTTGGAG
This sequence comes from Pinus tabuliformis, assembly GCA_031772625.1. NCBI lineage: Eukaryota > Viridiplantae > Streptophyta > Pinopsida > Pinales > Pinaceae > Pinus > Pinus tabuliformis. The sequence continues at coordinate 217,495,819 of CM062814.1, read as the reverse complement.
AGATAAGTGAGACATTGTAACTCAAGGTAATTTTTTTACTTTGAGGGGGGGTTAGAGTACATTTTGCATAAAACATTGCAAGGATTGTAAATCGGTCAAATTTTTAAAGATTTCATTGTAAAATTCTTAAGAGAAATTGACCAAAGCCAAGTGCAAAGATTAGTCATTTTTCTCCTCCAACGACCATATGAGGGTCAAGGCCAAGCCCCGATAGATCATTTTTGTGTGGCATGTTTCGTGTGACATGTTTCTCATCTCTTTCCTGTGCTTGATTCTTTTTGGTGCAAAGCGTCAAACCTACAATGTCAAAGTTAATTAATCTATTCTCTGATTTTAATAAGCTTGAAGGGGTAAAATTATACAAGACATGGAAACGTCTCATTGAAAGCACTCTAATATATAATGAATTGTGGCAAGACATATGGAGACATTAAGCCTAATAAACCCACATATGTAACTTCACTTGCAAAATGGGAAGTTAAAAATGTCAAGGCACTAGCTCTTATAAAGTCTTAAGTTAATGATGAGATGTATATTCATATTGAAAATGCCTCAGATGCATGGTCTTCTTTGTGTACTTTCAAAGATCTATTTGATACACAACCTTAATAAAAAAAGGTTGATCTACAACTTAAGTTGCTTCAACAAAAACCAACTGAAGGAGGAGATGTCCTTAAGTATATCTCCAGGCTTAAAAATATTAAGTAAGAAATAGTAAAAGTTGGATTTCCAATAGAAGATGACAGTTTCATGATCATAATTCTTATTGTTGGATTGCCTTCTTCCTACACGCATTTTTTGGAAACTCTACAAGTGATCGGAAAGTTAGATAAATTAAAGTTTAATGAGATAAGTGAGATGTTGGCTCAACACGACAAAACTTTTGGGAAGATGAAAGAAGGGAAGATGTCTTCTTCACAGAGGCCAACATAACTAAATCATTAACTGACAATTCTAGAGGGAGAGGACATTTCAATCAACATCCAACAAAACATAGAGGACAAGGTTGTGGAAGAAGCCAAAATAGTGGAAACTTTCAAGGAAGAGGAAACAATCAAGGCAGAGGAAACTTTCAATACAGAGGCAACTTTCAAGGCAAAGGAAAATTTCAATACAGAGGCAACTTTCGAGGTAGAGGAAACAATCAAGGAAAGGGTCAAAGTCAAGGATGAGGGAAAACTCAAAGAAAAGGTCAAAGCAGAGGCAGAGGACAGTATCAAGGAAGAGGCAAAGACTTGAATGAAATTGTCTGCAGAATATGTAACAGAGTGGGCCATTTTGTAGAAGATTGTAGAACTTCCATTGATAAAATTCTAAAGTTCCATCAAAACACAGCTCAATTTGCCACTGATCAAGGAAATTATGGTTTGGAATATGTCTTCACATCAATTCAAAGCTCAGGATCAGCAACATTAGTTTCCACTTTTGTTAAAAGTTATTACGAAGATGCATGGATTTTAGATACAAGGGCAACTCAACACATGACTTTTCGACAAGACTTCTTTTGGAACTTCAAACCATGCCATCTTATTTCAATATTTCTTGCTAATGATATAAAACATACTCCTTATGGAAAAGGAGTTGTTAACATTTATCTTCCTGACATTGGAGAAAGATTGACTTCAAATGTATGGTATGTACCCACCTTTAAAAATATTTTTTTGTCTTTAGTCTCGATCCAACAAGCTGGACATCAAGTGGTTTTGGAGGACGGCCTAGTTAAAATTAATTCAATCAAACAGAATATGAAAACAGTGATGACAGGATAAGAAGATGGAAAACTGTTACAAATGAAAGGAACAGTTATTCCAAGGAATTCTGACTTTGCAGGGACATCAAGCACAAACATTTCACCTATCATATTATGGCATGTGAGATATGGACATCTAAACTTTGACAGTCTCTCTCAAGTGAAAAAACAAGGAATGGTTAAGGGACTCCCTACCTTCAAGAAAGAAAATGCAAGATGTGAAGCTTGCATTTATGGAAAACAAATTCAAGAGACTTTCCCAACAAGTTCATGGCGAGAAAACAGGCATTTGCAATTAGTACACAGTGACATTTGTGGACCCTTGCAAGCTTCTATAGGAGGTTTCAAATATTTCTTACTCTTTATTGATGATTTTAGTAGAATGACATGGGTTTACTTCTTGAAGCATAAGTCAGAGGCATTTGAAAAGTTTAAATCTTTTTTTCAACTTGTTAAAAATGAAGTCAAAGAAAAGATTGACACTCTTAGAACTGACAATGGAGGAGAATTCACTTCAAATGAATTCCAAAGTTATTGCAGAGACAATGGGATCAAACGACATCTTATAAATGTCTACACTCCACAGCAAAATGGAGTAGTAGAAAGAATGAATCGCACTTTATTAGGAATGGTGAGATCTATGTTAACTTTTAAAAAGTTAAGTCCTATTTATTGGGCAGAAGAAATCTATACAGTTGTTTACTTAAGGAACAGGTCTCCCACTGCTTCTTTGGATGAAATAACACCTTATGAAGCATAGTTTCGTTTCACACCTAAAGTTAAACACATTATAGTTTTTGGTTCCGTGTGTTATGCCTTAGTTCCAAAAGAAAAATGAACTAATCTTGACTCATGAAGTTTGAAATGCACAATGATTAGATATTCGGATGAGAAGAAAGGGTACAGGCTTCTATCAAATGGGAAATTTATTGTCAGCAGAGATGTAATTTTTTATGAAACTGAGAGTAAGAGTGATGAAGAAATAGAACATCTTCTTCAAAAATTGGAAACAAAAGGAGATAAAAGGAAAGGAAACATTCAAAGTCAACCAAATTCACAAAATTGGTATGAACTTGATTTTCCTTCCTCTGAAGATGATTCATCCATTCCATCTACTTCGCCAACATAGTCTGGGTCTTCTGGTAGTTCATCATAATCTCCTAGTAGCAGTGGTTCTTATGAAAATGATTCTCCGCCCCCAGAATCCACAGTTGATCAACATACCTTTGTTTACATTAATCCTCTTTATAATCATGGTGAGTTTTTAGAATCTCAACCAAGTGAACATCAATTTCCAAAATGGGTTGTTAAACTTTTGAAAGATGTAAGGCCCGATGAGAAAATAAAACAAGAACAAGGGAGTCAACCATGAATGAAGGAAATTTTTCCTTGATCACAAATGATTTTACTGAACCTTCCACGTACAAAGAGGCAGTAAAATATAAAGAATGGCAACAAGATATGGTTGAAGAATATAAGGCAGTTCAAAACAACAACACTTGGAAACTTGTTGAGGATCCTCAAAGTGTTAAACCCATCAGATGCAAATGGGTTTACATAATTAAGCACAACCAAAATGGAGAAATCGACAAGTACAAAGATAGACTTGTGGATAAGGGTTTTGTGCAACATGAAGGCATTGATTATGAGGAAACTTTTTCTCCTACAGCAAAATGGAACACCATCCGCTTAACACTCAACAGAGATTTACATGAAGATGTATATATGACACAAACGCCAGTTTTTGAAATTGAAGGGCAAGAACATAAGGTCTGTAAACTGATTAAGGTTGTATATGGGTTAAAACAAGCTCCACAAGCTTGGTATGCCAAAATGGATGAATACATTCAGAAAGTTGGCTTTCAATGAAGTGAATCTGATGATACTTTGTATGTACATCAACAGGGTAAATATCTGGTGATTCTTGTTATGTATGTAGATGATTTGATCATTACTGGAAACAACGATGATCATATTGTACAGGTAAAAAAAGAGTTACATGTAGGATTTAAGATGACAGATTTGGGACTACTTCACTATTATCTTGGATTTGAAGTATTCCAACGTCCACATCATATTTTCATTTCTCAAAGTAATTATGTAGCAGAAGTTCTTCAGCGACTTGGAATGAAAGATTGCAAGCCCGTTCATACCCCCATGGAACAAAACTTGAAACTTTCAAAATTTGAAAGGGGGGAAGGTGGAGACACTACTTATAGACATTTGATTGGCAACCTGATTTATTTGACAACGCCTTAACCAGATCTATCTTATGCAGTTAGTATTATTTCACGCTTTATGCAAGAACCATGAGACAGCCACTGGATTGCATCCAAAAGGGTTCTACGATATATCCAAGGAACAAAAGATTTTGGTATTTTTTACAAATAGTCTAAAAAGTTTATACTTGGTGGATTTTCATATGCTGACTTTGCTGGTAGTATTGATGATTGAGCATCAACCTCTGGTTATTTAATGAACATGGGGTCAGCTGGAGTATCTTGGAGTTGCAAGAAACAAGCTACAGTGACCACTTCTTCAGCAAAACTAGAATACATATCAGCATGGGAAGCAACATGTGAAATTGCTTGGTTGCGCAGACTTTTGCAGGATTTGGGCATTCCTCAATCAGAAGCTACATCATTATTCATCGACAACCAGTCATCCATAAAGCTTTCCAAGAATCAAGTTTTTCATTCCAAAAAAAAACATGTGGACACCAAGTATCATCACATTAGATCGCTCATTTCCAAGGACGTCATCAAGCCAGTTTATTGTCCTTCAGAAGGTCAGGTCTCCGATATTTTCAGAAAACCACTTGGCAAGATCAAATTTACTAAGTTCAAAGATGAACTTGGTATATGTTGTAACGTATATTTGGATCATAGGGGGGAATGTTAGATGATCCAAAATACAAAATTCATAGTTCACAAAGTTAGGATAGAATATTTAATTAAATATTGGAGACACTTAGAAAAGAATATTGTTGTAAAAGATATGACATCTAGAATAATGTCGTATCTTAGGCTCCAACTTAGGAGTAGAGTTAATAGATTGGTTAGAATTGCATTTATTGTAAATGGACACTTGTTAATTTAATAAGTAGTCCATAACTAGAATAGGTTAGGAAATTAAGCTTATATATAGTTCATTCTCCTGATTGCAAGAGTGTTGGAGTGTGTGTGTAAAATCTTGCAAAATTATTATGTAATTTATTTTTTGATTAATAAAATTGTGTGTCTGAGGACACTTCTTCCATTATTTCTGTTGTCAATATTTATTTCCTTGCTGGTGTTTCTTTTCTTTTCGGTTTATTTACTGGAATTTCAGTTTGTTCTTTCTTCTACAAGTGTCAAATTGTTATCGCATCTTGTGACTCTGCATATTCCTCAACTCTTCATATTGCAGTCATGATTGTGACAAGATCTATAAAAACTTATAGATATTCTCTCTCTACATTTTTGTCATTCTTTAATGTTGTTGAACTTGTCCTTAAGTCATTCTGAGATAGAGCACACTTATGGAACTTGAAGCCTAGCTATCTTAGAAAATTGTGCCTAGAAAGACAAATTTCCCTCAAGAGCCCATTTCTTCGTCACGAACAATTGTGCCCTCATTGAGCACATGAGCACGCCTCCAAGGCATGAGTGTTTTCCCCTTCATCTCTTCATCTTGCACCCTCCTTGTCCTCATGAAGCTTAATCACACCTTCAAATCCTAAAGGCCCAAATCTTGACCCCTTCGTCTCTTCGGAGTGCACCCTTGTGCCCTCTTAGTTTCCTTGAGTGCATGAGCACACCTTGAAGGCCTTAAAGATTTTTCTTCAAGGTCTTTTAGTGTGCCCGACACCGTTGATGATCTCTCCCTCTTGCTTGAGCACATGAGCACACCTCAAAGCCGTGAATGACCCTTGAACTTCCTTCATCCTTTGATAGTAGACCCTCCTTGTTTACAAGAAAAATTATTTCTTGTATGAGTAATTGTATCCCAACGTTGACAGGCTTATGATCTCAGTTACATGTCGATGGCTCCATGAATATGATTTTCTAAGTTATTACTCGTAATAGATAGGAAATTTCATAAAGATAATTATTGTCGCTATGAGTGTGGTTCCACATACAGGTGTTCAAGCTACTAATATTTTTACTCTTTCAAAAAATGTTGGAATGATGACTCCCACTACATGTCGAGTGACCTCTAAAGAAGCCTCAAAATCAAGCACTAAAAAAGACGTAGAAGTTACAAAGCCTACCATTCCCATCTATCCATATACATAGTGCTTCATAGACAAATTCACTAAGGTCAAATGAAAAGACATTAAGGACACATTCATGCAAAAACAGTTCTTAGAAGACTTAGAAGACTTAGAATTATACATTAATATCAACTAGTCCATAATGCATAGGATCATATGTAGATTCCCAGTCATTCCTTGTGCATAAGTGATTGAATGGATTCTTACACACATGGATGACTCGGATCTGGTGCTTCAAAGTGAAAGAGGTGGTCATCTTGCCACCTATTATGGTGAAGACATGCAGACCTATTATAATATGTAGAGGCCCATAGAGTATGCCAACAACAATGTTTACACTAGATGGGTTGATCTCAACACAAGTGACATCATTAAATCTTGATGTCAAGAGCCTACTAAGTTCTGCCACTGCCCATCTGTAGTTTACCCAGCCACAATCCTCAAATATGTATATCAGTATCTCATTTCTATGTCTTGTAGAATGCATGGGTGAAAGAACGCTAAGGTATTTGAAGAGAAATAGATATATATGGTCAATATGGTGGTTACTCGTGGTAATTTCTTCAATTGGCAAAACGTATTGTTGTTTTAGTTGAATTGTCATGTTGGGCAGGCTAAAGCATCTTTAAGGTTCAACTAGGCACCATAATTCTACATGTTTGCATTTCTATTGAATGGGATCTGTGTGTGATATGCATTCCCAAGAATGTATTGGAAATGTACCTTGCAAGATAAGTTCCCAGTTTACTTCCATTGTAGGTTGTTTCCTTATTTGAGTTTTAGAGGGGCATATGATAGGTTAGTGGAGCATTTCTTCATGGTTGTATTCCAAATGATATATGAGATCAATACTCCTTGCATGACTGATCAAGTAAAGGAATCTTGACATGATATCATAGATTGGTTTGTTATGCCTGAAGGCACACACATTTGATTCTTCAGATGCCAGAAATTCTCCCCATCTCATGTCATGATACGTAACTAATAAGATGTTCATGCAAGAAGTGGCTTATCATTGAGCAAGGGATTGTCAAGAGTCCTTCACAAAAGGAATAAATATGGTGGTTACTCATGGTAAGTTCTTCAATTGAGAAAATATATTTTTGCTTTAGTTGAATCGTCATGTTGGGCAGGCTGAAGCATCTTTAAGGTTCAACTAGGCACCATAATTCTACATGTTTTCATTTCTATTGGATGGGATATGTGTGCAATATGCATTCCCAGGAATGTATCAGAACTGTACCTCGCAAGATAGGTTGTTGTCTGATTTGAGTTTCAAAGGGGCATATGACAGGTTAGCAGAGCATTTCTTCATGGTTGAATTACAGATGATATATGAGATCAATACTCCCTGCATGACTGTTCAAGTAAAGGAATCTTGACATGATATCACGGATTGGTTTGTTATGCCTGAAGGTACACACATTTGATTCTTCAGATGCTAGAGATTCTCCCCATCTCATGTCACGATATGTAACTAATAAGGTGTTCATGCAAGAAGTGGCTTATCATTTGAGCAAGGGATTGTTAGGGGTCCTTTACAGAAGGAATAAATCACCTTAGCCTACTTTTCCTTTGAGTATCGGATTGCATGATTTGAAGAGCCATAAGGTGACAGAGGAAAAATTACAAGAGTTGGATTGCTTGCGCTTTCTAACTAAGGATTTTAATGGATATGATCCCAAAAGAGTGTGAAGGAAGCATTCTGAAAGGATTGGTTTCACTTGGGGCCATTCATCAATGTATACAATAGAAGATGAGAAATTAAAGAATGGGTATAATGCAGTAAGAAGAACACATCCAGGGATTGAAGCCAGTTATCCCCAAGATATACAAGTATAGGAGGAACCACAATCAACTCCTCAAGCAAAGAGTTCATCTCCCAGGAAAAGGATCAAGAATGATTTGATAAGTAAAAGTAGTAGACAGTGGAAGGTTGATCCTTTGAATATCCAAGTTGAATATGAAAGGAGAGAACTAGAGGAAAATATACAATAGGAAGAAGAGGAGAAGAAGAAGAAAGAAGAGTTTTTCAGGAAGTAGCAGGAAGAAGAAGAGGAGAGAAGGAGAATAAAAGAAGAACAAAAAAGGTAGATGCAAGAGAATGAAGCAGCATATTATAGGTTGGGGGAAGAATAATCGAATTAGGAGATCAAGGAAGAGTTGGAGGAAGATGATACCATCTAGCCCATAAGTGATGAGCTAAGTTCTCCAGCAGAACCTCCCCTTACGGGTGGTCATTTCCCATTTGATGAAATGGGAATCACATCTCCACTTGAAGAAAAAGTCATGGATATGTGCAATGTCATGTTTGATCAGCTAAAGAAAAGAATCGTACAGCAAAGGTGTAGATACTTCCCAAATGATCCTCAAAATCCAGTCTCAGTATCCACAAAAATGGTGATAACTACTAATACTAGGAGGGATCTCGGAGCAATTATGGCGACCAATGTTTCTTTTGCAACAATAGCATAGGATAACCCAGAGTATTTGTTGAATGAGAATGCAATATCAAGGGAGGAGTTGCCTGCAGTGAAGCAATAAGCGAAACATCTTACTGCGGAAAATTAATGACTATCTCTACACAACTTCAACGCGGAAAAATGGTAGTCAGCCATACAGGAGGAATTTGGGCCAATGGAGGACATCATGGAATAGTTGTATGATGAGATTATACTTCTACAACAAGTGGTGGCTCCTCTCGTTTCCATTCAGAATAAAGCATAGGAAGTCTTAAAGCTCCTGAAAGTGGCAAAGAGAGTTGTTGATCAACTCCAGGAATGGCTTCCAAATATCTAAATGTTCTGAAACATATAGTTATAAAGGACTCCTACACCAATTGGTATGAGGTTTAATTAGGACTTCACATCGTGGATATCCCCTTACATGTTGGTAGTATCCAGCACCGTAAACATTTTGGCACTAGAAGGAGGGCCAGATGACAAGTTGAGCCTGTGAAGTTTGTTTGAATCTCTTAACTTTAATGGCTTCATCCCATATCAAAATCCCGACGTGTTTTCCTGAAGATTTAGATCTTTCAATCCCTTCAGAATTTTTGCATAACTTGTCACATCAAAAATTCGATGGAAGGAGTAAAACAACCGTTCATGATTACATAATAGAGTTTCTTCAAAAAAAAAAATCAAGTGGTGTTTATTCTAAAGATATCCTCACAAGGTTGTTTACCCTTACATTGGTTGGTCATGCTAAACAATGATGTTGTTCTTTATCCACTATTTGTATTTATTCTTTTAAGCATTTGGTTAATGAGCTTCGTCGTGTTTTTGACAAGTATGAATATCAAGATGTTCTTAATGAAATCGATTAGCTGAGAATGGAATCGAATGAATCACTAGAATAGTTCGGTTACCGATTCTTTCATCTTTTTTATGAATTTCTAGACAAGGATGTGGGCTAGCAATTTTTCAATGAAAAGTTTTGTAACAATGTAAACTTTGAAACGGGGACTATAAACTCAAAATGGGAACTCTAGCCAAAAATCCCCCAAAAACATGAAAAATCAACTCGAAAATGAAAAGTGTTGATGTTGGAATAACCCTTTTTTTTGTATGGTAAATTTTCAACATGTTTTAAAAATGGCAGTGAAAACCATTTTTTTCTACAAAAATTATGCAAAAAACACTTCAAAATGAAAAGTGTTGACGTGTTGATGTTTAAATAAATAAAAACAAAAACAAAACAAAAAATTAACAAAAAGAAAATAAAAATATATACTAAAAAAAAAAATTAAAAGGACAAAAAATCAAATATATAAAAAAGACAAAAAAAAAAAATCAAACATAAGAAAAAAAAACCAAATTAAGCTAAAAAAGACAAACAAACAAACAAACAAACAAAATCAATCATAAAAATGTGAAAAAGAAAAACAAAATTGATATGAATGGAAAGATTAAAAAATATAAAGAAATAAATAATAACAAAAACATAAAAAAATAAAAATAAAAATAAAAAAAAATTGAAAAAAAATTATTAAAACTAAAAAAAATACAAAAATTTTAAAAAACTAAATATATATAATAAAAAAAAAAGAAAATTAAAAAAAAACCTGATTAAAAACAAAAAACTATAAAATTGAACAAAAAAAAACCAAAAAAATGAAAATAATTTAAAAACACAAAATAAAAACAAACTAACAAATAGTTGAATTGAGGCTTCTGTGATCCATAATAGTTGAAAGAATAACTTCAGCGTAAATCACATGTACATAGACATTTGTCGACGCGTTTCAAACCAACTAGTGTGGTTCATCGTCAGGACAAGTTGAAGAAACAGATCCAGCTTAGCATGTTAAATAGATAATTTAATATTATTTTTATTTTTATTTTTATTTTTCTTATTATTATTTATGGAAATAAGTTAAATTAGGTAAAAATACATAAATAAATAAAATAATTTTAATGGTTGGTTTAAAAAATGAATTATTTATTTATTTAAATTATATATATATATAATATATATATATATATATAATATATATATATATATATATATATATATATATATATATATATATATATATATATATATATATTAAAGTTATAATATTAGGTTATTAAGATAAAAGTTAAGATTAATAAATAAAATAATTTCAATGGTTAGTTTAAAAAGACAATTTATTTATTTATTTAAATTATTTAATAATTATTATTATTATTAATATTAATATTATTATTATTATTATTATTATTATTATTATATTATTATTATATAAAAATCATAATATTAGGTTGTTAAGTGACGAGTATTTTCATTCAATAATAATTTTAATGGTAGTTTATTTTTATTTATTATTATTTATGGAAATAAGTTATAATATATATAAAAATATATAAAAAAATAAAATATTTTAATGGTTGGTTAAAGAAGTAATTTATTTATTAATAATTTTATATATATATATATATATATAATATTATTAAAATCATAATATTAGGTCGAGAATTTTCATTTATTAATTTAATAATAATATTTTAAAAAAAGTAATTTAATAATTTATTTATTAATAATCATATATATATATATATATATATATATTAATTAAAATTATAAAGTTAGGATAAAACACTATATAAATAAATAAAATAATTTAATGGTTAGTTTAAAAAGGTAATTTATTTATTTAATTAAATTATTTATTAAATATTGTTAATATTATATATATACATATATATTCTAACTAAAATTATAATATTAGATTGTTAAGTTAAAAAATAAAAATAAATAAATAAATAAAAATAATAATTATATATATATAAAAAGAGCTCAAAAACGAGGAGGGGGCAGAAAAACTGACTAAGAAGAGAGTGTTGGAATCCAGCACCTACTGATTTTCTAGCCATCATCTCTATTGAGATTGCTCAGCCTCTTTTCAATCTCAATAGCTTCCCTCAATTTACGATGATGGAACTGAGCAACTTTGGCCTCCTCAATACACACCTGATGCTTGGTCTTTTCCACATGCTCAGCTAATGCTGAAGACTTGGATCTCCCATGTCTTAGGTCGGCCGCATGTTCGCAGATCCTTTGATGGATGGAGCGCCCTGTTTCCCCAATATAGGGGGTCCCACAAGAACAAGGGATCAAGTAGACACCCTTCATGTCCTTAGGGTTAACGGGATCTTTCACCGATCGGAGGGAATTGCGAATGGTGTTGAGGGGCCTAAAGGTTGAGGGAATATCATACCTTTTAAGGATCCGAGCAATCTTGTCCATGGTTCCTTGAACATAGGGAAGATGGACACCTAGACGACGCTCTTTTGGCTCTTTCTTAATTAACGCATTTTTAGAGGCTTTACGGAAAGCCTTCTGACCCAGGCGTCTACTATATCCATTCTCCACAAAGACATTAAGGAGATGGGATCTCTCCTTATCAAAGCTCTCACAATCAGAGATCCTAAGGGCACGAGTAGCGAGGGTGTTAAGAACACCCAACTTCTGAGCAGGGAAATGATGGGAATCGGCATGAAGATACTGCTCAGTATGTGTTTTCTTTCGGAACACAGAGTGGGAGAGAAAGCCATCCTTATTCCGAGATATAAGAATATCCAGGAAAGGGAGGCAACCATTGACCTCTTTTTCCATGGTGAACTTAATGGCAGAGGACCGGCTGTTGAGGTGATTAAAGAAACGATCCAGCTCCTCAGGGCCATGGGGCCAGATGACATTAGTGTCATCCACATACCTTTTCCAAAGCTTAGGAAGAAGACGAGCTGAGGATAAAGCTTTGGCTTTGAAATCTTCCATAAAAAGATTCGCAACAATAGGGGAAAGAGGGGAACCCATGGCAACACCACAAGTCTGCTCAAAGAATTCACCCTCGAAACAGAAGAACGTGGAAGTGAGACAGATCTCCACCAGATGCGCGGTATCGGGATCTGTTAGGCGATAGATCACTTCCAAGGCCTCCTTTATAGGGATGCAAGTATAAAGGGAGACCACATCAAAGCTGACGAGAATGTCCTCGGGGCTAAGCTTAATATCCTTAAGCTCCTTAATGAAGGATGCAGAGTCTTTCACGAAGGACTCAGTGCGGCCAACCAGGGGCTTAAGTTTAAGGGCAAGGAACTTAGCCAGAAGATAGGTCGAACCGCCAATGGTGTTGACGATAGGCCTCAGAGGGGCCCCTTCCTTGTGAATCTTCGATAACCCATAGATCCTAGGAGCAATGGGACTACTTTCAATGAGCTTGTGGCATAGGGAACTCACTGAATTATTAGATTTTATGGCGAGAGCCACTGTCCTAGAAATCTTCTTCAGAGGGTTCTTGGGCAGTTTTTTATAACTGCCACTATTGTGGAGATGATCTAGCATCTTCCTCCGGTAATCATCCTTGTTAAGGATGACCGTAGCTCCTCCTTTGTCCGCCTTCAGAACGACAATAAATTCGTTCTGATTTAAGGATTTTAGGGCAGAGAATTCCTCATTGTTGAGGTTCTTTCGAGGGGGCTTAGCCTTCCTAAGGACGACAGCACAATCCTGTCTAATAGTGTCCTTGATATTATCCGGAAGATAGTTAAATTTTAAAAAACATAAAAAAAATATAATAAATAGAAAAACAAAAAAAACAAAAATAAACAAATAAATAAACAAATAATAATAATTAAATTTGATAAAAGAAACATAATTAATTAAAAAATTTAGAACATTAATACTAAAATCTTAAAAAAAATGGAGGGCGGGGCTTAAATCTGATTCTGAGAATCGGATTTCAGCCCCTCCCACTTAAAGAAAAAAAACTAATTATTAAAAAAAAGTTGGAGGGCGAGGCTGAAATTCGATTCTCAGAATCAGATTTTAGTCCTGCCCACTTAAAAAAAAAATATGGAGGGCAGAGCTAAAATCAAATTCTCAGAATCGGATTTTAGCCCCGCCCTCCAATTTTTTTTTCTTTTTGTTAATAATTTTTTTTTTTTAAGTGGCAGGTTTGAAATCTGATTCTCAAAATCGGATTTGAGACCCGCCCTCCAATTTTATTTTATTTCTTTTAAGTTTTTTTTTTAAGATTTTTATATTAATGTTCTAAAATTTTTAATTAATTATTTTTTTTTTATTTGATTTTTTTTATTTTCTAATTTTTATTATATATTTTTGTTATGTTTCTTAAAATTTTTAAATTTAATTTTTGTTAGTTTGTTTTTATTTTTGTTTTTAAATTATTTAAAATTGTTTTAAGTTTTAGTATTTTTAATAGTTTTTTAAAATTGTTGTATTTTTATTTATTTATTTTATAGTTTAAAAAAAATCAATTTTTTTATGGTTGACAAGAAAAAAGAAAAAAAAATTAAGTTTTTATGTTTTTTTTTTTATGTATATTTTTATATTTGTTTTTTAAATAATCAACATTAAAAAAAAGAGAAATAAGACAACAAGAAAATTTGTTAAGTAATCAACATTTTAAAAACAACTGGACAAAAAAATTTATAATGTCAAAACATGTAACATTTAAAAAAAATATATCCACAGTGAATACATTAGAAAATATAAAGTGCCAAAAGTAAGCCCTCTAAACAAAGAGGTTGATGTTGCATCAACACGTTTCAAAATCAGCATGAAAATCACTAACATTTAAAAACAAATATTTATATTTGATACATAATAAAATTTAAAATGTCAAAAAATATGCTCCAAAAAAAAAAAGAGTGTATTCTAAATCAGCGTTTTTCAAAATCTGATGATTTTTTTTATACCTCACAAAAACGAGTAATCGTATCAATTCCCATTTCAAATTTTACATTGTTTTGTTTCTTAATTAGGGTTTCAAGATCTTTTGAATCAAATTCTCCATGTATTTTCATTCAAAAGGAATTACCTTTTCCTAAAGAAAAATCTGATATTCCTTTTGTTCATTGCCCCCCTCTTTTTGACATTCTTTGTTTCAAGCCTAAACTGATCAATAAGCCAAAAGATCAATTTGCAAAAGAAGAATTAATTTTTCTTTCGCATGTTTCCCTTGATGATGATTTGCTTGATCCTATTAATCAATCATATTTGAATCTTGATAATCCTCTTGTCGATCCTATACTCGTTAATCAAGTTGAATCCTTGAACCACCATCACCCCGACCATTTCCTTTTCTTCGAACCGTATGTGATGATTGTTCAAGTTTCATGGATGAATCTTTGTTCTCGCATGAAGATTCAGATTTGTGGTATTTTCAAATTGGGTTTGATGCTATTATTGAATATTTTCTTTCAGGTATGGCTCCTTTTGATCAATAAGATTACATGTTTGTTATTCAGGATTTTTGTCGTAATCTTGAAGATCTATCTAATGACCCTCAATTATTTGATGATTCTTGTGATTTGAATGGTGACTTTTGTTTAGAAAAGAAATTGACTGTGTTTTCTCAATCTAATTTTCAATATTTTCAGTGTTTGAAGTCGAGTGAATAGGATACTTTAGCTTATGCTGATGGTTATGTCAGGTTCCTGTCACCTCAACGGTATTTACAATTTTGGTCAGCTTAAGGTTTTCTCGTAAAATATGGTCATCAATGTCATCTTATGGGATGTCGATTCTTTCCTGATGGATTCTCACTTTTTACATATTAAATTTGTAAACCCTCAATCTAGAGAATCTACTCATATTTTTGAATTTTAATTGTCACATCCCACCTCATGCAAATATCTAATCTACAATATTGAAACAAAGAATGATCTTAATGATTGTCAAATATTTCGATTTAACATCCCTTCAACATCATCCATTGAATATGTCAACTCACATGGCAGCACAGATTGTGGTCAACCCATTGACTTTTCTTATGATATGGATTTGTCTTTCATGAGTCTTTATTGTCAAATTTTTCCTAAAGGTTGTTTCCACGATCCTAGGGAAGACCCCCTTGAAGAGTTTTATCGGTCAGGACCCATGTGTCATGGCTTGTTCCTTCATGCATTCAATAAAGTCTTGTATGGTCACAAACCTAGAAGATGTTGTTGTTGTGGAGTCTTTAATTCAATATAGAAGTCTAGTGTGTCACGCCATTGTGATTGCACCTTTTGTTTTGACTTGTATGTGTAGTTGTTTGGATTTTTTTCACTGCATTGTATCTTGTAACTTTGATTTTACACGTTCACATATTTCCCCTTAAAAGTCGGGAGCAGATTCTATGGCTACATTCGAGGTTCCATTTCACATGACCTTACCTTGTACCTTTTAGTTTAGGATAAGATAGGTTGAATTTAGCTAGATGCATTGCATTCCTATTTTTATTTTCATTTTCCCACTTTGTTTTTCATTTTAATTAGTCCTTGCATAAACATGGTTTTGAGCTTCAAGATGATGTGGCTAATTTTTTGTGAAAGGAAAGTTGTGGTAACATGAAACCCTTGGCTTATCTGTTACCATCTTCAGTGATATGGTTTACATCTCTAAATTCGATGATTTTTGGATGGAAAATATGATCCTTCAGCCAGGAATCCATAAGAAAACATGCATGTATCTATTTTGGATTCTCATTCCTGCTCTCAGTTTTGTTTGTTAATAGTGTTTTATCACATATATTTTGAATTGAGAAAGATGAGGGGAAAAGCAAGCAAGCATCAGAACAAGAAGGATTGGAGATCACCAAAGAAATTATTCTACAATATGCCATCACACTAGTTAAGGCCCACATGAAATTGTCATGGCTATGGAATAGTGTACAATCAAGCTCCAAGACTATATTGACAGAATCGCTGGAGGTGAAGATGTGATATGCATCAGAATTTCTGGTTTGGGTCAAAGTCATCTCTACGGAGTTTAGAGCATGGAACGCATACATAAGGAATGAGCTCCATGAGGAAGAAAATGACTTATCAATTTCATGACATTTTGTCCTATTAAGAAATTTTGTCTCATGTAGCCAATGTATTATATGTAATTTGTCTTTTGTAATAAATTGTATGTAATGGAATCCAAGAGACACATGTAGAATGTGAAAAGCCACATATGAAATGTAAGAGGTCATATATGGAATATGAAAAGTTGTATAGAAACCCATAGGTCATAGGAGTTGAAGATTCATAAGGAAGCTCAAAAGTCATTATCATTTTTTATAAATAGCTCCTCATAACTCAAGAAAAGGGATTGGGATTCTTGCCTTGGCTTCTCTTGTAGTGCATAGGATATTAATCATTCTTTGGAGAAGCAAGTTGTGGCTTCATGTTCCACTAATGGATCTAGTGTTCCATATATGTAACAGTGTACCTGAGATCTTTCATTTATAATCAGAAGCTCTATGAGCCAACACTTCTCCATGCATATATTGTGGATATATTAAGACTATTATTGTTATGTTTGCGGTATATGTGAGCTTAATTATATACTAAGACTAATGAACTATTTCGTTTCTTTGATATGGATATTGTTAAATGAGTATTGTTATGCTTTCATGATTGTTGTTTATCATGTGAACTAATTTGCATGTAATCAAAAAGTCTTTCTCTTCACACCGAGCCTCCCTTAGGATAATACTATTACTTCCCTAACCGGAGGCTCATTTCCCTTTACCAGTCATGGAAGTTCCCTGTGCATATTACATTTGGTGTCACAGAAAGCTTACATGTTTGCTACCCCAAAGAGGTGTTTGTGATCTCTTGTGCATGTGTTGTAACCACAACACATCTTTGAAATCATTGCAATGGTGTCTAGACCATACAACTAGGTGGGACTCTTACACCAAACGGTATGAGGTCTAATTGGGACTTCACATCATGGATATCCCCTTACATGTTGGAAATATCTAGCATCGTAAACATTTTGGCGCTAGAACGAGGGTCAGATGACAAGTTGAGCTTATGAAGTTTGTTTGAATATCTTAACTTTAATAGCTTCATCCCAGATAAAAATCCCGAGGTTTTTTTTGAAGCCTTAGATCTTTCAATCCCCACATATTTTTTACATAACTTTTCACATCAGAAATTCGATGGAAAGAGTAAAACAATCGTTCTTGATTATGTAATAGAGTTTGTTCAAAAAAAAATTCAAGTGGTGTTTATACTAAAGATATCCTCGCAAGGTTGTTTACCCTTACATTGGATGGTCATGCTAAGCAATGGTGTTATTCATTATCCACTATTTTTATTTCTTCTTTTAAGAAATTGGTTAATGATCTTTGTCATGTTTTCGACAAGTATGAATATCAAGATGTTCTTAATGAAACCGATCAATTGAGAATGGGATCGAATGAATCACTAGAATAGTTTGCTTACCGATTCTTTCATCTTTGTTATGAATTTATGGACAAGGATGTGGACTCAAAATTTATCGATGAAACGTTTTGTTTCTTAGTCATGATTTCAAGATATTTTGAATTGAATTCTCCCTGTACTTTCGTTCAAAATGAATTCCCTTTTCGTAAAGAAGAATATGATATTCCTTTTGTTAATTTCCCCCCTCCTTTTGACATTCTGTGTTTCAATCCTGAACAGATCAATAAGATGAAATGTCAATTTGCGAAAGAAGAATTAATTTTTGTTTCACATATTTCTGTTGATGATGATTTTCTTGATCATATTAATCAATCATATTTGAATCTTGATAATCCTCTTGTCAATCCTACACTCATTAATCAAGTTGAACCCTTGAACCACCATCACCCAGACCATTTCCTTTTCTTCGAACCGTATGTGATGATTGTTCAATTTTCATGGATGAATCTTTGTTCCCACATGAAGATTCAAATTTGTGGAATCTTCAAATCGAGTCTAATGCTATTATTGAAGATTTTCTTTCAGGTATGGATCCTTTTGATAAAGAAGATTACATGCTTGTTATTGAGGATTTTTTCTGTAATCTTGAATATTTATTTAATGACCCTCAATTATTTCATGAATCTTGTGATTTAAATGGAGACTCTTATTTAGACAAGCAACTGACCATGTTTTCTCAGTCTAACTTTCAATATTTTCAGAGTTTGAAGTCGAGTGAATAGGACACTTCAGCCTATGTTGATGGTTATGTCAAGTTCCTCTCACCCTGACAGTATTTATGATTTTTGTCAGCTTAAGGTTTTCTCATAAAATATGGTCATCAACGTCATCTTGTGGGATGTCGATTCTCTCTTGAGGGATTCTCACTTTTTACATATTAAATATTTAAACCCTCAAACTCACGAAGCACAGATTATGGTCAACCCATTAACTTTTCTTATGATATGGATTTTTCTTTCGTCAGTCTTTCTTGTCAATTTTTTCCTAAAGGTTGTTTCCACGATCCTACTGAATACCCCCTTAAAGAGTTTTATCGATCAAGACCCATGTCTCATGGCTTGTTCCTTCATGCATTCAATCAGGTCTTGTATGGTTACAAAACTGGAATATGTTGTTGTTGTGGATTCTTTAATTCAATAGAGAAGTCAAGTGTGTCACGCCATTGTGATTTCACCTTTTGTTTTGACTTGTATGTGTAGATGTTTGCATTTTTTTAATCTTTTTCATTGCATTGTATCTTACTTTGATTTTACATGTTCACATCTCTCCCCTCAAAAGTCGGGAGCTGATTCTATGGCTATATTGGAAGTTCCATTTCACATGACCTAATCTTGTACTTTTTAGTTTAGGATAAGATAGGTTTCATTTAGTTATATGCATTGCATTCCTAATTTTCTTTTCATTTTCCCACTTTGTTTTTCATTTTTATTATTCCTTGCATAAAGCTAGTTTTGAGCTTCAAGATGATGTGGCTAATATTTTGTGAAAGGCAAGTTGTGGTAACATGAAACCCCTCGCTTATTTTTTACCCTCTTCTGTGATATGGTTTACATCTCTAAAGTTGATGATTTTTGGATGGAAAATACAATCCTTCAGCTGGGAAGCCATAAGGAAACCATGATGCCCGTATCTATTTAGGATTCTCATTCCTACTCTCAATTTTGTTTGTTTATAATGGTGTTTTATCACATATATTTTGAATTAAGAATGATGTGGAGGGAATATTAAGTTGGCTAACAATCAAAGGTTTATAAACTTGTCTTTGAAGTAGAAACCTCTTCTTCTCTCAATAAGTCGGGATCCCTCTTCCACCTCATTTAAAAATAATAAGTGCCTAATCACAGTTCTATTATAAGAAATAAAATAAAAGGTGAAAGAAGAGAAAGGCTTCATGCACAAGGAGGTGAAGCAAGAGACTTCACGAAGGTATTGTCTAGGCTTGCGGGCAGCGAAGCAACGCTTGTGTTCCTGAAGTGACTCTGTCGAGGTATTGTCCAGGCCTGCAGGCAGTGGAGCAACACTAGAGATGAGAAATTGTACCCTGATTAGTTTTTGATATGTGGTTCTATTACCCTTATTCTCATCAAACTTATTTAGCTTGCTTTATGTTGTGTTATGTCGAGCAATGGAACAGGGAAGACTATATCTCTAACTGGGTAGAATGGGGAGTTGTGGTAACTCACTCATTGAATCAATACTTTCTGGAAAATTGAGACTTCGTGCATAAATGGAACCAAAACAAAGAAGTTATGGCTCTCCAATTGTGTCTCCAATTGTTGTCGTTGTGACAACGACCCTCCAATTTTGTTTCCTAACTCAATTTTGGAGCCTACATGAATTGTCGTTTCAAGCCACCTAGTGTCATCACGTTGTTTGATTTGTTATTATTATGTTTTCTCTAACTGTTGGATCCTCCTAAACCAATGTTTCCTAAGCATCGTCACCTAACCTTTAGAAGTTCTTATGTTATCTTTTCTAAGGATAGGTGAGGTCATAGATTTTCCTGACTTAGAAACTAGCCTTATTCACCACACAAAAGAAAACAAAAGCAAGAAAAATCACTTTTAAAGCAAAAGTGGACTCCAAGATCGCAAAGAGTCTCTCTCTTGTTGAGCACACTCCTTCGGGTTGAACAAGCACCCTAGTGGAGTGTACTTCTTCATCCTCAGCAAGTGTGCCCTCCTTGAGTGCATTCATTCAGCACGAAGACATGTTCCCTTCTAGAACTCATGCATGCGCTTTGTTGTTGCATATGGGCATACTCCTAGAAAATAGGAGCCCACTTCACTTCCCATAACTAAGTTATTCACTCGTTGACAAGTGGAAATCATGCATGGAATGGATTTTCATGTAATTTCTTTATAATCAACATGGTTAATCATTGTTTCTCATAAATCATTCTCACCTGGATTGGCACACATCTTTGGATCAAGGAGCTCTTCATTCCAATTAAGGTTTGCATGTTGATTCTATTGGTTGCCTTGGTTATTTTTGTTGTCGATCTTGCTTTTATTGCTAGCGTTTCTTTCCTTTTCAGTTTATTTATTGGTGTTTCAGATTGTTCTTGCTTCTACAAGTGTCAAACTGTTGTCGTAGTTTATGACTTTGCATATTCCTCAACTCTTCATATTGCAGTCATGATTGCGACAAGATCTATAAAAACTTGTAGATCTTCTCTCTCTGCATTTTTATTATTCTTTATTGTTGTTGAAATTTTCCTTGAGTCATTCTAAGACAACGTGCACTTTTGGAACCCAAAGCCTGACTATCTCAAAAAATTGCGCGTAGAAAGACAAATTTCCCTCAAGAACACATTCCTTCATCACGAAGAACTACGCCCTCCTTGAGTGCATGAGCACACCTCCAAGCCACAAGATTTTTCCCCTTCACCTCTTCAACATGTGCCCTTGCACTCTCCTTTTCCTCGTGAGTGCATGAGCACACCTTGAAGGCCCGAAGCTTGACGCCTTCGTCTCTTTGGAGTGCAGACCTTGCACCCTCTTAGTTTCCTTAAGTGCATGAGTGCACCTTGAAGGGATAAATGTTTTTTCTTTGATATTTGTCTGTGTGCCATATGCCCTTGATGATCTCTCCCTCTTGCTTGAGCGCATGAGTGCACCTCAAAGCCCCAAATGATGCTTGAACTTCCTCCGTGCTTTGATAGTGCACCTACCTTGCTTGCATGCAAATTTCTTGCATGTATGAGTAATTATGTCTCATCATTGATATGCTTATGATCTCAGTTACATGTTGATGGATATTTTAATATGATTTTATAAGTTATTTCTCGTAATAGATAGAAAATTTCATAAATCTAATCATTGTCACCATGAGTATAGCTCCACATACAGGTCTTCAAGCTATTGGTATTGTTACTCTTTCATCATCTGTTGGAATGATGTCTCCCACTACACGTCAAGTGGCCTCTAAAGAAGCCTTAGAACTAAGCATTGAAGAAGCAGTAGAAGTTACAAAGCCTATCATTCCCATCTATGAAAATACATAGTGCTTCACAGACAAGTCCACTGAGGTCACATGGAAAGACATTAACTACATATTCATGCATAAACAATTCTCAAAAAACTTAGAAGACTTGGAAGTATATATTAAAATTAATAAATCCATAATGTATAGGATCACAGGCAAATTCCCATCATTCCTTGTGCAAAAGTGATTGAATGGATTCTTACACACATGGATGACTCAAACCTATTATAAGATGCAGAGGCCCAAAGAGTATGCCAACAATAACTTCTACACTAGATGGGTTGATATCGACACAAGTGATCCTTTAAATCTTGGTGTCAAGATCCTGCTAAGTTCTACCACCACCCATCTACTGTTTACCCAACCAGTAGCCTCATAGATGTATATCAGTATATCATTTCTATATGTTGTAGATTGCAGGGTGAAAGAATGTTGAGGTATTTGAGGAGAACTAGATATACATGCTTAATATGGTGGTTACCTGTGGTAAAGTCTTCAATTGGGCAAATATATTGTCGTTTGAGTTGAAACGTCATGTTGGGAAGGCTAAAGAATATTAAAGGTCAAAACAGGCACCAAAATTCTACATGTCTGCATTTCTATTAGATGGGATCTATGCACAATATGAATTACCATGAATGTATTGGAATTGGACCCCGCGGGATAAGTTCCCGGCTTACTGCCACTGCAGGGCGTTGTCTGATTTGAGTTTTAGAGGGGCATATGATAGGATAGTAGAGCATTTATTTGCCATCATATTCTAGATGATGTATGTGATCGATCCTCCTTGTATGATGGATCAAGTAAATGAATCTTTACATGATATCACAAATTGGTTTGTTGTGCTTGAAGATACATACATCTGATGCTTTGGATATCAAATTTCTCCCCATCTCGTGCCATGATATGTAACTAATAAGGTTGTTATGCAAGAAGTGGATTATCAGTTGAGCAAGGGATTATTAGGAGTCCTTCACAGAAGGAAGAAATCCCCTTGGCCTGCTTTTCCTTTAAGGGTCAGATTTTATGAGTTTAAAATAGATAAGGTGAAAAAGATGAAATTACAAGACTTGGACTGCTTGCACTTTGTAACTAAGGATTTTTACAGATATGATCCTAGAAGAGTGTGCAGGAAACATTGTGAAAGGATTCCTTTCACTTGAGGTTATTCATCAATGTCTACAACAGAAGATGAGAAAGTGAAGAACTGGTACAATGTAGTAAGAAGAACACATCTAGGGATTGAAGTCAGTTCTCCCTAAGATATACAAGTATAGGAGGCACTACAATCAACTCCTCAACCAAAGAGTTTAGCTCTCAAGAGAAAGATCAAGTATTATTCAACAGGTGAAAGTAACAGGAAGTGGAAGGTTGATACTTTGAATATCCAAGCTAAATAAGAAAGGAGAGAACTAGATGTAAACATGTAATAGGAAGAAAAGGAGAAGGGGAAGCAAAAAGAGCTGTTGAAGAAGTAGTAGGAAGAAGAAGAGGAGATAAGGAGAATAGAAGAAGAACAGAAAAGGCGGTCTCAAGAGGATGAAGTTGCACAAAGGGTTAGAGGAAGAAAAATTTACTTAGGAGATAGAGGATGTGTTGGAGGAAGATGACATCATCCAACCGATAGGTGATTAGCCAGGTTCTTTGACAGAACCTCCTCTTATGGGTAGTCATCTACCATTCGATGAAATGGGAATCACACCTCCAACCGAAGAAAGAGTCATGGATATGTTCAATGTCACGTTTGATCAGCTAAATAAAATAATTGTGTAGCAAAGGTGTAGATGCTTCCCAAATGATCCTCAGAATCCAGTCTCAGTATCCAAAGAAAAGGTGATAACGGCTAATACTAGGAAGGATCCCAGGGAAATCATGGAAGCCAATGTTGCTTGTGCTACAATAGCATGGGAAAATTCTAGAGTATTTGTTGAATGAGAATGCAAGATTAAGGAGTTGGATACGGTGAAGAAACAAGTAGAACATCTCACTGTGGAAAATCAACGACTATCTTCTCACAAATTCAACACAGCAGAATGGCAGTCAACCATACATAAGGAATTGGGGCCAATGGTGGAGACAATGACACAATTGTATGATGAGATGATTCTTCTACAACAAGCGGTGGCTCCTCTCATTGACATTCAGAAGAAAGCACAAGAAGTCTTAAAGCTCCTGGAAGTGGAAAATAGGGTTGTTGATCAACTCCAGGAATGGGCTGCCAAATACCTGAATGCTCTATAAAATCTGGTTAGAAAGGATAGGATTACTACTGAGATAGACAGAGTACAATTGAGACTCCATCATCAGAACTACATCCATCTAGGAGAAAAATCGACTAACACTATTCCCTCTTATGGTCAACTGCATAATGGATTTGAGTCTCTAACACAGAAACATGGGATGTATGAAGTAGGATCACTTGAAGAGATAAGAGGTAGGGAAATCATCTTTCAAGAAATCAGGTAGTACATTAAACAAATCAAGCAAGCATCAGAACAAGAAGGATTGAATACCACCAAAGACATTATTTTACAGTATGTCATCACACCGGTTAATGCCCACATGAAATTTTCATGGCTATGGAATAGTGTACAATAAAGCTCCAAAACTATATTAACAGAAGCATTGGAGGTGAAGATGTGGTATGCAGCGGACTTGTCAGTTCAGGTCAAATTCATCTCCATGGAGTTCAGATAATGACACACATACATCACTAATGAGATCCATGAGGAAGAAAATGAATTATCAAATTGATGACATTTTGTCCTATTAAGCAATTTTGTCTTATATAGCAACCGTCTTATATGTAATTTGTATTTTGTATAAATTGTATGTAAGGGAGTCCAAGAGACACATGTGGAATGTGAAAAGCCATATATGAAATGTAAAAGGTCATATATGGAATATGAAAAGTTGTATAGAAGCCCATAGGTCATAGGAGTTCAAGAGTCATGAAGAAGCTCAAAATCCATTATCATTTGTTATAAATAGCTCCTCATAACTCAAACAAAGGGATTGGATCCTTGGAGTCTTGCCTTGGCTTCTCTTGTAGTGCATAGGAGATGCTTCATTCTTTGGAGAAGCAAGTTGTGGCTTCATCTTCCATTACTAGATCTAGTGTTTCATCTATGTAACAACCTACTTCGGATATTTCATTTATAATTAAAATATCTATGAGACAACACTTCTTCATGCATGTATCGTGGATGTAGTAAGACTATTCTTGTTATGTTTGTGGTATATGTTGGCTTTATTACATACTAAGACTAATGAACTATTTTGTTGCTTAGATATGAATATTGTTGAATTATCTGTGTTGTTATGCTTTCATGATTGTTGTTTATCATGTGAACTAATTTGCAAGTAATCAACAAGTCTTTCTCTTCGCACCACATCTCCCTTAAGATAGTACTATTAACTCCCTAACTAGAGGCTCATTTCCCTTTACTGGTCGCAGAAGGTCCTTATGCATCTTATATTTGAGGTAACACAAAGCTTACATACTCGCTGCCTAAAAGAGGTGTTTGTCATCTCTTGTGCATGTGTTGTAACCAAGGCACATCTTTGAAACCTTTGCAATGGTGGCCAGACCATACAGCCAGATAGGACTCCTACACCAAACAGTATGAGGTCCTATTGGAACTTCACATGGGGAGATCCCTTTGCATGTTGTCGATATCCAGCACTGTCAACACCATGTTCTTGTTCATAGAAATATAAGTTAACTATGGTGATTTCCTTGAATAGACGAGTTTTTGTAACTGTAATATCATTCTTTATTCACATGCAAGTTAACATAAACATGGTTGCATTTACAAATAAAAAATCACGGTTTTACAATTGCATGCATGCTCTTCATTCACATGCATAAATGATTATTATATAGTTAAAGGTGGTAGTGTAGTTGGAATAAGGATGAATAACGGATCTTTTATGCATTTAGTTAATGCATATGAATAGGCATGCTTGATATTGTTTATGCATTTTATTTAATACATGTGTGATGTGGATAAGAAAAAATATTTTTATAATTATATGCATGTATTTAAAGTATGTGAAATATGAACAAGAACGCACGCATTTATTTAATGCAAGATAAGTAGGCACGGTTTTTGTATGAATTTATTAATGCATTGGAAATATGAAAAATTAGACGTGTATTTGTAAGTATGTGCATTTGTATAATGTATTAGAATAAAAACAACAAGATTTTAGTTGTATTTTCTATTATTAACCAATGTTATTACATTGGTACAAACAAGAATGGTTTTGTACTTAATGATGCATGAAAAATTAAAAGAATGAATATAACTTTTAATGTTATTTACGCGTGTGCAAGGAAGTAGTCTTGCACTTGAAGATGCATTTAAAAGTAAAACATTAAGGATGATTTTTAATGTTATTATGCATGGGTAAGAAAGTGAAACATGAAAAAATGTATAATGCATAGAATATTATTAGTGATAACAGATAAAGATTGATTATTTGGGTTTTGATAAATGAATATTTTACCTAATAGTGATGTTAGAGTTTCTAACAATAGCGATTGAAAGAAAGAATTGTGACTTATGCAAAGAATTGATTGATAGTTTCTAATTTATCGCTTTTGCAACAACTAACAAATGGATGATAACTAACATTATGGTGGGCAATGAGGTCATTATGCTTGACTGTTGATTCATGTAGAGTGAAGGATCATCAAATGTTGTTTACAAAGGATAACTTACTATAAGAAACAACCATTCCATGAAGATATTGTGCTCAAAAAATGTGGAGTAAAGTGTTTTGAGAAACATGACAACATGTTGAATGTATTGACTTCTAGTTAATTATGCTTGAATTAAAGAATATATTTTTTGTAAAATTTTAACAACAAACAAGGGATGGATTCCCTTGCTGCGATTGAGTGAGGGTGAAATCCCTCACAAAACATTTTAATAAAATAAACATTTGTTGGTTTTTCCCTTTGGGGTTTCTAGGTTATATAAGTGTCAATTTATGTGTTTTCCTATTATATTATCTTGATGATGTTGCTACCTTAGATGACATTAAAACTTACATCATTAAATGTGTTATTAATAATCTTGATTAAAGGAATAATGTTAATGATGCAAAGTTGTAGCAGAAAGCATCATGTTAATCTATTGCATTAATGATTATTTTGATACCCAAATAGCCATACCATTTTTGCAGTTACTTCACTTTATGATGATTTTAACAGTTGATGATTAGTTAAGTATATGAAAGTCATTTGGAAATGTTACATGCTCGAAAAATGGTAAAAAAAAATAAATCTAATCCTCTGTATTTTGTACAAGGTATACGAAGGGATGTTACAATGTATGTGTTTTCCTCTTTTCTTACATTCAATTTTGTCTCGACTTCACACACCATATTTGTATAATAACTCCAAACTCTCAAGGAAGGTAAGCTTCTCCACACAACCATTTTGCAATCGTGTGGATCCTCCAAATTCCCAATCACAAAAAACAATTAATTGATAGGCTTGAGTCCATTCTAGAAGTAAAGTTATTATCATGGTCACTAACTAAGAAAATGACCAGTTTTTGAATGTTGCTACAATGCTAGTTAATCCCTTGAAATTAATGCGAAATATATCCAATGTGATAACCTAGGGATAGCCCTAACACCAACAGAGAAAGAGATAACATAAACCAACGAACTTGTGATGGCAAAAATACTAGTGAACATTTAAAGATGTGAATCTCCAACTAGGAGGATTTATTTTATAAATAAAAGGAAGGGCCAACTAGGAAAACACAAAAAACCATCCCTGCAGAGGAGACCGTAAGAAGGAGATGTCTACTATCTTTGTTAATCAACACTACACTAAATATAGTCATAAAAAATTTTGTAAAAGAAGTAGCCAAATGCCAAAATTTAGGGGCATTGCATATTTTCATTCAAAGATATCAAAAATTTATTATGGGTTGTTGATTTTCTTTCTCCACTACACTCTTGATTTCAACTTCTAGGGACATATCAAACTGACTACTTTTAAGAGTTTGTAATGAGGCTTCAAAATATTCATTACCATTTTTTTGCTAGCCATCCTAGAGGCTGAGGTAAAAAATAACCTAAGAACCAAAAGAGCACAAGGAACTACACATGAAATGGCTATATCCCTCCAACCAAGAAACAACCCAAATAGGTATGCCAACATGATACCAATTATCATAGAAAGCTAATTGGTTGCAACAAGGCCACCATGCAAGTCCTTAGGAGTTATCTCTGCTAAGTAAATAGGGAATCCCACTCTGAATCTTGTTAATAAGATGACTCCCACACCAAATCCTATCAATAACCTCCCACTCATGGGATGACAAGGCCACATTCAACCCTCTCAAATTTGATTCTTGAAATGAAAATGAGATCCCACCAAGTTTCATACTTTAACAAAGTTATTTCGATGCGCCCATAATAAATTAGGCATTTTCCTCATCCTCTTCTGATTTGATTGCACTTGTTATATGATATCTCATGCACTTGCACTCAAAACCTCATTTCTCACACATGACTTACGCCTTCATCAACTAATCTACCATTAGAGGATATTCCAACTCAAAAGGCCATTCTATCTATAACTTAGACAATGCATATATATATAAACACAAGAAAAGGTAATATTTAAAAGTTTAATTGGAGAGGGCGGTTGTTGGAGCTTCCTTAGTAGGAGAGTGGAAGGAAGTTATAGGCTCACCAATGAGTTCTCTAACTCACATTTTGCATTTTTCTTTGGATGGTTATATAGGAAGGAGCCTTGGATTTCATTTAGTAGTTGGTACATTGGGTGGAAGACTTTGTGTGGGCATAGTGTGGTGGTATGCAATGTTAGTATGGACGTGCGGGTCCTCGGGGTCAAGGTATAGGTCACAAAATATACCACCAAGAGGACAAGGAAGAGGTGGACCAACAACCTTCCCACTCATATGGGTGTGTAGACTTTCCCCCTCCCTTTCATTCCCTAATAGTGCAAATTCAACATGTTACACCGTGTGTGGAGTAGTTGGCTCAAGACAGGCACGTTGATCATAATGAGATTATCACTTTTCTGGGAAACCTCTAATGCAACAAGTATCATATGATGGATCGATTGGCCTCCCTTTTTTAAGTACAGAAGATAATACGAGAGGCTAGACTATCTTGAGGGTAGAATGGCGCATATGGAAGCGCACATGCATGAAACCTTGCATCCTCTTCAGCCACCTAGAAATGGTCCATATGACCCTTCTCTATATTAATTTAGCACACTAAGGATGACTGTGGGTTATATTTTGATTCTTAGGTTTTATGGTTACTTTGGGCAATATACTTGTGGTTCTTAAGTTTTCTGTTGTATTTTTCATGGTTTTCTTTTTCCATTACCTTCTGGCCAACAAGCCTGGTAGGAATGAGGCTGGAAGGGTTTTGCATCTAAGCTTCCCATGATGTATATTTATTATGAATTAATAGAAAAATATAGAATTATAAAAAAAATATTTAAAAGTTTAAAAATAGATGTGAGAAAAGGTAATATTTAAAATTTTAAAAATATTATTGATTTTTGGTATTATGTTTCTAAATATTTATGCATAGAAAAATATGTTATTCATATTATATGGGTTGGGAATTATATATATATATATATATATATATATATATATATATATATATATATATATATATATATATATATATATATATATATCTATCTATAATTATATATAATATGAATAACATATTTTTCTATATAAATATTTAGAAACATATATATATATATCTATATATATATATATATATATATATTAACACAAGAAAAGGTAAAATTTAAAAATATTAGTAATTTTTGGTATTCTATTTCCTAATACATTTGTGCATAGAAAAATATGTTATTAATATTAAATTGGTTGGAAAAATTTATTTTCTTTTCTAATTAATGCTCAACCCATGATTTATGCTTCATTAAAAAAACGAACAACCCGTGATTTACCATTCATTAAAAATATTCTCGATATTCTAATTTATATAGATTAAGATATTAATTCTATTTTTAATTTTTAATATAGTTTTAGGTCACTTGGGCACCATTCACACCTACGGTAGGTAAATCATATTATTAAAAAAAATCACCTATACTCAAATTAAATAATTAAAATTTTCCATATCATTTTTTTTCAAGCAAAAAATCGTAACTTTTTATTAAAAAATGATATAAAAAGTTACATTAGTAGATATGTTGTTGCATATTGTCCCATCTGCCTCCGAGGAGGTCACAAAAAGTGTTTGGCTGCTTGTGAAAACTAGCCCATACATATGACTAAGGCAAAATATAGTTGTTCACAAAAGCCATAATGCTAGTGAGAGCACAAAAAATAAAACATGTCTATAGATATATGAGTTGAATACATATGCATAAATAACTAGGCAAGTATACATAATAGTCCATCTAAGGAGGGCGTATAAAATAGACTAAACTGTTGATATGATAACACTATGAATATGTTAACCTACAAGGAAGGATGGATGCTTGTAGTGGCGCTCGGTCCCATTTAATGATTTAGTGACCTACCAGTCTCCCAGATCCTTTTAGGTGTCCTCCTTGGATAAAAGGTATGCTGCCAAATAAATCTCATGTGTCTTATATAATCCATGAAGAAGGAATAAACTTTTGGATGCATGGTCATATTTTAATGGAGCATCAAATGATGAAAATATTTGTAGGGGAGGTTTGGTTCTTCACTTAAATAACCAACATGTTTTGAAATCAAAGATCGGTCTTAGTAGGGGGTATAATAACTTTGCAAAACTTCTCTCCTTAAAATTTATCCTATCAGCTAGGCCTTGGAAATAAATTGCATATATCTTCAAGTATTTGGTGACTCGGTGAAAGTGATCAATTGTTTTAACAACACTCAAAGATGCGAAAATCACACACTTTCTCCTATTCTTGAAGAAACCTTTCTTTTAAAATAAGCTTTAAATCACATTTCTTGTTGTCACATATACAGGGAGCGGAGTATAAGACAGACCGAATTGTTGATATGATAACATTATGAACCTATTAACCAACAAGGAAGGATGGATGTTGGTAGTGGCGCTCGGTCCCATTTAATGATTCAGTGACCTGCCCATCTCCCAAATCCTTTCGGGTGCCCTCCTTGGGTAGAATATTTGCAACAAAATTCCTCTCCATGTATATGTGACAACAAGAAATGTGATTGAAAGCTTGCTTTAAAAGAAAGATTTCTTCAAGAATAGGAGAAAGTGTGTGCTTTTGGCATCTTTGAGTGTTGTTAAACAAATTGATTGCATTCATTAAGTCACCAAATACTTGAAGAAATCTGCAATTTAGTTTCAAGGCCCAACATAGGAGAAATTTTAACGAGAGAAATTTTGCAAAGTTATTAAATCCCCTACTGAGATCGATCTTTGATCTCAAAACACGTTGGTTATTTAAGTGAAGAACCAAACCTCCCCTACAAAAGTTTTCATCATTCGATGCTCCATTAAAATATGACCATGGCATCTAAAATTTTATTTCTTCTTCATGAATTATATGAGGCACATGAGATTGATCTTTCTTAGGCATTAGTGCATAGATGGCTACTAATTTTGAAGCGATGATCTCTGGAACTGATGTGGCGTCCTTGAATGTAGATTTATTATGGGCTATCCATACCCCCTAGCATATAATTGGGGGGTATTCTAGAGGTTTTCATCATCAGATGAATCCCACCAGCTTCTCCAACCCTCTAGTAGACTTATCCCTCTCCAATCCAAATTAAAGCCTATTAGAGGTTTTCATTTTAACCAAACATTTTGGGAAAAGGAGCACAATAGGAACAGGTGAAAGAAATTTTCTTGGCATTCCTTCATAAGATACACCATCCTGGACCTTCGTTCTTCCTTTTCTAGAGGTTATCCCATGTTGGAGTTTTGTTTTTATGATGCACCACATGAACATCCTAGATTTGGTTGGACATGAAAATTCCATATTGGCTTCCACCACCATTCAACATTCATCCTTAATCTCTACTCAATCTAATGACTATAACCAACGTTTGGCATTTAGATCCATGATGTATTGTGTACCCACTAGAGCATGTCTTCTCTGTCATAGAATATTACATGTATTCATTTCATATCTACAATATACATTGATGAGTCTCCAATGTGCTCATGAGGAAGATTTAGTTTATGAGTTGATTTCCACCCGTGGGACTAGAAAGGAGATTGATTGTCATCCCTAATTTGGTTCAAATGAAAAATACCTTATTCATTTAAAAAATTGACCACTTCATCTGGGAGTCTAAATTTGTATGAACATCCAACCCACAGATCTAGACCAATTCTCATCCTTTCATGATTTCCTCTCCTCCATGCCAGGCCGCCTCCTATGATATGGAAAGAATTATTTACAAATTTCCAAATGATTGATGAGTTTCATATTTTTTTGTCCTATCTTTTGATTCAATCATCCAAGGATAGAGGATATGTATATTTTCATGAGATCATTGTTGTCCAAAGACTATTAGTAGTAAGGATCCGCTAGCTGACTTTTGTCGATAAAGTTTTTGTAAACAGGGGCAAGTCTTTCAGACCCCATCCTCCCCATGCCTTTGGGAAAGGAACCTTTTCCGAGGAAACCCAAGGAAGGGCATCTTCTTTTGAACCAACCCATAAAAATATGCAACAGTTTTCTAATTAAACCCATAATTCCTTTAGGAACCCAATAAAGAGCCATCCAGTAGGCTAGAATTGCCTCCAATAAATATTTTATAAGTACCAGTCATACGGATCTCGATAGCCATTTGAAACTCCAGTGTTGGAGTCTTTTCTCCACCTTTGCACCAACCACATCCAATCTAGTTTCCAATAATAATTTGGTTTTAGTAAGAACCCTAGGTACTTTAGACTATCCCTTTGGGAATAATTTTGAACGAGAAAAAAAAATAACCTTGTTTACTTCAAAACAAGATAGTCCTAATACTGAAATTATTGATTTCAGAGCATTTATAACCATGTTTGTGGCTTTTTGAAACAGGTCGAGGGCATGTTTTATTGTTTCCAATTCCTGAAGAGTGTCATTACAAAAAATGAGATCATCATAAAAAAAAAGGTAAGTGTATAATATGAGGATTTACTGCCACCTCAATTCATTTTAATTCCCCTCTCCTCCTTGCTTCCAAAAATAATATAATAAGCCCCTCATCTGCTAAAAGGAATAGAAGTGGAAACAAGGGACATCCCTGTCTCAAGCCCCTATGACTATGTAAAAAGGGGGAAGTTGATCCATTGATTAAGAAAATGTAATAAACATCGATTATGCACCCCATAAGCCAATTGATAAAATGCACATTAAACCTAAGGTGAGTAAGGATCATTATCATGAAAATCCAACTAACGGATAGTATGCTTTAGAAATATCAATGTTTTTCACAACCCAATTCAGGTTTTGAGTTTTGATGTTATGTAGGCCTTCTTATGCCACCCCTATAGCTTCATGGATCTAACTCCCTTCCAAGAAACCAAATTGCTCTCTAGACATATTCCTAGACAATACAAGTCTAAGATGCATAGCAATTATCTTTGATATAATTGTATATATGCAATTACATAATGATATCGTTTTGCATTCATTAAAATAATTGGGCTCATCTACTTTTGGGATGAGAGTTATAAAGTTTAAATTGAAGGGGTCATGGATTTTCCCCATCTGAAGATACTCCTTAGTTACCTGCAACAACTCATCCCCAAATAAGTCAAAGAATCCTAGATAGAATTCCAACGTCCATCCATCTAGACTTGGGCTCTAATCCTTATGCATTCCTCTGAGGGTTTCCTCCAGCTCCTCCTTTGAGATAAGGTTCATTAGCAGTTGGTTGCCTTCCACCTCCATAAACCTTTGAGAAGACTAAGCCATTTGAAGGACATCTATAATTGTGGCTTCTTCCAAGCCCTGAATGAATTTTGGAAGAAAGATTTGCTTAGAGAGGCAAGTTCTCCAAAGTTTAGAGCTTTCCTCCCATCAGGATATGGCATTTCCCATATATTTTTTGTTGAATATGCTGTCATTGATGTCAAAGAGGGAGCAGGTGCATGATGTCAAGCAGGTATTGGATGTCGAGCAGGTGCAGGATGTCATAACAGATGCAACAAATGATGATGCAACTTGATGATGTCTATAGGTTGATGCATCTTGTTGAATCCTCATCCCTAGTGTTTGAATTCTCTAGACATGAGCACACCCCACACTTATTGAGGATTTTTTTGATGCAGATCATCGTATTTGTCTTGGAGACCCATGCCATTATTTCCCCTTTTCATGGATTCATTAGTTGGCCTAAAGATAACTAAATATTTTATAATCAAAGCCCTATGGTGAAAATAAAGACCAAAGAAAGTGGTGGAAGGTTTCTAATTTATTATTATGGAGGGTTATCCAAATTATTTCTAAATTTATCTCAAAAGTGGCTTTAAAAACCACCCTAATATTGGGGCCAAATTAAAATTTTAATTTTAATTTTAATTCCCTCCAATATTACTCAATGTCGGCTAATGTAAGATACTCATCCAAAAATATATAAATTACCTCGCTACTCCTTCAAATTTGTATGTATTGAACTACGAATCTTCTAATAGAGTTCTACAAATTATTTTGAAGAAGTTGAAGGTTAGCCTAGGGTGTTTCTCTTTTGTTATTTGACAAGGGTTTCGTTCATTGCTTGCATCTTTGGGATAGAGGTTCATTGGTTTGAATATCTTTGTAGGTAGCTCATACAACCTAGGAGAAAGGAATCTATGACCATTTGGCATCTAAGGAAAATATTTGTGCAAGTTTCATAGATAACATCAAAGGAGTATTAAGATAGCATATCAAGAGATAGCATGAATCTTTGTCCTTGAAGATAGGTCACTCTGAATATGTCTATAGCCATTATAAAATAATGGAGCCAACACCTAGATTAATGTTTGAACCTATCTCTTCATGCATTCTTGAGTATATGTGAGACTTATTTGAAGTCTCTTTGCTATATTCAAACTCTGTTTCATGTGGTCTTATTGTAAAATTATAATTGTGGAGATTTTTCCGAGCTTAAGGGCCTCCCATCTATGCAAACTTATGTAGTCTCTCAATGCAAGAAATCAAATAGTGAATGATTTTGACTACTTGCAGTGACATGTCTCAGATCTTTGCATCCTAAATATAAATAATTTTTCATGTGTCTATCGAGTAGGAGTAAAGTTGACCTTACATAACTTCAAGTTTGAATTTGAGGTATATATCATTGATATTCCAGTCATAAATACACAATGAGAAATTTTGAGCATTTAAAGGCGGGCTATAGAAGGCATTCATGTCGCATTTTTCAGTAGGAGTGATTTTGCAGCAATATGTATCAAGTGTTTTTGTATTCGGTAGTTGTCTTCAATATTTAGTTCATAAAGATTGCAGAAGCTAGGGATAGACTATAAAATTGATAGGCAAAATGTTTTTGATAGCATGATGAAAGCCTCATGTATGACAGAGGCTTTATATGGCAATGATTCTCTTGATAGTAACCTTGACATAGATCGTGGATTCTTGTGGATGGAAATGTGGTAATTTCCTCAAAAGAGTTTGTAGCATGAATGGAGGCTAAACCTGGAGCAATACTAGTAGGGCTAGTGACATTTGTTATGGAATTTTTCTATGTCATTGATTTGATGACTTTTTGTTGATGACAACAATGACCTTGTACCCTTGCCTCTTGACATTATCTACAATATTGTGTGACTGATCTAAATGTATCGTTGTATTTCTTTTTCTTTGAGCTTGTGATAGTAATGATTGGATATGGTAGTATAAAATATTGTAGTGAATCGTGATAGTAGGGACAACAATGTGATATATAATATTGAACATGTTGAATATATTAACAATAATAGTGACTTGCATGCTAATCATAGTGATGACATTATGTCGACTACTCAACTTGATAGAAGATGCTCCAGATCCAAAAACTAAATTATAAAGGTCACCATTGGTTGTAAGAACAATATTTCTAATCATCGGTGCTCTAATTTTTGTGTTTGTCCGAGTAAAAAAATATAATTATGTTATCGTGACAACTATGACCTCAATATATTGACATATATCTAAGGTGATATGCAATAATGACAATCACTATCCTTTTAGAGTAACCTTGGTGTGAACCTAGCAGAGCAAGAGTATAGCATTGTTTGGTATAAGATACAAAGCCCAACACCTTCTGAGATTTATACATTGCAATGATGAGTGTTATCTGAAGCACTCTATTGAAAAATTACATATGGGTCACATTTGAAGTACATATATTCTTTATAAAGTACCAAGGGTTTCTACATTCTGGTCTTTTATACCAGTAGCAGAATTTCATCATTGTCTTGCAAGATCCTATAACAACAGAAAATAAGTGGGCTTGATGATGTGATGACTAGTAAAAATACGGTGTATTGATTCCAAATATATGTTTATCTGTAACTAGGTTTGACAAAGGTTCTAGTGAAGAATGCATCATGGCAGAGGACTAGATAGGGATTAATAAAACTAATGAATAGACCAAAGGTGTTGTTTGAGTAGAAGTTGATCTATTGCAGTTTGCTTTGTTGGAAAAGAAGAAGCAGTGAAACAATATGTTGGCAATAGTGAAATTACATTAGTACTAGTGTATGCATGGGTTTGGTGTTGTACAATGGTAGTTGGGAAGTGCAGGAGTGGTAGCAGTAGCGGTTAGTAGTGTAGCAGTGATAACAGTGGATAGTGGAATTAGAGAAATTTTGAGGTCAAGAATGGGCCTCAAAACAAAAATGTGAAACCAAAATAAACTTTATAAGAACTAATATGATTCAATATAATAATGTCAACCATGGGGGATGATTCACCATTTTTGGAGTAAAAAGGTAAAAAATAAATAAAAACTACTTTTTCAACTCGTATTTTCAACTTATCTCCCTACGGTTTTACTCAAACTTCGAGCAGGAGCACTCATTGGATGCATAATTTAATTCCTCATCCAAAGAGTACCCATGTTTGATACTATTGATATACCCTGCTACACAAAAAATGAGAATTACATGAAAAACATGATTGTAATCACGTTTTTAAAACTTTCAGTTCATTCTTATCACTTAACTAATTGCTTTTATTTCAAGAAACACGGCAACTGATATGACCAATTTTGTATCTACACGTGATGTCAATCAAGCTAGAGACAATCTCTTCACAAGGCCAACAGAGCTTAAAACTAATTGTTGCATAGAACATCCAGTTCAGAAATGCCCACTTCTAGGATCCTGTATAAAGAAATCTAAAGTCCTTTCTGTAATTTGTATTGGTTTGTTTCAACTGAAAGCACACATTTTGAAATCACACAAGGATGGTCGTCAGTCCAAAATAATATGTAATTAACATTACAAAAATTGAAATCTATCTTAGCAAATACAATTTCTTGAAGTCATTAAAATTTATCTTTGCAAATACAATTTGTTCCAGTGGGATTTAATGTTCACAACTCATTACTATTGGAATTCTGGAAACTACCAAAAGCTTTTCTGTCAATTTCGTCCCCTCTGGTGAAGCATCTTGATTAATTAGTTAAAAAGGTGAAATATAACATCAATTCAACATTACATTTCTTAATACTTAGAATTTTCATTTAATATCCATCCTTCTAGTTTCTCTTGAAAGTAAAGAGAAGTTATTTTCTATTTTTTTAATACTAAAGTTCCATTTTAAAATACGACTAAAAGGCTTTTTTTGTATTTTTGAGATTGCATCTTGTACATGGTTTCAATTATAGAGATGTTCATTTTTATTTAATAATAATATTATAAGTAATAATTAGTGTTTAAGTCACCTCGATCGGGTGTGAGTCAGTGGTTGGGATAGCTCGGGTATAGTAGTGATACGTACCTCTAATACATGTACTATCGCCCCCCTCATGCTCAATGCGATGGGTGCGGTGACCCTTGGCATGAGTGCATGCAAGGGTGGCAGGGAAGGAGGCAAGGTAGGATGTAAAGGACAGCACAATAGGCAAGAGGGAAAAGTTGGAGTTTTGGCATGTGGAAGAAGGAGGTGCTGCAAAGGAACGAGAAGGTGACAGATTTTTTGGCTCCAAGCTTGGAGACGACCTGCAACTATATACGGGTATGTTTTTCAGCCTTTCTCCTCCATTACAATGACATCCTGTTTGGGGTTTTGCTGGTGGGAGAAGGGGGAAAGTAGGAAGAGAAATTGGGGGGTTGAGAATTGTTGGTGGCAATGGGGTAGGAAACTGGTTGCAATTAACTGGTTCTGTGTCTATATCTTGTGCCTGTCAAGTATTTCCTATAGCCTCTTTTGTGTTGACCTTGTGTCATCTAGTTTGGAGAACCTGGGTACTGTTAACCGAGGTTGGTGCAGGGTTGGCCGTAGAAGGCATGTGGATGGTGGCAATGAAATGGATGCTAGGGGAAGGGGGAATCAGTCAATATGGTGCATAGGAAGTAGGCCATACTGCCACAACCAAAGCACTTGATGGGATAACGGGCATCCCCACTGGGAATATGGTAATGTTAGGAACTTAGAGTGGAAAGATGAGTATGAAAAAGAGAGTGGAAATGCTAAAATTTCCTGGGCAGTGGGGGAAGGGTTACAAATAACTACTTGGTAATCTTATGGAGTGGGGGTGGGCTCGCACGTTTGGGTTTGGAAAGGGGTTGATCACTTGACTGTGACTGGAAGTTATTAGGTATGGAGGAGGGGAGTGACAGAGGGCTGCTGGAGGCAGACCCCCTCTGGGAACTGGTCTCTCGACCATACTGGCTCTGACTCTGATAAGGAAAGGATAGTGGAGGAGTATGGTGTGGCTTACCTCA
Source organism: Pinus tabuliformis (assembly GCA_031772625.1). Classification (NCBI taxonomy): domain Eukaryota; kingdom Viridiplantae; phylum Streptophyta; class Pinopsida; order Pinales; family Pinaceae; genus Pinus; species Pinus tabuliformis. Next base: position 217,457,232 of record CM062814.1, on the reverse strand, counting down.
TCAGCAATGCAATTCAGGGAAGGAACCAAATTATATTAAATTGTTTTAGATTAACAAATTGTCGTTGTGAACAGGTCTCAAGAATTTATGATATGGCTCAGCCTGCAAGAGGTCGTGGACGAGGAAGGCAGGGACAAGCCCCTAGGAAGGATAAGGAGTCAAGTACGTCAGAGCCCCGCAGGGGAAGAAAGTCGGTAGAACACCTTATCACTGAAGTTGTTGAGGCTTACCGTGAGGGTACTGATGAGGGAATTCGAAAGCTATTAGAAGAGTGGGAAGAGGAAATAAAGCAGGGCAGTGAGATAGAGGAGGATATGGAAAATTGGAGGACCTTAGTCTCGGACCCGAGCAACACCAGAGGAAGAATTACGCAGTTAAAACAGACCTTATATCTCTATTGGTTGAGGAAGAGCCTGTTGGGAAAGGCCATGGAACAAATATCAATAGGCATGGCGATTTCACTCCAAGGTATGTCGAGCTACAAGCAAGACCTACAGAAAATTCAATTCTAGCTCCATAAGCAAGACATCAGGTTGGATAGAATTGAAAGACACATTCCATGCATCCTAAAACTGTCTGAGATGCCTGGATCAATAGTCAAGGACCCGACACCTGTGGAATTGGCCTCAGAGGAGCAAAAGGGCTAGTCACGTCCCTATGCTTATTTTTGTTTTATATGCGGATAGCTTTTAATTTTCGTCATGCAAGTATATGTATAGCTAGAAATCTAGAGTATGGACATGAAACAGAGACATATATAGATTGGTTAGAGAGATTAAAACTCTATTGTTTTTGGATGGCTTACAATATGGATAGGTGGCCAACAAACTTGGTTTCCCCCGGGGCAAGTTGAGACCACCTAGCCAATCTATGTGGTGTAAATTTGCCTATGTTTGAATAGAAAATGAAATGGTCCTGCGAAGTTGAACAAAAGAAAATTAGTGTTTAAGTCCATTAACTTTAATTGGTTAGTCCTTAAATCTGCTAAATTGACATGTTTAACCTCTAAAATAGAGTCAGTTTCTTGTATCCTTAAGTGAATATACTTTGTATCCTATCTATACTAGCCTTAGGCTATAAAAAACCAATTTTTTAATCCAAACAATTTTCCAAACCTAAAAAATTATTTTTAAATAAATAATTCATATTTATAATTTAATAATAAAAATATTCAATTAAATCGCATAACATATCACATCTTCTTTCATCTATGCTATCATTTAGTATGCCACTGTGCATTTCCTTTGCAACATGTGGTGCAATTGCTAGTATAAAATTATTTTTTTAAATGATTTTTTAAAGCATAAATATTCATAAATGGATATAAAAAGTTGTGTTGTTAATTTCTTTTTTCTTTTGATTACTCATAACTATATAAGAGAAAATATCAAACTTATAGGGACATTTTATTTTATTTAAATTTTCATTATTTATCAAAATAAAACAATTTGGCTAAGAGCTTGTCTTCCTTAGACCTAAGTAAACAAGTTAACGGCCCAAGACCCAAAGACCCAAAGGCATCTCGCAGGTGTGAAAGCTTGCTAGCGAGTCATTCCAGGTGGCATGGTTTTTCTTGAATAAAGGTGATGAGACAGCGTGCGTTATTCGCGACTAGAGATGGTTCTCACTTCTAGTTTGACAATTGAGTTATGATAGGTTTTCTTACTATTTAAAAAAAAGGGTCAATTTTCCCCAAACCTCAAATTTAGATCGTGAATTAGGGTCACCATTAGAGAGTGGATTATTTTTGGTAATGAGAGATTACAAAGTGTTTGAAGGATAGTATTCTGAAGACGCCACTACATTTATTTTCATGTGTTTGGATGATTTGATGAAGTTGTCATTACACTTATTTCAAAGTGTTTGTATAGTGATTTTACAAAAATATATATACTTTAGGCGTAGTCTAACGTATAGATAAATGGTTTTTTCATCCAAATCCAAAGATACAATTTCAATCAAGATTGTGATTTTTTGGTGTTTAAAATACAATTTAGAATGTATAGATGGATTAACCTTGAAAAATCCCTTAAGGCACTCCAGTTCTAGAGATTAAAGAACTTAAATTTGATGTTTTTAAAAATCTTTGCTAGATTTTAGTTAAAATTAATCAAAAAGCATACCGTGAAAAAAGTCATTTCATCTATAAGTTAGACTATGAGTATATTTTATTTCATGAATTAAATAACTTTAAAAAAAAAAACAATTAAACCATCTATATCATGCTTATATAATTAATTATTACCCTATAAAATACTTAACTCAGCATAACATTTAATATTTAATAGCTCAAGCTTTGAAAGTGCATGGCATATTTACAAGTTTATCGAGTCATTAATACGTAGGGGCAGACTGTTGGAGACTGTTGGATAATGTAGAATAACATTTAATAGTTAATAGCTCAAGCTTTGAAAGTGCATGGCATATTTACAAGTTTATCGAGTCATTAATACGTAGGGGCAGACTGTTGGATAATGTACCTGTTTAAATCTAATAGTGGGCATACACTGCCCCCACCTATTTATGGCTCAATAGACTTGTAAATATTGGTTGCATTTGAAAGGGTGCAAAATTTGTATCTAGCAAACTTTGTACTAATAAAAAAAACTTAAAGCTAGATCATATTGTACCATTATATCTCATATTGTAACCTCAAATACCTAGAAATAATAAAATCTTTTTAATTTAGTTAAATTTTGATAACTTGGGCATACTCTGTCCATTTCGGCTCGATAGACTTGTAAATATTAGTTGTCTTTAGAAAGGGTGCAAAATTTATCTCTAACAAACTTGGTACTAATCAAAAAAAAAAAAACATAAGTTTGGATCACATTGTATCATTATATCTCATATTGTAATCTCAAATACCTAAAAAAATAATAAAATCATTAAAAGTATGGTCAAAAAGGCCTTTAATTTAGCTAAATTTTGATAAAATTTAAAGTAATTTTTTGGAAATTCTAGTTATAACCATTAAATTTTTAAGGTTTTAAGTACACAATTTCTTAATAGTAGTGAGTCCATTTTCACCAATAAAAAATAAAAAAACATTCCCACCAACCAAATTTTCAAAAAAAATCCTACCAAATTCTCGTGAGGAATTAGCCCTAAATTTGGCCACCTTGTTAAACAATGTCAAAAAAATTCTCAATTAGCCCTAAATTTGGCCACCTTGTTAAACAATGTCAAAAAAATTCTCAATTAGCCCTAAATTTGGCCACCTTGTTAAACAAGGTCAAAAAAATTCTCACCAAATTCCAGTGAGGAATTTGTTAAACAACGCCTTTCCCATCTACCCGGCTAGGAAGCTTTACCCGGCTCTAATTTTTTCGATCCCCGGAAAACAACCCAGCTCTAACAATTTCAATGCCGGGAAACAGGAAAATATAATTATTTTATTGCAGTAAGGCGCCCGAAGCGAATCATTTGAATGGGTGGTGGCCGTGGCCATTGGTCATTACCTTACTATAAATAGCTGAGGAACGCGCTGGGAAAGCCCCAACTATTCCGGGTTGCTTTGTGTTTTCAGTTCATATCTGATCATTGGAGAACTTGTCTGTTGGCAAGGTGAGCGTCAGAGCAAGGAGGCCTGCAATATCTATCTTGGAGTTACAATGGCGGAGGATCAGAAGACTGCGCTTGGTGATCGTCTGCAGAACCAATTGAGCTCACTCTGTGACCATCAGAAGAAGCTCCGCGACCATATTGCAGGCATTGATAAGCAAATATATGATCTGGAGACGACATTCCTGAATGAATACAGCGGAACAACTCAAATTTCCGGAGGGGGATCACTTTGGTCTAATGGAAAGCCCATGGTTGAAAATAGAATTTTTTCGTTATCTTCTGTGACATCTCCCGTTTATGAAGCGGGTGGTTGTGAGAAACTTGTCAACGGCGCTAAAAAGGAGGGAGTAGGGCCACAGGCAACTGCGAATGCGCCCCCACCAAAGGAGGGAGTAGGGCCACAGTCTGCGAATGCACCCCCACCGGGCAGAAAAAGGAAAAGGCATCTTGCCGGAAAGCAAGTGAAAATATGAAAAAATGAGTTGTTGCTGATGGAATTTGATGGGTAAATCGTCAGTTGTGATTTGTTGATTTGTTTTGTTAGTTAAATACATTTTAACTAGGGTTTATTTTGAAACCCTATTTTGAAATTCCAACTTCATAAATTAGAAAGCAAGTGAAAACCTGAAATTTAACAATTGGGTCTGTTTTGAAACTCCAACCCTGTAAGTCGGATGGCCATTAGGGTTTTCATATTACTTTTTTGAGATAATCCAGATAAGTGCTATACTAGCTTAAGTTTATGCCATCAAACAGAGTAGAGTGTGTTAGGAATTCAATGTTTGTCTGGTTAGAACGTGACTTTCTAGCTTTCTGCATGCAGATTGGCTTGCTGAACAGGTGAGCAGATGCTGCTTGGAGCCAATCCCATATTGATGCTGTTTGAGATTGAGATGACTATATGTGGCTTTAGAATGCCAGTTTTGTAATTGATGGGATGATAGGAAAGAGATCAAATATATGTGTTAAAACTTTACATGAGAATTGAACAGTTGATTTGGATTTGACATTGTCGGTTTCATTATGGTCTGTTGCAATGCTTTGAATGCAGCACATCAGTGAGAGTTAATTGTATAGAATTGCTGAATGGAGTACAGGGTAAATTATATACAATTGTTGAGTTGCTTGATTAGACAGAATTGCTGAATGAGCACAGGGTTAATTATGTTGAGTTGCTTGATTAGATAGAATTGCTGAATGAGCAAAAGGTTAATTATATAGAATTGTTGAATGAGTATAGGGGTAATAATATAGAATTGTTGAGCACAGAGTTAATTATATAAAATTGTTGAATGAGCATAAGGGTAATTATATAGAATTGTTGAGCTGCTTTGCTCAGTTACTTGATTATATAAAATTGCTGAATGAAACACAGGGTTAATTATATAAAATTGTTGAGCTGCTTAGGGTTAACTATATAGAATTGCAAAATCGCTGAATGGAACACAGGGTTAATTATATAATATTGTTGAGCTGCTTAGGGTTAATTATATAGAGTTGTTGCGCTGCTTTGAATGGAGCATATCAATGAAGGTTATAAATTGGGTTAGTAATTTGAGCGTGAATTAAATCGGGTTAGTACATGGGTATGAATTAAGTTTGGTTGTTAACTTAGATTATATAGAATTGCAAAATGGAGTATAGGGTTAACTATATAGGGTTGTTGAGTTGCTTTGAATGGAGCACATCAGTGAGTGAGGGTTATAAATTGGGTTAGTAATTTGGGCCTGAATTAAGTTGGGTTACTAACTTTCACATAAATTAAAATTTATTTTCTTTCAAATAGAATAGAAAGGTTAAGAGGTTTATTTACATATAAATTAGGTTTTAGATTTTTATTATTTTTGAAAAAAATATATAAATTAGGTTTTTGATTTTTATTACTTTAAAACTAGATAAAGCAGAAAAAGTTAAAAAGGTTTAACTGCATTTTGATTTTTTTATTGGCTTTAAATTTAAAGTTATGTTTTCAATTGATATTTAGTTTTAGATTTAATGTTGTATAATTTTATAATATTTATATTTTTGAATTAGTAAATTATTAAAAAAAAATTATAAAATATTTGTGAATTTAAATTTCTTCCTATTGATATTGGTTGTAGATTATTGTAATGTTTTGAATTGATATTTGGGCTTAGATTTAAAATTATGTTTTAAAAAAATTTATATCACTATTTGGTTTTAGATTTTATGTTATTAGAAGATTTTACAATTTAGTTTTAAATTTGATGTTAAACCAAATTTCATGTTATGTGTTGTTGTTTTGAAGTGATATTAAATGTTTGTGAATTTAAATTTTTCTTATTCAAAAGATTCATCGTTTAGATTCAAATCTCTACGTTTTGAAGATGAACTGCACAAACAGGTTCTAAACCTCGAGATACTAAATCTAATGGAATGAATCCTAAAAGTAATATGTAACCAATTATAAAATGAATAAGTAGATATATTTATTTTTAATAAAAAAGTTTATATGATAAGAATTTTGTATATAATAAGAATTTTGTCTATTTATCATTTTGTTTAATAGATAAGAATTCGAATTATAAAATTGGTTTTTAGTTTATTTAAAAAAAAAAAAAAAAAAAAAATAATTAAAATTTCAAAAAAATGAATAATTAGAGTGAAATATTCTCAAGAAAAGAAAATAAATTCATATGTAAAATGAATTTACCTCATTATTATGGTAGATATGTTGTAAGGAGTAGTCTAATTTATAAATGAAATAGCCTTTTTACAGAATTAGCCAAAATACGATTGTAACAACCTAAACCAAAGAATGTTAATTATATATATATATTTTTTGTTTAATTAAAATATCCATAATCGATTGATAGTCCAAAGGACTAAATGCATTGTTCCTAACTCAACTTCGAAACACAAACGTTATGATTGATATGGTCTATTCACTCTTTAATTGCATTTAAATTAATTGGGCCATTTGATCAATGTTGCGGTACACAACAACCTTAGTTGTACATCCACGTAGCTTCACTTAATATCTCTCGCACTGGCATACCTTGGGTGGCGCCCCTCCATTAAGGCAGGAGAGCCTCGAGGCCTCTACCTGTCATCGTCATTCTGCATTACATTGGCTTTACGACCTTGCATTTATGTGGTTGTTTGGAATGACCTCGAACCATGGCATCTAGCAAACCCTCCACCGTTGGATCTAAGAAGATCCACGATCATGGAAATTTGGGTTTGAAAGCGGTAAGTTAATGCAATTCATGCGAGGTAGGGTTCATTTGGTTTACACCGAGATGAGTGAGTTGTGGCTCTGCAATAATAGGTAACCAGAGGGCGAAAATGGTGGAAAAAGGCTTCCACAGGCCTACAGGTAAACGCAGACCCGTCTTCGACCTTCATTCATTGAACTGTTATCTCTTTTGTTATGTATTTTTCCGGATATGCTCTGAAAAACCCTCAGTTCGGCACCTGCACAGGTGGGATTGTTAATGGCGGGTTCATGGCTTTGGATGAATGCATCGAGACCTTTGTTCTTCAAACTTGAGGTAAGGTAAATAGGCCCATGCGAATTCATACGAGGTTCTTTTGATTTTTTGGTGAATGGATATAATAAAATGTGGATTGCAAGTGCAACTTGCTGTGATTGCTTGACCACTCTATCTTCAGGTAAGCCTGCTTCTCATTATTCGCCTTTCTCTGTGAAAATCCTTTCGATTTCTCTCATGCTTATTCTAACGCTCTAACTATCTGCGGGTACATTACGTTGCAGGGTTTATGCATACCTTCCAGCAGACATTCCTCAGAGTGGAACTGTGTTCTAACACTAGTTCATTCCTTCAATTTTAGGTTGGTTCCTTTCGATTATCTGGTGAATCCTTGGTGGCAAACTCTGGTTTTAGCTGGAGGAGAGTTAGGCTTTATTTTCCTTAATTTATTGAGTGGCTTGCCGGCCAAATTATTATGGCTATGTAGAGGATGTAAGGGCCTTAGGGTTATGGTAGAACCAAGAGATGGGGGACAGATGCGCCCAGTCTTTAGTCCAATAATTATATTGATATTTTGTTATCGGAATTCATGCATGTAGTTTGTATCCAAGGGTTTGAATATCGTACTATATTTTTCACATTCAAATGTTTTCTCTGCTCTTTCGTGAACAGTTCGCCGTTAGGTGTTTTCCCGAAATGGGGTTAGCTACTTAAGCAATTATTCAATGCATAGCTATACAGATGCATGATGTTTAAAAAGGATTGGTCTTTATCTCTATTTTTATGGTTATAAATTTAAGGTTAGCGACCTTTACTGAGATGGATTATTTTAGTTAGATATTATAATTTCTATGAAGTGGATATCGTTAAATTGTTTGTTGTAAATGAACTCCACAGTTGACATTCTTATGTGTTTTCTTTTATTAAAAGGGTTTGCATAAATGCCTATCAAGATTCATGTATTATCCGAATACAGTTTCGGTTGAAATGAATCCACAGGCTATTAAAATCTACAGTGGAATAGATGATAGTATAGATGATAGTTAGGGAATAATATAAGTTAATTGTTCTTCTGTAAAAATGATTCTTTTAGTTAAAGCTTGGAATAATTAGAGTATTTCATTTCAGTAGATGGAAATAATTTCGTTACTTTATTTTCTTTGAAGCAATGATATCGGTAACTAATTGATTGTATTGAGATTGTAAAGGTATGCATAGAATTTATTATTGACAGAATCATATTATTCATTCCTTAGCATATCAACATGTTCAATCCATAAAATAGAGTAGAGAATCTGTCGCCTATTGATACTTAATAAATATAGAATTTCTACTTATTTGTTTCTCTGCTTTACTTGTCAGCATGTACGTATTTGTCCTTGCCTGGAAAGTCTCACCACCCAGCCATGGACCTAGCAATTACGTCCAAAGTCCCCCCGAGCTCTTCTAGCTCCTGACAGTGGCTAAACAGCTTGGTACCTTGGGCGTCTGGACTATGTCCAGCCTCAAGTCTCGTACCTCTCGGCTATTGCCCAAGGTCTTATTCCCACTAGCTATTTTGTCCAACTCTAGGAAGAAACCATTCATAGCAGCATCCTCTCTCCAACAGATTTTTCCAACCCCCTCAAGGTTCTGCCATTCCTCTTTTTCAAGGGAAAGATGGGAAAACTACTTGTAACTATTTCAGGAGTTATTCTAATTGATTCTTCAGTTCTTTTAAAACTGATCAAATTCTTTAAATTAATAATTAACAACACATGTTCTGGCTTTGCAGCCTAATAGTTTAACATTCCAGGTTAATACGAAAGTAAAATTGACAGTAAATAAGTAAAACTTTGTAAAAATAAATGTTGGAGCATCATTGGGTGTTACAGCTCTCTCCCCTTGAGAGGAACACCGTCCTTGGTGTTCTTTTCAAGCAAACAATGTCGAGTATGCTTCATGCATAGCTTCCTCCTCTTCCCAAGTAGCCTCATCCGAGCCAAAGTGCTTCCATTGCACTTTAACCTGGGTGATGACTCGTTTCCGCAAGATGGTTTCTCTCCGATCGAGGATACGAAGAGGCTCTACCAGAAACTCTCCTCAAGTTTGACCTGCATAAATGTAATCTGTTGTTAGAAGTTTTTTCTAAAACAACAATTTATAAATCATTGACTTATTCTTTTAATACCTGTATATTTTCCCAGTTAATAATATGTCGGGGGTCATACACATATTTCTTTAACAAAGACACATGAAAAACGTTATGGACTCGGATATGGCCTGGGAGTGCTAGCTTGTATGCCACGGGCCCAATCCGTTCCAATATTTGAAAGGGTCCACAGTACCTAGGTGCCAATTTAGCATAACCCTTCCATTGTAAAGTGATTTTCCAAGGTTTAACTTTCAAATACACATGGTCCCCCAACTGGAATTCTTTATGATTTCTTTTCTTATCTGCGTACACCTTTTGCCTATCATGAGTGGCTTTCAAATTCTGGCGAACTTTTTTAACGGTGGCCTCCATTTCAGCTAACATATCGGGTCCCAATGCTAACTTATTAACTAGACTACTCCAATCAGTGGGTACTCGGCACTTTCTTCCATACAACACCTCAAAAGGGCTCATCCCTAATGATTCGTGATGTCCATTATTGTAGGCGAATTCTACCAAGTGGAGGTAGTCCTCCCACTTGTGTGGTTGTTGCATTACAAACATCCTCAACATGTCTTCCAGGACTTGATTCACATGCTCTGTCTGGCCATCTATTTGGGAATGGTAGGTAGTATTGAATTGAATCTGAGTTCCTAACCCAGTAAAGAGGGTTTTCCAAAATGTGGATGTGAATACATCCCTGTCAGAAACTACTACTCGGGGTATTTTGTTTAGTGGGAAGATTTCCCTCATAAATGTGTCTACGATTTCCACTATCTTGTAGGTGGACTTTGCGGGTATGAAATGAGCAGTCTTGCTCAACTTATCCACAACAACCATAATTGAGTCATGTTGTTTCTTCACACGAGGTAACCCGGTAATAAAGTCTAGGGTGATCGTCTCCCATTTCCACTCAGGATTGGGTAATGGCTGCAACGAACAAGCAGGATGTTGATGTTCTTCTTTCACCAATTGCCACTCTAAGCATTTGGATAAAGATTCAGCCACGGCTTTCCTTAAACCTAGCCAGAAATAACTTTTTCTGATGGGAAAAATAGTTTCTAGTATCCTGGGTGAGCGGCGCAAGCATTCTATGGAATTCATCCAATAATAATTGCTTGACAGAATTTTGGTTGGGAATATATATTTTGTTTCTAAATGTTAGCATTTTGTCGAGATTAATACCATAATCAGATTGGTTCGAAGCTCAGCTTGCTGCCAAAGGAATGCATACTCTGGGTCTTTGAGGGATGCTTCTCGGATGAACTCTAACAAGTTAGATTGTACTTGGTTGTATTTCACTTCATAAATGCAATGTATTTTTCTGCTTAACGCATCTGCAACTCGGTTTTCCTTCCCCTTGAGGTGCTTCATGTCAAAGTCGAATTCACTCAAGAACGTGGTCCATCTGGCCTGTCGAGCATTTAAACTAGACTGGTTAAATAATTTGGTAAGACTGCTATGACGAGTTAATAGTAGAAATTTCTTTCCTAGGAGATAGTGTTGCCACATTTTGAGCACGTGTACTACTGCGGTCAATTCCAGATCATATCTCGAGTATCGTTGTTCATAATCCTTTAGTTTGTGTGATTCATAGGCTATGACCTTTCCTTCTTGTGTTAATACACCACCAACACCTTCCTTACTCGCATTTGTACATACCACAAATGATTTTTCTGGATCTGCTACCTTTAGCACTGGTGCGATAGTAAGTAATTGTTTCAGCTGCTCAAAAATTTGCTGACATTATACTGTCCAGAGGAAGGTACACCCCTTTTTCTGCAACGAGTTCAGTGGAAAAGCTATTTTTGAAAAGCCTTTGATGAATCGGCGGTAATAACCTGCCAGGCCCAAAAAGGATCTTATGTCAGCAACACTTTTCGGAGTGGTCCATTCCATGATAGTTTTGATCTTCTCTGGATCCACCACTATTCCTTCATCTAATATAACATGGCCTAAGTACTGAATTTGACTTTTGTAAAATTCGCACTTACTATACTTTGCGTACAGCTAATTATCTCGCAAAATTTGCAATGCTTTCCTTAAGTGCTTCTCATGCTCCTGATATTTTGAATAAATCAATATATCGTAAATAAAAATCAGTATAAACGTATCTAGATATGGCTGAAAAATGCCATACATCAGGCTCATGAAAGTGGTTGGGACATTCGTAAGGCCGAAAGGCAGTACCACAAACTCGTAGTGACCATAACAAGTTCAGAAAGCGGTTTTGAAAATGTCTTCATCCTTTATTCTGATCTGGTGGTAACCAGACCTTAAGTCGATTTTTGAAAATACGCTAGCCCCTTGCACTTGATCGAATAAATTGTCAATACGGGGCAAAGGGTACTTATTTTTAACATTAGTTTATTTAGTTGACGATAATCAATGCATAGTCTTAAGGTCCCATCCTTCTTTTGCACAAACAACACAGGGGCTCCCCAAGGAGATACACTAGGGCAGATGTATCCTTTATCCAAAAGTTCCTAAAGCTGAATTTTGAGTTATGTTAACTCAAGAATGCTCATGCGGTAAGGGGCTTTCGAAACAGGAGTTGCTCCAAGTATTAACTCAATGGTAAAATCAATGTAACATCTAGGTGGCAACCCCGGGATTGATTTACGGAACACATCCACAAAATCCTGAATTATAGGAATACTCTCCAATGAAGTCATCTTGTTTTGGTCATTTGTGTTTCCTACTTGGACAGCATAAATCTGGCAGCCCTTTCTAATGCATTTTCTGAGCTGGTTAGCCGTCATAGGACGTAATTTAAGGTTTTTCTTGATTCCTTGAATTTCCTTTCGTTGCCCTGACTCTATGAGTTAGCTTACAGATTTTTCTTTACAGTCAACTAGGGACTAACGCCCTTCCAACCAGTCCATCCCTATTAAAACATTATACGAACCTAAGGGAAGTATATTCAGATCAACATGGATGGGTTGTCCTGAAATTGTCATTAGGTAGTTTTCTGTTTTTTTCCGACACCCTTCTCTTCATTCTGGTGGCTAGTTGAACTAGCCAAGATTTCCTAAATTTACTGCTTGGTAGTTGACATTTCTCTACCACTTTAGGACTAATGTAGCTTAGGCTAGTGCCTGGATCAAATAAAACAGAAACAGGTTGATCAGCAATCATACATTCGCACTCGATCATGGTGGGTTGGTATTCCGCTTGGTGGTCGTCCACAGCAATGTTAATTTTGGGCATGCTCCTTGCTACATCTCCCACTATGGAGGCCTCTTGCATATTAGAGAGTTTTCTATTTTGGCCCTGTGTGACAATTCTTGTAGTAATGAGATTCCCCACATCTCCAGCATTGTAGAGGTTGTTTTGGTGGTTGATCAGTAGCAGGTTTACTCACTCCATCTATCTGTCTATTCTCGGTGTAAGCTGGGAATTTGGGCGGATTCCTTGCAAATTTTCCAAAAGTTCTTTGCTGATTATTTCTATTATTTGCGACTTTCGGTTGTCTGTTTGGGGGTAAGTTCCTCATTTTCCTGCCAATGGTTCCTTTAGGACCCTCGTTCTTCTGTTTCATCTACTGATAACAGATACGGGCCTTTCGCACCGCATGATCCATTGTTCTAGGATAATCAAATTCTAACTTTTCCTTCATGAAGTTGGGTAAATTGCTGATAAACCACTAAATTTTAGCTTTTTCCTCTTGCATGTACGGGACATATCACAACAGGGAGGTAAACTGCTTCACATACTCATCCATGGTCAAGGTTCCCAATCTTAACTCATGGAACTCTTTTGTCTTTTTCATCGTAATAATGTTCAGTTAAATATTTGTCCTTAAAATGTTTCTGGAATTCTTGCCATGTCACTTGTTCTTCATCGATTTTTCTTACAGTTTTAATCTCTTCCCACCAGAGAGTAGCTTTTCCCCTTAACTAGTAGACTTCTAGCCATGCCTTAAGTTTGTCAGTATATTCATAAATCTGAAAATATTTACCCATGTCGATCAGCCATGCTTCAACTGCTTCTTCAGATTCTCCTTCAAACAGTGACAGTTTTATTTTTTTGAACTCACCTTGTAGTTCCACTTTCTGTCTTTTGGACTTTCTCTAATTGGAAACATTATCTAAACGCCCTTCTTCATCCTCCTTATGTCCCTCTACTAACTTGGCATTATTGTTGTCGTGATGGGTTGTGAGAGTCTTCTCCCTATGCTCCGTACTAGGATCTGGTCCTTGTTGATTATGTCGGTCAGACAGGCTTTTAAGGATATTTTCTTATTCCTATCTCAGTCATTCATTGTCTATCCTTAAATTCAACATTTATGCATGTAGTTTTTTCACTGTTTCAAGCAGAGCAGATTTGGCTTATTGAGATTCCTCTCCCAATTGTATCCATATGTCTGGGTTGGCCTTCACATAAGGCACTTTCGGCTAGTGTGGTATTCTGGGGCCTCCCTGCATTTTTGTTCTTTGATGTTGTCCTCTGTCTCTGTGTACACATTTACACTTACTTGGTTAGTATTACTGATTATACACAGGCATATTTCATATCTATATATATATATATATATATATATATATATATATATATATATATATATATATATATATATATATATATATATATATATATATATATATATATATATATATATATATATATATATATATATATATTTCTTTTGTTTTCATGTCTGAAGGTGTATATATTGAGCCCATAAGTCTCAGTGTGTGAACCTGTCGCTCTGATACCATTTGTAACAACCTAAACCAAAGAATGTTAATTATAGTTTTTTTTGTTTAATTAAAATATCCATAATCAGATTGATAGTCCAAAGGACTATATGCATTATTCCTAACTCAACTTTGAAATGCAAACCTTATGATTGCTATGGTATATTCACTCTTTAATTGCATTTAAATTAATTGGGCCATTTGATTAATGTTGCGGGTACACAACAACCTTAGTTTTACGTCCACGTAGCTTCATTAATATCTCCCACGCTGGCATACCTTGGGTGGTGCCCCTCCATTAAGGTGGGAGAGCCTCGAGGCCTCTTCCTGTCATCATCGTTCTGCATTACACTGGCTTTACGACCCTGCATTTATGTGAATATTCGGAATGACCTCGAACCACAACATTTGGAAACCCCTCCACCATTAGATCCGAGAAGATCCACGGTCACGGCAATTTGGGTTTGAAAGCAGTAAGTTAATGCAATTCCTGCGAGGTAGGGTCCATTTGGTTTACGCCGAGATGAGTGAGTTATGGCTCTGTAACAGCAGGTAACTGGAGGGTGAAAATGGCGGAAAGAAACTTCCACAGGCCTACAGGTAAATGCATACCCATCTTCGACCTTCATTCATTGAACTTTTATCTCTTCTGTTATGTATTTTCCTGGATATGCTCTGAAAATCCTCGGTTCAGCTCCTACACAGGTGGGACTGTTAATGGCGGGTTCATGGCTTTGGATGAATGCAATGAGGCCTTTGTTCTTCAAACCTGAGGTAAGGTAAATAGGCCCATGCGAATTCATACAAGGTTCTTTTGATTTTTTGGTGAATTGATATGATAAAATGTGGATTGAAAGTGCAACTTGTCGTGGCTACTCGACCACTCTGTCTTCAGGTAAGCCTGCTTCTTAGTATTCGCCTTTCTCTGTGAAAATCCTATCGATTTCTCTCAGGATTATTCTAATGCTCTAACTATCTATAGGTACATTCCGTTGTCGGGTTTATGCATACCTTCCAGCGGACATTTCTTGAAGTGGAACTACATTCTAACACTGGTTCATCCTTCGATTTTAGGTTGGTTCCTTTTGATTATCTGGCGAATCCTTGGTGGCAAACTCTGGTTTTAGCTGGAGGAGAGTTAGGCTTTATTTTTCTTAATTTATTGAGTGGCTTGGCGGCCGAATTATTATGGATTTACAGAGGATGTAAGGGCCTTACGGTTATGATAGAACAGAGAGATGGGGGACGGATGTGCCTAGTCTTTAGTCCAATAATTATAATGATATTTTTCTATCAGAATTCATGCATGTAGTTTGTATCCAAGGGTTTGAATATCGTACTATATTTTTCACATTCAAATGTTTTCTCTGCTCTTTCCTGAACGGTTCGTCGTCAGGTATTTTCCCGAAATGGGGTTGGCTACTTAAGTAATTATTCAACGCATAGCTATACAGATGCATGATGTTTAAAAAGGATTGGTCCTTATCTCTGTTTTTATGGTTATAAATTTAAGGTTAGCAACCTTTACTAAGATGGATTATTTTAGTTAGATATTGTAATTGCTATGAAGTGGATATCGTTAAATTGTTTATTGTAAATGAACTCCACAGTTGACATTCTCGTGTGTTTTCTTTTATTAAAAGGGTTTGCATAAATGCTTATCAAGATTCATGTATTATCCAAATATAGTTTCGGTTGAAATGAATCCACGGCTATTAAAATTTACAGTGCAATAGATGATAGTTAGGGAATAATACAAGTTAATTGTTCTTCCACGAAAATGATTCTTTTACTTAAAGCTTGGAATAATTAGAGTATTTCATTTCAGTAGATGGAAATAATTTTTTTACTTTATTTTCTTTGAAGCAATGATATCGGTAACTAATTGACTGTATTGAGATTGTAAAGGATGACAGTATGCCTAGAATTTATTATTGACATAATCATACTATTCATTCCTTAGCATATCAACCTGTTCAATCCATAAAATAGAACAGAGAATTTGTCACCTACTGATACTTAATAAATATAGAATTTCTACTTATTTGTTTCTTTTCTTTACTTGTAAGTGTGTACGTATTTGTCCCTGCCTGGAAAGTCTCACCACCCAGCCATGGACCTGGAAAATATATCCAGAGTCCCCCCGAACTCTTCCAGCTCCTGACAGTGGCTAATCAGCTTGGTACCTTAGGTGTCTGGACTATGTCCAGCACAAGTCTCGTGCCTCTCAATTTTTTCCCAAGGTCTTGTTCCCACTGGCTATTTTGTCCAACTCTAGGAAGAAACCATTCACAGCAACATCCTCACTTCAACAAGTTTTTCCAACCCCCTCAGGGTTCTATCATTCCTCTTTTTCAAGGGAAA
This sequence comes from Pinus tabuliformis, assembly GCA_031772625.1. Lineage (NCBI taxonomy): Eukaryota > Viridiplantae > Streptophyta > Pinopsida > Pinales > Pinaceae > Pinus > Pinus tabuliformis. The sequence goes on along the minus strand of CM062814.1, from coordinate 217,441,012 downwards.
GATGGGAAAACTGCTTGTAACTGTTTCAGGAGTTATTCTAACTGATTCTTCAGTTCTTTTAAATCTGATCAGATTCTTTAAATTAATAAGTAACAACACATGTTTTGGCTTTGCAGCCTAATAGTTTTAACATTCCAGGTTAATATGAAAGTAAAAATTGACAGTAAATAAGTAAAACTTTGTAAAATTAAATGTTGGAGCATCATTGGGTGTTACAAATCCCTCCCCTTGAGAGGAACAATGTCCCTAGTGTTATTTTTCAAGCAAACAGTGTCGTATGCTTCATGCATAGCTTCCTCCTCTTCCCAAGTAGCCTCATCTGGGCCAAAGTGCTTCCATTGCACTTTAACCTGCATGATGGCTCTTTTCCGCAAGATTGTTTCTCTCTGATCGAGGATATGAAGAGGCTTTGCCAAAAACTCTCCCTCGGGTTCGACCTACACAAATGTAATATGTTGTTAGAAGTTTTTTCTAAAACAACATTTCATAAACCATTGGCTTATTCTTTTAATACCTATATATTTTACTAGTTAATAATATGTTGGGGGTCGTACACATATTTCTTTAACAAAGACACATGAAAAACGTTATGGACTCGGATATGGCCTGGGAGTGCTAGCTTGTATGCCACGGGCCCAATTCGTTCCAATATTTGAAAGGGTCCACAGTACCTAGGTGCCAATTTAGCACAACCCTTCCACTGTAAAGTGTTTTTCTAGGGTTTAACTTTCAAATACACATGTCCCCCAACTGGAATTCTTTATGAGATCTTTTCTTATCTACGTACACCTTTTGCCTATCTTGAGCAGCTTTCAAATTCTGGTGAACTTTTTTAACAGTGGCCTCCTTTTCAACTAACATATCGGGTCTCAATCCTAACTTATTAACTGGACTACTCCAATCAGTGGGTACTCGGCACTTTCTTCTGTACAACACCTCAAAAGGGCTCATCCCCAATGATTCGTGATGTCCATTATTGTAGGTGAATTCTACCAAGTGGAGGTAGTCCTCCCACTTGTGTGGTTGTTGCATTACAAACATCCTCAACATGTCTTCCAGGACTTGATTCACTCGCTCTGTCTGGCCATCTGTCTGGGGATGGTAGGCAGTACTGAATTGAATCTGAGTACCTAACCCAGTAAAGAGGGTTTTCCAAAATGTGGATGTGAATTTGACATCCCTGTCAGAAATTACTACTCGGGGTATTCCATGTAGTCGGAAGATTTCCCTCATAAATATGTCTGTGATCTCCACTGTCTTGTAGGTGGACTTTACGGGTATGAAATGAGCAGTCTTGCTCAGCTTATCCACCACAACCATAATTGAGTCATGTTGTTTCTTCATACGAGGTAACCTGGTAATAAAGTCTAGGGTGATCGTCTCCCATTTCCACTCAGGAATGGGTAATGGTTGTAACAAACTAGCAGGATGTTGATGTTCTTCTTTCACCAATTGGCACTCTAAGCATTTGGATAAATATTCAGCCACGTCTTTCCTTAAACCTGGCCAGAAATAACTTTTTCTGATGGCAAAAAATAGTTTCTGGTATCCTGGGTGAGCGACGTAAGGCTTTTTATGGAATTCATCCAATAATAATTGCTTGACAAAATTCTGGTTGGGAATATATATTTTGTTTCTAAATGTTAGAATTTTGTCGAGATTAATACCATAATTAGATTGTTTCCCCTTCGCCTGAGCTTCTGAGGCTTGCTGCCAAAGGAATGCATACTTTGGGTCTTTGAGGGATGTTTCTCGGATGACCTATGATAGGTTAGATTGTACTTGGTTGTATTGCACTTCATAAATGCAATGTATTTTTATGCTTAACACATCTGCAAATCAGTTTCATTCCCCTTCAGGTGCTTCATGTCAAAGTCAAATTCGCTCAAGAACGCGATCAATCTGGCCTACGGAGCATTTAAACTAGACTGGTTAAAGAAATTAGTAAGATTGTTATGATCAGTTGTTAGGCCCCTATAATACTAGTGATTCCCCCATTACTATTGTCATTGTATACCTTATCGTTATTATTATGCCCCTATTATCCACATATTGTTACTAATATGCCCCATAGAAACCCACTATGGCTATTTTTGTGCCCTTATGTTATTAATGTTATGTCGGCTAGATTATATTGTGACCCCTTAGACTCCTATATATAGAAGGGAGGTTTATTCATTTGTATCATCCAAGAATTGTTCATTTGTGTAATATAAAGGAGGCTTACCCCTCGAAGAGGTTGAATTCTAAGGCATTGATCTTTCTTTTCTATCTTTTTGTGAGTTGGTTTCCTAACATTTGGTATCAGAGCTTTGGATTCTAGGGTTTCGCAGCTCCAAACAGGCCATCATGGAATTTTCGCTATAACTTTTTTCTGTGCCATTGCAGAAGCTAAAAAAAAAATGATTTGAGCCGAAATTGTTCTGAACTTCGGGTCCAAATCTCAGATCTTGTCTCACTATATTTGCGGAGATATGATCTGAGGAAGTTAGGGTTTTTGCAGACTCCTGAATTACATTCCAAACATGTGACCTAGGGAAAATCATCATAAATTTTGTTTTGAGAATCAGATTGACATTTTGTAAGAAGTTTCAAAAAGAGGACGGCTTGTAGTTTTCTGTATATGAGTTATAGGTACTAAGGTCGAAACAGTGACACGTGGCACATCATACAATTTCACTCTACTAAACTAGTCTATAATCAGGTCACCGTGGGAGATTTGGCATAACTCTTCCTTGGAGAATCCAATCTTGATCAGACTTGTGGGGTTACAAAGAGGACTCGAAGGGCTACCACAAGATGATATTTCACATATTCAAGATCCGAAGTTATAGAGATACAACATATTCAATATCGAGCTCTTACAAAGTGAAAAAAAGGTGTGTAGTTTTTTTAAAATTTTACATAAGATTGGTTTGAAAAATTAGTTTGAAGGAATTCAAAGGGAATAGCGAAGAATTATTAGCATTAATTAATGCCTCGAAGAAAGAAAATGGAAACACCTAGTAGAAACCTAAAAGCTCTAGCATGACTCATGAAGAAGAGGAAGAAATGCAACATGATATATCAAAATCACAAGACCAAGTACAACAAATTTCACTCTCACTAAAGGTAAATGGAGCCAAGATGAATGGCGTGGAATCTAATATGAATGGAATGCAAGCTAAGATGGATGGTATGGAAGCTAAGATGGATGGCATGGAAGCTAAGATGAATGGCATAGATGCTAAGATGAATGGCATGGACGATAAGATGGAAGAATTGAAGATAAATTTGAATAAGTTGCTACAAGAAATGGTCACTAATGGTGAAAGGGTAGTAAAGGAAACTCATGATGAAAACAAAATAAATGTTAGTCATGATTTCATAGACTCTAATGTTGGATTGAAGACCCACCATGTTCCAAAAATCGATATGATGAAGTTTGATGGCAAGGATCCCGGAACATGGATACTACAAATGGAGCAATTTTTCGATCTCCATAATGTGCAAAACACACAAAAGGTACGTATTGAAACTTTATGTTTGGAACCAAATCAGTTTGTATGGTATTGATGGCTTTTCTCTCGTAAAATTGTCACCTGGGTAATTTTTACGGAAGAAATGATAGCACATTATGAGGATACAAAAAGCAACACATTTTTTAGCCAATTGATAAATCTCAAACAAAAGGGTTCAATGATGGAGCACATTGAGGACTTCCAAAAATCGAACATAAGGGTAAAATATATTCCAGAGGTACATAGGATTGATGTGTTCATAGGGACTTTAAAGGATAATATCCAACATGAGGTTCTCCTTTGGGAACCTCATTCATTGGAGAAGGCATTCAGGTTAGCAAGAAAAATGGAAAGCAAAATTATGGAAAACAGGAAGCCTACTACTCACAACTATAAATATGGAAGTGTTGTTGCCCCTAGCCTTCCACAACCTACAAGTTTGACACCACAACAATTGGAAGAAAAAAGATAAAAAGGGCTTTGTTATAGTTGTGATAGCAAATACGCTAAAGGTCATAAGTGCGCTGAGAAGAAATTATTCTACATAGATTGTGAAGAGGAGGAAGAAAAAGAACAAGAAATGTCAAAAGAAGAGGATATACTCCAGGAACAAACCCTAGATAAAGAAGAAATGAATCCGACCATATCTTGTAATGCATTGGCTGGAATTACCACTCCTCAAACTATCAAGATAGAAGGACATATCAAGAAGAAAAAGATAATAATGTTGATTGATTTGGGAAGTACCCATAATTTTATTCATTGTAAGATAGCAAAGGAATTGAATTGCTTCCTATATCCAGCACCAGAGTGTCAAGTAATGGTTGCAAGTGGAAGAACCATAAATTTCTCTAGAAAGTGCCATAATATCAAGCTATCCATGGGAGAATATGTATTGAATAGCCCAATGCTTTCCATTCCAATGGGTGGTGCTGATGTTGTACTAGGAGTCCAATGGCTACAATCCTTGGGTACAATAGCTTTTAATTTTCAAGAAATTTTCATGAAATTTTGTGCGGAAGGAAAGGAATTTGAATTAAGGGGCATTGCAGGGAAACCGGGAAAGATAATAAGCTCTAACGGTATGACAAAGCTTCTAAAGACAGAACAACGAGGTGTAATTGCACAATTATGTTCGCTAGAGGTTCCCACATCGAAATCATCTATTTCTCCAGATATCCAAAAAGCATTGGACAGTCATTCCAAGGTATTTGAGACTCCCAAATGTATCCCACCTATTTGTGATCATGATCATGTTATTCATTTGATTTTAGGAATTGTTCCTCCAAACATCAGGCCGTACAGATATCCCTATGCCCAAAAGAGTGAAGTTGAACGTATGGTTGTAGAAATGCTAGAGGCTGGTATAATTCAACCTAGTCAAAGTTCTTTCTCTGCTCCGGTAGTATTGGTGCACAAGAAGGATGGATCATGGCGCATATGTCCGAATTATAGGGAGCTCAACAAGCTCACTATTTTAAAGATAAATTTCCCATTTGTGTCATTTATGAATTATTGGATGAATTGCATGGATCAATTTACTTCACCAAGTTGGATCTTCGTTCAGGATACCATCAAATCAAAATGAATACTGAAGACATTCCGAAAACGGCATTTAGAACACATGAGGGTCATTATGAATTTTTGGTCATGCCTTTTGGCCTTACCAATGCACCTTCTACATTTCAATATTTGATGAATTCCATTTTCAAACCCTTCCTTAGAAAAATTGTGTTAGTATTTTTTTTATGATATACTAATCTACAACAATTCTTGGAAGGATCATGTTGAACATGTTGATAGGGTGCTCAAACTATTGGAGGAGAAACAATTATATGCAAAAAGCTCCAAATGTTTCTTTGGAGTACAAGAGGTGGAATATCTGGGTCATATTGTATCTCATGAAGGTGTTAAGGTAGAGCCTAGCAAAATTAAAGCCATTAAGGAATGGAAAATCCCCACATCCATAAAGCATCTGTGAGGATTTCTCGGATTGACAGGTTGTTATCACAAGTTTGTTAAGAATTATGGGGGAATAGTAGCACCTCTAACAACATTATTGAAGAAAGATGCATTTTCATGGACTCTAGAAGCAACAAAGGCCTAAAAACATCTTAAAGAGGCAATGTGCCAAGCACTGTCTTAGCTATGCCGGACTTCACAAAAACCTTTATTGTGGAATGTGATGCTTCAGGAAATGGAATTGGTGTTGTTTTAATGCAAGATGAAAGACCCATTGCTTTCGAAAGTAATCCAATCAAGGGAAAGTATTTACACAAAGCTATTTATGAGAAGGAAATGTTTGAAATACTACATGCACTTAAGAAATGGCGACCCTACCTAATGGGAAGACACTTCAAGTTAAAAACAGATCATGATAGTCTTAAAAACTTTTTAGAACAAAGATTATCCTCTGAAGAGCAACAAAAATGGGTCACAAAGATGTTCGGTTATGACTTTGAAATAATCTACAAAAAAGGGAATCAAAATGTTGTGGCAGATGCACTCTCAAGAAAGGATGAGGATGTGGAAGCATTGTTGTGCGCCATTTCTATTATCCAACCAAATTGGATAAGCGAAGCAAGGGAGGAATGGAAGAATGATGAAGAAGTGTGGGCACTCATTCGAAAGTTACAACAAGATCCCAGTAGCTGGAAAAATGATTCGTTATGGTACAAAGATCACTTATATCTATGTAAGAATTCCCAACTCAAACAAAAAAATTTTATGGAATTACACACTTCTCCCTTAGGAGGGCACTCAAGGTTTTTAAAAACTTACCACAGGGTTAAGAAGGATTTTTTGGGGATGGCCTTAAATCGGATATTCAAAAGTTTGTGGCAAAATGTTTGGTTTGCCAACAAAATAAAGTTGAAACAATTAAGACCCCAGGTCTATTACAAACTTTATCCGTTCCAAACCAACGTTGGGAGGAAGTTTCAATGGATTTTATCACAGGTTTACCCAAGTCCGAAGGAAAGAGTGTCATCATGGTGGTAGTTGACATACTTACCAAGTATGCACACGTTTATTCATTATCACATCCATTTAAAGCCAGTACAGTTTCTACTGCATTTATGGAAACAATTCAAAAGCTACATGGAAACCCAAAGATTATTGTAAGCGATAGAGATCCCATTTTCACTGGAAATTTTTGGACAGAATTATTTTCTTGTCTCAGTACTCAGTTAGCTCAAAGCTCATCTTATCATCCTCAATCTGATGGGCAAACTGAGATAGTAAACAAATGTTTGGAAGGATATCTCCGTTGCTTTGTATCTGATAAACAAACACGATGGGTCAAATGGTTGCCTCTGGCTAAATGGTGGTATAACACTTCCTTCCATAATGCAGCAAAAATGACCCCATTTATGGCACTTTATGGATATCATCCATCATCCATCACATCATATTTAAGAGAAAATTCTAAGGTTCAATCAGTGGAATGTCACATAGAGCATCAACAACAAGTTCTCCAACTCTTAAAGGATAACCTCACATTGGCGCAGAATAGATTGAAACAATAGGCAGATCAACATCACAGTGAAAGAAGCTTTGATGTAGGTGACTGGGTATTCCTATAGCTACAACCATCTAAACAAGTGTCCCTCAAGTAAGCTAAGAAGGATAATAAATTATCACCAAAGTATTATGGTCCGTACAAGGTGTTGCAAAAGATTGGTACTATGGCATACAAATTGGAGCTTCCTGCAGCTTCCCGAGTGCACCCAGTTTTCCATGTTTCATGTTTAAAGAAGGTTATAGGTGACAAGCTCCCAATTCAAACAATATTTCCATAACTTGACGAGGAAGGAAAAATCATATTGGAACCGCAAGTAGTCACAGAAACAAGAACTTGACAGCTACGAAATCAATCAATTTCGTAGTATCTCATCAAGTGGAAGAACTTATCCATTGAAGATTCCACATGGGAGGATGAGAATTTTATACATAAGCATCTAGAACTACTCAAGCGCTGAGGACAACGCTTTTCGGAAGGAGAGGGACATGTTAGGCCCCTATAATTCTAGTGATTTCCCCATTACTATTGTCATTGTATCCCTTATTTTTTATTATTGTACCCATATTGTTATTAATATGCCCCATAGAAACCCACTATTGTTATTTTTGTGCCCTTATGTTATTACTGTTATGTCGGCTAGATTATATTGTGACCCCTTAGACTCTTATATATAGAAGGGAGGTTTAGTCATTTGTATCATCCAAGAATTGTTCATTTGTGTAATGTAAAGGAGGTTGTCCCCTCAAAGAGGTTGAATTCTAAGGCGTTGATCTATCTTTTCTATCTTTTTGTGAGTTGGTTTCCTAACATTAGTTAATAGCATAAATTTCTTTCCTAGGAGATGGTGTGGCCACATTTTGAGCACGTGTACTATTACGGTCAATTCCAAATCATATGTTGAGTATCATTGTTCATAATCCATTAGTTTGCATGATTAATAGGCTATGACCTTTCCTTCTTGTGTTAATACACCATCGACACCTTCCTTACTCACGTCTATGCATACCATAAATGATTTTTCCGGATATGCTACCTTTAGCACCGGTGTAGTAGTAAGTAATTGTTTCAGTTGCTCAAAACTTTGCTAACATTCCATTGTTCAAAGGAAGGTACGCCCCTTTTTCTGCAACGAGGTCAATGGAAAAGCTATTTTTGAAAAGCCTTTGATGAATCGGTGGTAATAACCTGCCAAACCCAAAAAATATCTTATGTCAATAACATTTTTCAAAGTGGTTCATTCCATGATAGTTTTGATCTTCCTTGGATCCACCGTTATTCCCTCAGTTGATATAACATGGCCTAAGTACTGAATTTGACTTTTGTAAAAATCGCACTTACTATACTTTGCATACAGCTGATTATCTCGCAAAATCTGCAATACTGTCCTTAAGTGCTTCTCATGCTCCTCCTGATTTTTTGAATAAATCAGTATATCATCAATAAAAATCAGTACAAACTTATCTAGATATGGCTGAAAAATGCCATGCATCAGGCTCATGAAAGTGGCTGGGGCATTGATAAGGTCAAAAGGCAGTACCACAAACTCATAATGACAATAACAAGTTCGAAAAGCAGTTTTGCAGATGTCTTCATCCTTTATTCTGATCTAGTGGTAACCGGACCTTGAGTTGATTTTTGAAAATACACTAGCCCCCTGCACTTGATCGAATAAATCGTCATACGAGGCAAAGGGTACTTATTTTTAACCGTTAATTTATTTAGATGACAATAATCAATGCATAGCCTTGATGTCCCATCCTTCTTTTGCACAAATAGCACAGGGGCTCCCCAAGGAGATACAATAGGGCGAATGTATCCTTTATCCAAAAGTTCTTGAAGCTGCATTTTGAGTTCTGTTAACTCAGGAATGTTCATACAGTAAGGGGCTTTCGAAACAGGATTTTCTCCATGTATTAACTTAATGAAATCAATGTCACGTCTAGGTGGCAACCCCGAGATTGACACAGGGAACACATCCATGAAATCCCGAATCACGGGAATATTCTCCAGTGAAGTCATCTTGTTTCGGTCATTTGTGTATCCTACTTGGACAACATAAATCTGGCAGCCCTTTCTAATGCATTTTCTGAGCTGGTTAGTCGTAATAGGACATAATTTAAGGTTTTTCTTGATTCCTAGAATTTCCTTTCGTTGCCCTGACTTTGTGAGATAACTTACAGATTTTTCTTTACAGTCGACTAGGGACCAACGCCCTTCCAACCAGTCCATCCCTATTAAAACATCATACAAACCTGTTGTGGCCAGCAACAAGCCCTCTTTTTATTTAGTGTTATTCCTAATACTAAATAATTAGGGACCCTTAGTTAAAAATTTAAAAAATCAAAGTAGTGCTTAAGTTCCTTTCTTAATAAAACTTACCATCATAAGCTTACAAAATCCCCTTGAAAAATCTAAAAAATCTAAGTTTTATGATAAGGTAAGACAAAAATCTTTCCTTAGGAAATATCGCATCGCAAAAGGATAACAAGATACCTCCTTATAAGCCGAATTGCGACATTGCGAGATCACGATACGCGATAATAAACAAATATCGCATCGCATACATCAAGCACAACTTACATTGAAACATCTTAAATTGCTGATATGCGATCACCCATATCGCAAATCGCATTTCGAAAAAAACAGAATAACAAAGATTGTCATATATCACGTTCCTGCGATCTGCAATATTGCGATTTCGCGATATCAGCGACAATGCAATAATGCGATGTCACGAGCGATCAACTCAGCGATGTTGCGATCTGCGATATTGCGAAGCAAATCGCAAAATCGCTCCATTGAAGATCTTTCGGGCTCGTATTCAAAAAAGTATTTTCCATAAACTGACACCTGGTTATGCGCTTTAATGCTAATAAATGAGTTAGTTGCCAGTTATTAATAGAATATGGTTTCGTGCTTATCGAAAAATCATCTCATGTAAGGTGGTATACTTTATGCATCTTCGGCATTTAAAACTTTCCCATCACCCTGCCTTACCATTATTTTCACTTCACTTGTGAATTGCAGGAACGGAGAATAGAGAACGATACAAAGCAATACGCAGGATATTATGGGAAAGAAAAGCAAAGCTCCGAGCTCTGAAGAGAAAGAAATGGCGCCCTTGTATACAGACATGGCCTGTAATAGAGACGCAGGAATTGCTACGTGGGAAGGCATGTATAATCTGCTTGAGGAGGAGAATCCCAGAGTAATGGAAGTTACTGCTACTGCGGGCTCACATAGTTCTTCTGAGGCATCCATCACAGAGCTAGCTTGCTCATTCTTGCACCGGATAGCAGCAAGGCCCAAAATTCTCCCATACACGGACATGGTTAAGTGGATACTGGACAGCGTTGATATCAAAAATAGACAGTTTAAGACTCAGGGTCAAGGACTCATCGGCTCATTCGCTGCACAGGATTTAAAGCTCATGTATCATTTACCAGAGCCACAGGCAACTTATAACAAGCAGTTTATGGAGAAATTTGCAAAAGAAAATCAAGATCTGGCAGAAACCACTAAAGACTGGTCAAGGAGGGATGAACCACTCAAGAAAGATAAACATGGTATGTACAGTACTGGTTCCCTCACCTCCCCGTATTGCTTTGTTGCTGCCATGCTCTGTAGACTGTTTGGAATGCCAGATATTAACAAATTTTCATCTGAATGGCTACCGTTATTGGATGCCGCCACGAATGCCACTATTGTAGATTGGGCTAAAATATTGTCTGATAACCTAGTCACGGCCATTGTAAATTACCGATCTAAAAGAATTGTTCCTCAGAGAATTTATCCCCCTTTTTACCTATCTGCGTATGTGATGGATGCGATATGTTATGTTTCTAAGTTTCCTGTTATGGGTTGGAAATGGACAACTCAAGACCCCTTACCCATCCATATCTATCATAAAGAATTGTGGGACTCTAAGTTCGCTCCACACTTCTACCAGATTTGTCATGGAATCATGCTGCCCTTGTACAGAATGTTGTATGATAAAGATGCTCCAAGATGCTCTCCTAAAGCAGAGGTAGACATACTCCCCGTCACAAGATGGTTCGGGGAGGAATTGTTTACTTATGTCAAGGTATTTGGAAGTTCTTCTTCCCCTCATGTCCTACCTTTGTATGTCCCTGATAAACTCTTGGCTCGAGAGATTGCTTATCAAACCTGTGGAGAAGGAGGTTTGACTAAAGATTTGAAAGACAAAAAGAAGGCTATATGGCCACAGTTTCCTGTAGCCTGTGGGGCCTTTTCGCTATTTGATGTAGGCCATGCATTCACAGAAGTAAAAAATATAACGTGTTTACAGTTATTCAAATTTTCAGGAAGACCATTCGACCCTCATGATGTTGCTAAGAATTTCACTATTGCAGTCAAGATAAAGGTGTTTTCTGGAGAAGATGATTTATTCGATGACATATTCCAACAGAAAAGCACACTTGAAGAAATTATGCATGCAACCCAAATGCAATTCTCTCCAGAAGAATTTCAAAAGTTCAAAATATACAGGGAAAGAAGGTTAGCCAGTATTCCTTTGGAGAAACTACGCCTAGAACCCGTAAGGGAACCAACTCCAAGTGTTAGTCTTAGTGGAAGTTCAGGCACAAACGGATATAAATCCAAGTCTGGAAAAGAAACACCTGAACATTATAAAGATCTGAAAGTGAATAGGATAAGAGCAAAGGGTCAGTAAAGGATACTGCCCAGTCAACAGAACTTCTACAGCAACAGGATTTTACCTCCCCGCAAAGAGATACTCCCCCTCTCGTCGTTCAGCAGCCATCAGTCACAACCAAAATAGATAAAGAATAGGAAACCTTCAATGACTTGATCAATCTTGAAGGACAAACCATAAAGACACCTGTGAGCAATGCACAGGCCACAAAAGAAGTAGTCACAAAAATAGTTAGCAATGTCTCAGATATGGAGCATATTCCTATTGCCCCATCCTCTGAGCTTATGCTCAAAATAGAAGAAATTCCTCCTCTTGATATATTTTATAGCCCACAGCACAAAGCAGTAGTGAGAAGACAGAGGAAGAAAAGGAAATTGGAAAACGTGCTCTCTCATGACGCAGAACAATTAGACGTCCTGTGGCAAGATCCCACTAGCAATCCCACTGAGAATCTCACCAAACTATCTCAGATCGCAGGAGCGTATGCCTCTGCAACTATTGATAAAGCATCTGAGGTACAAAAATTGCTAAAATAAAAGGAAGACCAGATACAAGTTTTGCAACAACAGTTGCAACAAGCCAACACCAACAATGAAGCACAGAAACAGCTTGAAAGGTTACAGCAGGACTTCCAACAAATGCAGATAGGCTACCAGAAAAGTTTGGATGAGAAAGGAAAGCAATTACAGGATTTACAGGAGATGCACAAGGACAATCCTAAACTTATAGAATTCATCACAGAATCCATTTCCTTGAATGAACAATTACTACAACAGCAAGAAGCATTGGGCCAAAAAATATCGCAGTGGAACTATTATTGTGAAATAAGTGATAAAACCACTAATCAAGTTGTAGATTTACGAAGTGATTATGATTTAGTTGATAAACGGGTTACTGAATATTTTTCTTGGCAAGAAACAGAAAAGGGAAAAAGAGCAGGTGCACCAAGTATCAATGAAAATTACAAAGAAATGCTCTTTAACAAATGGGATGAACAAATCAGGGAGGCAGAGCAAGTAGCAGAAGGAGCAGCCACGGCAGCAAACAGTATTATTAATTGTGTAAATGAAAAATTGCACAGGGCAAATTTGATCGCATAAACCACTCCAGGCTATTTACCTAACGTACAACAACTAGAGACAGAGTGGAAGCAGAAGGCTCAAGAAAAGGCAGAAGCAATCCAAGGGTTAACCAAGTTGAACTGGGATTATTACTGGGCATACTTGGTAAAGCCACATAGCCATTGGATGACTCTTAAGTGTATTATCAATTCACCCGAAAAGATGGCAGTAGCTCTTGTCGATTCTGTTTTCTCAGCTCAGCTAAAATTGGAAGTCGGCCAGCCGACTCTTCTCAAACAGATGCTACATGCGTGCGATTTCAAGGACCAGATACAAAAGTAGTTTTAATTTTAGATTCAATTTTAGTTTTAATTTTGTTTTATTTTCCTGAAATGAGGACGGTCATTTAAATCGCATCCTACATTTTTGTAATTAGTTATTTTTATAATTAGTCAGTAGTATTTAAACCCTTCTCATGCATTTAGAGAAGGGTCCTAAAATTTGTCAAAAACTTATCCCCAGAACATGCACTTCTGTACCCTCTGAGGAGGTTTTGATGAATGAATGGAACATGATTTATTGATATTTGCATTTGATATCTGCTATTGATGTTGCACTTTTGTACTCTTAGTGGATGTTTGATCAAGAAGAGATAAATCATTATCGCTTGAAGCTCATGAGTAGGACTAGTTATAAATGGTACTTCTATCTCTTAACTATTTCTGCCCTTGCGTTAAAGTGATTTTCATGTTCAGTTATTTATATATTGATGTATGAATGCCTGAGTTATCATTTGGCACTTTTGTACGGTGATAGCTATTTATTTATGCTTGATGTATCAATAGCTTATTATGCAATATGTTTTTCACAGTTGTTTCGTCTAACTTTTTATACGAAGTGGTTCATCTTTATTGAATTCTTTTCTCATAACAGTTGAATGATCTTTATTATCATTTGTTATTTGAAATCATTTTAGATCGCATAGAAGAAAGGTTACACCCTGGGTTAGTGTAGATTTAGATATTTATGCTTATTAGAATATAATTTCCATATTATTAGATTAGAGTTAGAGTAAAAGTATTCCATTTAGAAACTGTTAGAAAGAGAAATATCAATCTATCACACACACATACACAAATTGGGAAACTGGTCCCATATCCCTAGTCGGACCCACTATACCAAACGGAAAAGGAGCTGCTAACCAAGGTCCAGACCGGGTGAGTATCCCCCTTGTTGTAGACCCGATTTTCAGGGCTTCAACATATTTGGCGCTAGAAGGAGGGCCACGAACTGTGAATGGCAAGAAAATCTAAATCTAAATACCATTCTAAGAGTAAATCACCCTCACCATCTCCCCTGTCTTCCCCATTGCATTTAGAATCTTTAAATCCATAGTTAGAAGTCGCTGGAGCAACAGCTGCTGCTACAAACCCTGACATTTCAGAACAATCTACTATTAAACCTCCTAAAGTTGAATCTTTGATTCAAAAACCTCAGCAATTTTCTATAAATCTGATAAATCTCAAGCCAACGTGACTTCGCAATATAACCCTGCTCATCCTCTTACCAGGTTAAAGAGCGAAAAGTTTGGTGTTCAGCCAACTGAATTACCTCTACCTACAAGGAAGAGAGCAAGAAAGTCTCCTAAAGGGTCTGATAACGAGACTCTTTCATCATCATCATCCATCTCAACGTCTTCACCGCGAAGTCAACCATCCACTCCTCCACTTCAGATCATTGTCCATCGGCCGACTGGAACTTCCACAACTCCTTCTCAACCATCTAGAGTCGTAATATCCTCATCTTCTCAACCGCAGGGATCATCTTCTGCACTTTCTTCTGTTAGTAGTTCAGGGATGGCCCATTCTCCATGGAATAACCCAGGGGCAGTCTTAATGCATGCACCCTTGAGTCAGTTACCAACCCATCCTGAAAAATGGTTGCCTAAGTTTAATCCTGAGGTAGGCATGCTAGCGGAAGAACAAATAAATAACTTTATGCTATCCATAAATCTCAACGGAGTTGTTAAAAAAGATGTTGTTGTTCGACTTTTTCCTTATACTCTGCAAGGAACAGCCGGATCATGGTATTTCTCATTACCATCTGGATCTATTACTAGTTGGGACATCTTCCAAGAACAATTCCTGACCATGTTCGGTGATGACAGATCTACGGAGACACTGATCAATGACTTGTCTAACCTTAAGGCCGAGTCAAAAGAACCTATCAAAGATTTCAATTTACGTTTCAATAAAATCTTTAAAAAAATTCCTACTACTTCTCAGCCTAGAGAAGAAGTGCGAAGTGAATGGTACATCACCGCTTTACCATCAAACTTAGCAATCTTTGTTGATAGGGCTAACAAAACAACCTTAGTTGAAAATATGAAAGAAGCAATAGCAGTAGAGAAACGTATTATGGCCCTAGAAAATAAAAATGCGATAGAAGAACGAAGACCTAAGAAGGTGCCTTTCAAAGAATATCCCAAGAAAAAATAATCGAAAGATCCATTCGATTTAGAAGGATTACAAAAAGTTTTGAAGACCATGTCTAACGAGATGGTCAACATTAAGAAATAAGTAGCAGAAACTTCTTCTAAAAAGCCCTACAGGCCTTTTAAAAGAAATCATTCAACCGATTCCAAATCCCCTAACGCAATTACAAATACTGAATCAGAAGAAGAAGAAGAGGAAAACCCTACTGAAGAACATACCGATGAAGAAGAAGTTGTAGAGTTACAAGGTATGTGGGATTTCATCCTCCCAAATGAAGAGGATCAAGAGGCATTCTTGGTTAGTACTCGCAGCAGAAATCAACTTGATCCTCCTCAACCTACACCTAAGCCAAAGAGCGCAAGCTCGATGACTAAGGATAAAGTTGCAGCCAAGAAAACATCACCTAAAGCGACTCAAACCAGCCCAGTCCAAACAGACACATCAACTCCATCTAAAACGCTAATCATTTCGGATGAAATGGAGTATAATATCATAGAAGATATGAAAAAGACTAGGGCCAATATTACTCTTTTTGAATTGAGCAAGTTAAAACACCAGCAAAAAGTACTTTTGAAAGAATTACATGCTGTACCAGTTGCACCTTTACCAGCCGCTGTAATCTCTCAAGCTTCCCATGACATGGGAAGACCTCCAACTAATACGATGAATAAGGTTGATCCAAATGATATTGCCTTAACAAGGCGTTTCTTCTTGCTTTGTAGTCTTCCATGAGGAATGATAGATGGTAGACCTTGTCCTTGATGTGATTGAGACTTCTTGGCTTGACGCTTCAACCTTGCGGATGTTCTTGAGATTCCCTTTCCTTGATGTGTCACCTTAGCTCCGATACCGCGTTGAAGAATCTGGGGCAATGGGGTATAGCGGGATTCTTCTAGACTTATAACAATTTGTGAAGCTCCTTTGCAATTTATCGTGTTATCTTAATCTTCTTCTCTTATTATTAATGCATGTGTGTTTACTTTCATCAAACTGGTGCCAAAAACATAAGAACAAGAACACAAGATGTTGGCTCTCTGCCAGGGAAAAACCTCTCTCTCTCTCTCAGAGAGGAAAACCCTTTCGTAAATTTCCCTCATTGAAGCTTCTTATTGGTCATTGCGAAGCCCTAGACCCTTGACAATAATATCCCCCAAGCACAAGTCGAGTCCTTCCTCCTCTCTGCACTTTGTTTCTTCGGTGCTTCGTTCCCCGGCACTCTGTCCTTCTTTCAACTTTTGATAGTCCATGGTGGACTAGCTCTAGAAGAGACTCCAACCTTTGATCCTTAGCGAGGTCCTTTACCAATGAAGAAACCTTCATTCTCTTGACCAACCGAGCCTTTTTCTTGATGTGAGGTTGCAGGCTCGATGTACACCAAGTTTACTGCACCTGGGGTGATTTCCATCGCGACGAGACATGGAAACCCCAAATTTCCCGCACTTGGGATGCTTTCGACAAGGCGGGACATGGAATCCCCGGGTACCCCGCAATTTGGCGACCTTTGTCGAGGAGGGACCGGGAGACCCCATGTCACGCTCCTATCCTAGTGGTAGTATTTCAACCACGCATAAGCGGGTGCGGCACCGCCGTACTTTTTCCTTTTACCAATACTTGAGTACACGGTCTGCGCCTACTTCAACACTCGATCAATTTTCCAGTAAGTGTTCTTAACAATGCAGCGAAAATAACTTACCATAAATTTATCTTCTTCAATTATTCTTTCAACCTGTCGTGTCGTGTGTGTTGGATACCTATACCAATAGGTTTCATATTTCATGATGGGCTAGGGAAAGTCCAAATATGCTCTGCTTTGATTATGCAAAGATCCCATATTTCCTAGAAACACAAGGCATGTAAAAAGTTTCTCCTTGTTTCAATTTTGATGGCTTTGTTTCCATTCTGATGGATGATCCAACAGTCTAATCTGGATCATGCCTTGATTTCAATTTCCTGTTGTAAACTAGAGAAAGAAGTCTGTCCAAACTGTTTAATCTTGGCAGACAAATAGCCTAGGTAGAGAAAATAAGGCTCCCAACTGCTTAATCTGGGACCTTGGAAGCAATAAGGTTAGAAGTAGATAGGAGAATAAAAGAAAAAGCCAAAGAAAAGAAAAGGCAAGTAAGGGTCTGCAAGTCCAAGTGCACCCTCCAAGAAGAAATAAAAAATGCTAGGCAAATAGTTGGGTAGGTAGTGGTGGTTGCAGAAAAAGACTACCTTCACCATTGCAGGCATGGTGACTATGATTACCAAGGCAAAGTCTATCAAGTGACAAGGTGTGCATACTCATCAAGTTGCAGCAAGGACCATAACTAACCCCCCTCCTTCCCCCTTTCATTTTCATTTGCTAACATCCCTCTATGAGCTGAGATTCAGGGAGGAAGATCATGGTTTCATAATGATTCTTGTTTATCCAAAGCCACATTTCTTGTCTAAAGATCTTTTCATTTTGATCTACTCCCTAAACTAAGTAAGTTTCAAATGAACTTAGTGTTTTCTCCCCATTCACTTCCATCATCCATGCTAACACTAACTCTATTATATAGATCCCTTATATCACCTTTTCCCTAATATTATTAACACCATGGTGTATAAACCCCAAATTTTGTATAAATATCCCTCCCCCTTGGCATTATAGCCATATAGTCCCATGTCAGGGATCAGATGGCACCTGGTCATCTTGATAAACCTAAGCTAAATCTCCTTTGACCTCTGCAAATTCATCCCCTCATTTTTTGACCCCCATTTGCACATGAAAACCCCCTAAAAGCCCAATTTCTACCCTTACCCGCTTCAAAATGGCTAAAAACATCAAAAAACCAACATTTTCTCTTATCCTAAGCCTAAAGGGCGGGTCTATTTTCAAACAAAAATCATGAAAACCCACTGTTCCAAAGCTTCCGCCAGTGCACAGATCCCCAGGACAATATTAAAATAGGCCTCTACCTTTCCCCGTACTTGGTTACCGCTTCACCTTCCCGATGACCGTCCGATCAAGCAACTCCAGATCCGACGGCCCTTATCGCATCGGACCCCTTCCGACGCCCGATCATTAACTGTACTATCCTCCTGTCGCGTCAAGCTCCCGACAACCGTCAGATCTTGCTCCTCCAGATCTGACGGTCACTACAGCATCGGAGCCGATCCGCTGCCCGAACGATATCTCCCGACGGCTGTATTTTGGCTACGTCATGCGGCAGCCGCGCGTCCACTCCACAGCCCATCGGAGGTACCACTGACGCATACCGCCACCGTACCGTAGGCGGTGCGATATGAAACCGCCCCGGTTTCCGGTTTTTTTTTCATTCCCGCTTGTATTACCTCACCGCCGCGTCACTGCTCCGTCACCCCACGTCACCCCCAGGTACGCCGTCGCATCATTTCTCCGCTCAACCACTGGTCCACTTGTCCTGCCATCTCACTGTCCCCGTGGACCAACCAGAGGCCGCCACCTGGCCGGATGACGTCCTGCTGACGTCATCCGACCCTGACCCCACCGGTGACGTCATGCTGACGTCAGCGCGAAAACGCGCCAAAATCACCAAAAGTTATATTTATGCCAAAAATCGTGTTTTTTGCTATTTTTGGGCGCAAGCTTTGTTGTTTGTTCTGCATGTAAATTCACGTCCAAACCTGCACCAGCCGTGGAAAAGACTTCCGGACCGCTAGAACGTCCATCCCTCAAAGTGCTAGCAAGTTCTAACCGGCCAGATTCTACAGGTACTTCTCATTTGCACTCTAAAGCTCCATTTTCACTGAATTTCGGGTATAACTAGTAACAGACCTCCAAACTCAAAATTCACCATTAAAGGACCACTGAACTAGCATTCAGACCAAACTAGAGCTGCCACTGCACGTTTATAGGGCTACATTGGGCGAGTTGAACGTAAACTTATTACTGGTTCGCGCAATCGTGAACCAGTCACCTGCAAGAAGCTAGTTTGCCTCAAAAACAAACTCTGCTCAGGTCTGCAACTCACCTATTAACTCAAAAGCAGCGTTTCAATCGCTACAACCTTTCCCATTCACTCTTTGTCCTCAGAAATTCTCATTTTCATCAGAAAAAACGCTGTTTGTGTTACTCTGCATAGTAACACCAGTCCTTGAAAAAACAGAATCCTAAGAAGAACCATGGATCCCCCTGTGGCTCCTATAGCCCTCAATGTAGCTCCTCTGAATGCCCCTCACAAAGCATTGGGCTGGAAAGCATTAGCTGACTTAGACTATAACATATCAGAAGAAATTCTAAGCAGGAGCAGGTTTCATCTCCAAATACTAAATGAGATTAAAATCAAACATCAGAATGGGACAGACATCTTGGGAATTTGGGATTCCTCTCTCCCAATCTTCAAGCTACCACAGGTCAACCAATTCCCAGAACTCATCCACTTATGTGCCGAGTATTATGATGCATCCCAGAGGGCAGTGCTTGATTCTTCAGGCGCAATTCTGTTTCTTATTACCCCTGAAGCCATCAGGGAGATGCTGCAGTTCAAAACAAATAAGAAGTTGGTTCCTCTATCACTGGCTTATTTGATAATAGGGGGAGCCAGAATGACAGAGGCCCAGATTACAACGCTCAACCAGTTATTCATCAAAGCAGACACTGTACAAACTCCTCCCATCAACTCTGTCTACCTCAACCAATTGGGCCTGGACCTTGTTGACATGATCAGTCCCATCCTGGGATATGATTCAGTGGAATATGTGGATGAAACGGTTATGCACATAATGCTCATGTTTGCTCCAGGTAGAAAACCAGTCTGCTATGACTATGCCACATACATCTCTGACAAGATGCATGAGCAGCTGATGAACCTGTCAAGAGATAGGGTATTTAAATACACTTCCTACATATATCATTTGCTTCTATACTTCCAGCATGAGAAGTTCTCCTTCCCAATGAAAAGAGAAGATGCACAGGGAAATTTGAGATCGGTGGTGTACTGGACATCTGCTTTCCACCTCACTTTCTATTCTCCGTACACCTACTGTGAGTTCATTGATCACTTCATTCATCCAGCCATGACTCTACTTTTGGGCTCACCTCCTCCCAGACTGACAGATGAGATGCAAAGACTCCTGCATTTATCAAAAGCATACAGCATTGGGGATTGGTACTTCTACCAACACCACACCGTTATCAGAATATATGGGTGTGAGTTGCCCCCATTTAGACTACCCAGATTTGTGCCTATGAGACTACTTGCCTTAGAATACTTCAGGCAGTTTGGCTTTGTGGATGTGTTCCACTTTTCAGGCAAAGGTAAGAAGGCACAGCTAAAGGTCAAAAGTCAACTTGGCCATCTCCTTTATAACGAAAGGGAGGAAGGGTGGAAGGAAGCAGATAGAATACTTGGGGGCCTTGGTCTCAAATACAGCTTCCTATGGAAACCTTATGACCCTAACAACTTCATTACCATGAGGAGGCTTAAATACAAGTTGTCTGCTTATGATCATTGCAGCCTTCCTCACATAGAAAAACATGCCAATCAAAGTAAATGGAGGAGAGGGACTTTAGAAGAAGCTGTTACTCAAGAAGAGCTTAATCAAAGAGCTCTAAGAAACCTAGAGAAAATGGCTGACCTTGAGTTTTATTCACAGGTCAGCTCACTGCCGAGCACACAAATTGGAGCAGCAGCATCCTCTTCAACCGCCCAACAGCAAGCTACAAGAGTTGCTGGAAATATATCAGAGAAGGGAAAAGAGCAGGTGATGGAGATAGAGCCAGAGCAACGAGAGAAAGAACAGGCAGAGCAGCAACAACAACAAAAACAACAACAGCAGCAAGGAGAAGGGCAATCTGAAACACAGCAGCCCTTACAGCAAGAAAGAGTGGTAGATGCCCCAATTACCACTGAGCAGCAAGCCCAAAATGTAGAACACTCAAGGCCTGAAAACATTACTGATGCCTCGGTCCTTCAAACTCCACAGAAGGAGGACCTAAGTAGGAAAAGGGACAGAGAAACACCCATGACTTCATCCATCAACCAAGGGGAGAAGAGACAGAGATTAAATGACTTCTCAGAGGATGATGAGGCAATTAGACAAGCAATGGGTATGGGCCCACCCAGCAGGGAAGCCTCGGTCAGTTCCTTCCACCAAGAACAAGACAGAATCATGGGAGGGGAGGTCACTTCCTCCAGTCAACAGAGGGAAGGAGAGGTAGGCATCAAACAGCAGTTTATAGACATCAAAAGAAGGAGTGAACCCATGAAAATCAAATTATATAACCATTTGTTGAAAATGGCCCCCTCCAACCAACAAAGATTAATGGCTGCCTTTGATGTGGACGAAGGCAAGTTGACTATGAGTCACTTCATACCCACCGCACTCCAGCCACAATCTACTGCAGATTATCTCAGGACTAATCTAGAGGTCCTGGCCAAGGACATCCACCCAATGGATAAAATTGAGCTGCACAAGCAAACTGGTGAAATGGTGTATGCCTCCTTGGCAGACAAATCATTGGAGAATTACAAATTAACAAGCAGCCTCAATGCTACAGCCTCTCAACTAGAATTGGAGAGGGCTTCATCTCAGGCCAAAGACAACAGGATAAAATCCCTAGAGGACATCATCGTGGAAATTGGGCATAACCCCAATGACATCAAAGGGATACAGGAGATCTTGAAACTAAGGGATGCTGACATGGCTGCATTAAGGAAGAAAGTCAAGCTCCCAGCTACCATTCACCCCCAAACAGATGAGGTAGCCCAACAAAGGATGGAAAAGGATGCCACAGATCTGCTAATATCTATATATAAGCAGCTCCTGCAGACACAAGAGAAATTAGGAGAGTCTGAGGCTACTCAAGCGGCCCTACAAGCAGCACTAAAGCAAAGACAAGAGGGTCAGACTTCTCAGCTTCCTCCTCAAGTTATCAATCTTGAGGATGCTGCTCCTACCACTGTGCCTCCACCTCAACAAACTGAACAAACAGCTACATCCACTTCAGCAGCACCTACAAGTACAGAACAGGCACATAGCCTAGACATGCAGAAATTAAAGAATGAAATACAAATCTTGGAAGCTCAGATGACAGAGCTGCATGAAACCAGAGATAAGCTGGCCAAGGTCAATGAAAGGCATGATAAGACAAAAAGAGAGGTGGGAGAAAAGGCCAGGGAAATCAAAGCCCTTAAAGATAGGATCAAGGAGCTTGAGAATGAGCTCAAGCTAGATAAAATCATATCTGAGATCAGAGCAATGATATGGTCCAATATTGGCCAATCCATCACCAACCAATGGCCATATATCGAGACAATCCATGAGCAACTAGAGCTCATCCCAAAGGCACAGAAGGAAATCCGAACATCGAGGGCCTTATTAGGAAATATGCCTGAAGTTGCTACAAGAATGATCAATGTGCTTAACCACAAAACAAGTTCTCAGTTAGCCACCATTGGAATCACAAATAGAACTGAGACTATTCAAATGATCAAAAGGGTTCTTACTCTTAGAAATCTGGTACAGACATTGGACAGAAGAACCCAGGATATGCAGACAGAGGTAAATAGGTTCATGGAGAAATTTCAGGTATTGCAGAGTAGAGGACTCCCTAGCTAACTGAACAGCGGAGGGAAATTATTCACCCATGAATAGTATGATAAAAGAGTAAATGTTTTTGCCTCAGCACAGATAAATGAGAAGGCCAGCACTTCAGAAGACACAGGGCCTATTACAGGACAGGTTTTCTATAGTAAGATAGAAAATCTATTTTTTATAATGAATGAAATTAATCACTTGTTTGATGTGGCCCCAAATTTTTTCAAATATACAGAAGCAGAAGAGACAATGGAGGCCATCCTCAGGCATCAGCTCCCTACACAGGAATGGTGGACAGATGCAATACAGAGAATTTTGTAATCAGTAAGGCATTCACCAAATTTTTGTTTTATTACAAATTTTTATAAAAAGCACAGTTCAGCAAAGTCAGCATGCAGCATAAATCAAAGCTGAGCCAACTCAGCGGATGTAGCGGCCAACAAAGCAGAAATAGAAGACCACAGCTGGCAAACCCGAGAATGCACTACGCAGCCAAAAGTAAATGCGTATTTCCAGAATTAAAACAGAATAATGCAACCGACTCAGTGACTCTCAAAAGTCAAAACAATCCTCTGACAGACATAAAGGGCATTTACGCTGCATTCAAAATTGTAATAACTCCTTGCCTACTTTCTGAACGTAATAATGAAGATATTTTCTCTATCAGATGACTCAATGCCTGAGATATTTTGTATACGCATTTCTATAAAGTCCCCTTCGCATAAGATTGCAAGGGTTGTTGTTGATTTCTCCTGAAGAAGTTCTTATGCTGTAATCCTTTCAGAAGTTAATAGAGAAAGCAGTGGAATCTCTCGGATTTCTGAGGTGTTGGATGCGTTCTGGTGTCTATTGATAACTGCTGGATCCCTGTGTATTTCATCATACAATAAGTCTCTGTATCTCTCTGTTAATTAGTTGTTTTGTTAAAATCCATATATGTTATATGTTTTCAATACTAAGCAACAAGGAAAAAGAATAGCTTTCAGGATTTATTCACTGAGTACCCTGAGTTCAATCTGTGTTGTTTATCAATGTTTTCTTCAGCTGTAATCTAGATAAGTGTAATTCTTAATTGCTGCACTTTCAGAATACATCTATCACAGTGACCTTTGTCACAGGAATTCGAGTTTTGCTCCTGTGCAGTGTGCTCACCTTCACCCACCAGCTTAATAGAAAATTCTTAATTGCTTTCTGTTGGTTGACATACATCACCATTTGATCTAGTTTTGTCTGTTTAAAATACACAATAGGCCCTGCAGTTTGAACACCACCAATCCAGCGTATCAGATCACTTCACAACTTCAGACTCCATTGCCCAATGGTATTATACTATCTAAACACTGCATTATAAGACCTGAAAGAAATCCTTCAACCAAAACATAAACCAAAACCTAAGCATAATAGCTAGCCTAAAACACCATCATAACAGAGACAAATCATTTAAGAGAGAGCCCTCTCTGGTTGCAGTTAGGCTAGGAACTGTAACCCAAAGATTGGTTAGTGGTTACCCCGGCCGTATTCCCTTGGGAGTCATAGGGAACAACCTGGGTGTTAACATAATTGGCGACTCCACTGGGGACTTCTTAGGATTTTTTCAATTACTATCTGTCTTACAAAGCTACCATCAAGCCTGAAACTAGCCAAGAGGCCTTAGAACTGTTTCTGCATCACATTAGCAGCTTTAAGGAGGAGCTTGTTTGGGGAATCTTCGTCTTAGCTCTGAGAATATATAGCCATTCCAAAATCTTCATCCAGTCCTTGCAGATATAAAAACTTCCTACAAAATCCCAAAAAAACAGGTTGGAAGCTGGCTCCTAAGAAAAATCCACGGCATACTAGGGCAAATCCTGACCCTAATCCACCCATCATTGTTGATAATCCAAATACCATCCAAAGAAACATCAGGAGACAGCAAAAGTAGGAGAAGCCTGCTGATGAAAATATAAGTTCGGATCATCCCAGCCTCATTCCCACTCCTTGCAAAGTTCTTTTCCGGTCCACCCCTAGTTCCCCTAGTTCACCATCAACATCGCAAAGTCCTCCTCTCACATCTTCATCCACTGCACATACTCCTTTAACCAGTCTCCCACTAGCTACTCATCCCATTAACCCTGTTATACCAGTGATCCCTGCTGTCCCGTTTGTTCCTATTAACCCTCTAAACCTCATAAATATGGCTAACAGGTATGCACCTCTGCAGATACCAGCTAATGCTGCGGCTTTACCTCAAGATTATCAAAGCAAAATCTCATATTTTGACTCAAATGTCTCTCTAACAGCTATTCAGCATGCTAAGAAGATGCAAGACCACTTTGAGACCTATGAAATAGATGATGACAGTGTCAGAATGAGAATTTTTGTTCAAAGCTTAACTGGGGATGTTAGAACTTGGTTCAGATCCCTGAATGCAAACTCCATTACAACTCCTGATCAGCTTTACGAAGCTTTTACTGACGGATGGGAGAAGAAGAAAGATCCTCTCCACGTACTTGGTGAATATGACACTATTAAGAGAGGTCCCCAGGAGACAGTTTTGGAATATTGTGCTAGGTTTAACAATGTATATAATGCTATCCCACAGAACTTAAGGCCCCCTCCTGATTTAGCCCTGTATAAATTCCCTGATGGTTTTGACCCTGATATGGCCTATCAGTTGAAGGAAAGAGATCCTCCAACCCTTGAAGAAGCTCAAAGGGTTGCTGTCACAGTGGAAGCTAACCTAATTGCCAAAAGAAACAGGGCAAAGTTGGAAAAAAGGACTGCCTTCAAAGAAGAACCCTCGGGCTTTGATCAAAAGCTGGATGCAATACTAAATAGCATGAAGAGATTGGGTGAAAGAGTGGAATCGGTTGAAAGAAAGTCATCATGGGAAGCACCACAAAACAGCCCTCCTAGAAATCCGAATTTTAGGAGAACTCAAAACCAAAACATTGGTAGGACAAGTGCTGACCAAGACATAAGAACCCCTTTCCAAGAAAATTATGCAGAAACTTCAACATCAACTGAACCCAATGAAGACCCTGAGATTAATCTAATGGGTCTAGATGGTAAAAGCCAAGTTTTCTTAACACAAGAGGATCATGAGGAGGATGAAATCAAAATATTCCAAACTAAATCAGGAGAATCCTTTGATTTTAAACAAGGATATGATAGTGCTGTCTATGAAGTTCATAAACAGTACAAGCTAAGGAGTAGGACTGTAAATGTAAATCAGCCTGAAAAGATAAAGGATAAACAGCAGTCTAAAGGAACCATAGTCACAGAACCTAATGACAAAACAAACTTGCCTACAGAAGAAATAGTGGTTGAAGAGGTCACCAAACTTTTGTCACCACTACATCAGCCTATGGCAACGTCGTCCTCTCACCCTGATTTAGATATTACCCCTCAAGACATGAGTAAAAGGGGCAGGTCTCAAAGTCAAGATGAAAACCAACAAGAAGATTTAATGAGCAAAGAAAAGGCTGCTATCCATAACTCCAAAACCCAAGCTGACAAACCTTTTGACCTAGGCACAGAGATTGGCAAGCTAAAGATAGCAATTCCCCTCTCAGAACTAGCCAAGCATGACATCTATAAGCAACAGATTAAGAAATCCCTTCAACTCACTAATAGCAAAGATGATGTAAATGTGTTAGATGACACTCCGGAATTACTGTTTGGCCCAGAGGTAGATGGAAAAACAGTAGTTACAGGGATATTACCTTTTTATGTCAGCTTGCATATTCATGACAAAATACTGCATAATGCGATGTTTGACTCAGGTGCTTCTCATAACCTCATGCCAAAAGCAGTCATGGAAAGATTGAATTTGGATATAACAAGACCATACAAGGACCTGTTTTCCTTTGACTCCAGCCAAGTCAAGTGTTTAGGCCTAATAAAAGATTTATGTGTGTCTCTGGTTCAATACCCCAACAAAACCATTCTAATGGATGTTGTAGTCGCTGATATCCCACCTAAATATGGGATGTTGTTATCAAGATCATGGGGAGCTAAACTCCAAGGCTCCCTGCAATTAGATATGTCATATGCCACCATCTCTGTCTTTGGGCAACCAAAGAGACTCTACAGAGAAACACTCATGAAATACATGGTCAGCAGTGAGGAAAAGCCTCAAAACTTTCCTGTATATGCTGTCCATTCAGACATAGATTCGTTCATTCTCTTCAATGACAGCGCAAGCCTCTCAAACAATGACATTAGGACCAAAACACTCATGCAAGAACAAAACATTGATCAAGGAAGTACCACCCATAAAACATCGATCAGTCAAGCACTGGACACGACCCCTCCTCTAGTTGTCAAAGATTTTCAATCCAGTGATGAAACTGTCCTAGAACACAAGCTAAAGAAGAAACCCCAACTCCTGCTTACATTGCCATCCCATGAACAGATCTTTAAATCTCCTGTCAAGCAAGATATCTTGTGGGTCTTAGAATTTGATGGCTCAGTCAACAAGTTAGGAGCAGGAGCTGGAGTTTGGATACATAACAAAGAGAAAACTCATGCAGAAGGCAGAGCTTGTAGGTTAAACTTTAGATGCACTAATAACATGGCAGAGTATGAAGCTCTGTTACTAGGTCTCAAGCTAGTAAAGGCATTACAAGCTCCTACGGTTTCGATCATGGGAGACTCTGATCTAGTGATTCAACAAGTGAAAGGAAGTTTTGTCACCAATGACAAAAGGTTGAGGTCTTACAGGTCTGCTGTAATTGAAATATTGGACACTTTCTCTGAGTTCCTTATCACAAAAATTTCAAGGGGCCACAATCTCCATGCACACAGTTTGGCAACATTTGCCAGCACTTTCAAATTTCCACTGGAAACCAACAACTGCTTCACAGCCAAGGTCAAGTACAGACCCTCCATTCCAAACAATGTTAAAGAATGGAAAGTATTTGAGGATGATATGCAAATAAACAATTTTCTAACCTTACAACAAGAGTTTGCAGGATTAAATATTGACACTGACAGATCAAGTCAATCACAAATACTTGAGTCAGCAAGTCAATCACAAATACTTGAGTCAGCAAGTCAATCACAAATACTGTTTCAACAAATGGTTCATCCAATATCACCTAGAACAGCAAAACAATTACTGAATCCAACCATTTTCAACAACGAAAACATTCAGCAAATTCACCAAATTGACTGTGAAGAGGTGACCAGCGCTGAAGCTGAAATCATAGAACTCAAAGACAATTTCCTTCCAACAGGCCTTACCCCGCTAGAGGACATTTTTTATTCAAATGACATCCCTAGGAAGCCAAAAATGCAGCCATTAGATGCAGCCATTGAAGAATGCAATATTGGTACCATTGACAAGCCCAAAATAATAAAGTTGTCTACTTCTTTGCCCCCTGAGCAAAAACCCAAGTACATTGACCTCTTTAAAGAGTTCCAAGATGTCTTTGCATGGGGTTATGAGGATCTAAAGTCCTATGATACTTCTGTCATTCAGCATACCATTCCCCTCAAGCCTAATCAAAAACCATTCAAGCAGAAGCTGAGAAGGATCAATCCTGTACTCCTTCCTTCCATTGAGAAGGAATTGCAAAAAATGTTCAAAGCTGGCATCATAGCACCAATCAGATTCTCTGAATGGATTTCCAACTTAGTCCCTACAAGAAAAAAGACTGGTGAGATTAGACTTTGTGTAGACTTAAGGAATCTAAATCAAGTATCACTCAAAGATAACTACCCTTTACCCAAAATGGATCACATTCTCCAAAGAGTGGTGGGGGCTTCAAGGATGTCATTGCTTGATGGATTCTCAGGCTTTAATCAAATCTTGGTACACCCTGATGACCAAGACAAAACTGCATTCACAACCCCATGGGGGACTTTCAAATATGTAAAAATGCCCTTTGGATTGAAAAATGCAGGGGCAACATTTCAAAGAGCAATGGATATTGCTTTTGCAAAAGAGATTCATGACTTCCTAGTCATTTACTTAGATGATCTTACACCCTTTTCAAAATCTGACCAAGAACATCTGAAACATTTGAGACAGATTTTCCTAACATGCAGGAAATATGGTATTTCCTTAAATCCTAAGAAGTCATTATTTGGCTTGGAAGAAGGTAAACTCTTAGGACACATTATTTCAAAAGATGGCATAAGAATTGATCCAGATAGGATACAAGCTATCCTACAAATGCCCCACCCAAGGAATGTCAAGGAGTTGCAGGGATTCTTAGGAAAAATAATTTTTTTAAGAAGGTTTATCCCAAACTTAGCAGAACTAATCAGATTATTAAAGAACATGTTAAAAAAGGATTCAAAAGTAAAGTGGACTGTTGAAGCAAAGCAAGCCTTTGAAGGTATAAAATTGGCCTTGACTCAAACCCCAGTGTTAACCAATCCTCAGTTTGACAGAGACTTTATCATTTTCTCTTTCGCCTCCCAGTATACTATTGCAGCTGTTTTACTACAAAAGGATGACCAAGGAAATGAGAAGCCAATTGCTTTCTTTAGCAAAGCTCTTAGAGACGCACCTCTGAAATACCAAATCATGGAAAAGCAAGCTTATGCTTTGGTCAAAGCAATTAAGGATTTTAGGATTTATATCCTTTATTTCCATGTCATAGCATATGTGCCAAGTCCTATTGTCAAAGACATTCTCACCCAAGAAAACTTAGAAGGCAGAAGAGGAAAATGGATAGCCAGTATCTTGGAATTTGACATTGAGATAAAACCTACAAAACTAATAAAAGGGCAAGGCTTGGCCAAATTAATGACAGAAACAAATTTTCAAGCCTTAGACATCAATCAGCTGGACAGTGAAACAGAGCTGGCGACTCCAAAGATCAATGTAGCCTTTGAACAATCCCCTTGGTACTCTGACATCTGTTATGTGTTACAAAACCTGTGTGCTCCCCCAGGACTGTCCAGAACTAAGTGTAGGTTCTTAAAGATGAAAAAATCTAGATTTTGTGTGATGGATGGAAATTTACTTTGGAAAAACCATGAAGGTATATTGCTGCACTGTTTAATGGAAAATGAAACTGACAATATCATGCAAGATTTTCATGCAGGAGACTGTGGTGGACATTTGTACTGGAAATCCACTGTGGACAAAATACTGAGGGCTGGTTATTACTGGCCCACCATGTTCTCTGATGTCAAGAAATTCACAACCTCATGCCACAAATGCCAAGTGTTTGAGGGCAAAAGACAGTTGCTGCCACTTCCCCTAAGACCCATTGCAACAGAGAGACCTTTTCAACAATGGGGCTTGGATTTCATTGGGGAAATTCATCCCTCATCTTCAGGTCAACATAGATGGATTTTGACAGCCACAGACTACTTCACCAAATGGATTGAAGCTGCCCCATGCAGACAAGCAAATGACTCAGTAATCATTCAGTTTTTGGAAAACAACATACTGGCTAGGTTTGGCTGTCCTGACAAAATAATAACAGACAATGCTGCTGCTTTCAGATCCAAGAAAATAGTAAACTTCTGCCACAAATATCATATTACTTTGGGTCACTCTACTGCATACTATCCCCAAGGAAATGGCCTAGCTGAATCATCTAACAAGAGCCTGGTGAACATCATAAAAAAGGTGCTGGAAGAAAACAAAAAGAATTGGCACAAGAAACTAGTCAATGCCTTATGGGCAGATAGACTAACAACCAAAAGATCAATTGGCACCAGCCCATATGAGTTGGTTTATGGTCTAGAAGCCAAATTTCCCTCATCAATAGGAGTACCTGTTATGAAGCTTCTTCAAGAAAACCAAGCCGAACCAAATGATATGCAAAGAAGGATAAATCAAATCATATGTCTGCAGCAAACTAGAGATCAGGTGTTCAGCAGAGTTCAAGGGTTACAAGAAAAAATAAAGAAGGCCTTTGACAGGAGAACCAAAGCAGAAGATTTCAATGTGGGAGACAAAGTCCTAAAGTGGGATGCAAGAAGAGAAGAAAAGGGAAAGCATGGAAAATTTGATTCCTTATGGAGGGGACCATTTGCTGTCCAAGCAGTACAAGGTAACAACACTTACTTCCTCAAAAGTCTAACTGAAGCTGACTTGGATGAAGGTCCTGTCAATGGCAGGATGCTAAAGCATTATTTTGACTATTTCCCATGAGTGCAACCTGAGGTTCCCTTGTATATATGCAGATGTACATATTATTTTCTGTTTAGATTGTAAAAATGCAGTTTTCCAAGTTATTCACCAACCAGCAAAAGGCAAATAAAATCAGAAGTCTACCAAGAAGGGAAGCACGAAATTTGGTACTTCAAAGCAGCAAACTTTAAGGATGATATAGGCAGCAATGGAACAAGGCAATCTGACCTGCTGTTCTTGGTCTTTCAAAAGAAACACCATCCCCATGTGGAGCCACTGTTGGATACCTATACCAATAGGTTTCATATTTCATGATGGGCTAGGGAAAGTCCAAATATGCTCTGCTTTGATTATGCAAAGATCCCATATTTCCTAGAAACACAAGGCATGTAAAAAGTTTCTCCTTGTTTCAATTTTGATGGCTTTGTTTCCATTCTGATGGATGATCCAACAGTCTAATCTGGATCATGCCTTGATTTCAATTTCCTGTTGTAGAATAGAGAAAGAAGTCTGTCCAAACTGTTTAATCTTGGCAGACAAATAGCCTAGGTAGAGAAAATAAGGCTCCCAACTGCTTAATCTGGGACCTTGGAAGCAATAAGGTTAGAAGTAGATAGGAGAATAAAAGAAAAAGCCAAAGAAAAGAAAAGGCAAGTAAGGGTCTGCAAGTCCAAGTGCACCCTCCAAGAAGAAATAAAAAATGCTAGGCAAATAGTTGGGTAGGTAGTGGTGGTTGCAGAAAAAGACTACCTTCACCATTGCAGGCATGGTGACTATGATTACCAAGGCAAAGTCTATCAAGTGACAAGGTGTGCATACTCATCAAGTTGCAGCAAGGACCATAACTAACCCCCCTCCTTCCCCCTTTCATTTTCATTTGCTAACATCCCTCTATGAGCTGAGATTCAGGGAGGAAGATCATGGTTTCATAATGATTCTTGTTTATCCAAAGCCACATTTCTTGTCTAAAAATCTTTTCATTTTGATCTACTCCCTAAACTAAGTAAGTTTCAAATGAACTTAGTGTTTGCTCCCCATTCACTTCCATCATCCATGCTAACACTAACTCTATTATATAGATCCCTTATATCACCTTTTCCCTAATATTATTAACACCATGGTGTATAAACCCCAAATTTTGTATAAATATCCCTCCCCCTTGGCATTATAGCCATATAGTCCCATGTCAGGGATCAGATGGCACCTGGTCATCTTGATAAACCTAAGCTAAATCTCCTTTGACCTCTGCAAATTCATCCCCTCATTTTTTGACCCCCATTTGCACATGAAAACCCCCTAAAAGCCCAATTTCTACCCTTACCCGCTTCAAAATGGCTAAAAACATCAAAAAACCAACATTTTCTCTTATCCTAAGCCTAAAGGGCGGGTCTATTTTCAAACAAAAATCATGAAAACCCACTGTTCCAAAGCTTCCGCCAGTGCACAGATCCCCAGGACAATATTAAAATAGGCCTCTGCCTTTCCCCGTACTTGGTTACCGCTTCACCTTCCCGATGACCGTCCGATCAAGCAACTCCAGATCCGACGGCCCTTATCGCATCGGACCCCTTCCGACGCCCGATCATTAACTGTACTATCCTCCTGTCGCGTCAAGCTCCCGACAACCGTCAGATCTTGCTCCTCCAGATCCGACGGTCACTACAACATCGGAGCCGATCCGCTGCCCGAACGATATCTCCCGACGGCCGTATTTTGGCTACGTCATGCAGCAGCCACGCGTCCACTCCACAGCCCATCGGAGGTACCACTGACGCATACTGCCACCGTACCATAGGCGGTGCGATATGAAACCGCCCCGGTTTCCGGTTTTTTTTTCATTCCCGCTTGTATTACCTCACCGCCACGTCACTGCTCCGTCACCCCACGTCACCCCCAGGTACGTCGTCGCATCATTTCTCCGCTCAACCACTGGTCCACTTGTCCTGCCATCTCACTGTCCCCGTGGACCAACCAGAGGCCGCCACCTGGCCGGATGACGTCCTGCTGACGTCATCCGACCCTGACCCCACCGGTGACGTCATGCTGACGTCAGCGCGAAAACGCGCCAAAATCACCAAAAGTTATATTTATGCCAAAAATCGTGTTTTTTGCTATTTTTGGGCGCAAGCTTTGTTGTTTGTTCTGCATGTAAATTCACGTCCAAACCTGCACCAGCCATGGAAAAGACTTCCGGACCGCTAGAACGTCCATCCCTCAAAGTGCTAGCAAGTTCTAACCGGCCAGATTCTACAGGTACTTCTCATTTGCACTCTAAAGCTCCATTTTCACTGAATTTCGGGTATAACTAGTAACAGACCTCCAAACTCAAAATTCACCATTAAAGGACCACTGAACTAGCATTCAGACCAAACCAGAGCTGCCACTGCACGTTTATAGGGCTACATTGGGCGAGTTGAACGTAAACTTATTACTGGTTCGCGCAATCGTGAACCAGTCACCTGCAAGAAGCTAGTTTGCCTCAAAAACAAACTCTGCTCAGGTCTACAACTCACCTATTAACTCAAAAGCAGCGTTTCAATCGCTACAACCTTTCCCATTCACTTTGTCCTCAGAAATTCTCATTTTCATCAGAAAAAACGCTGTTTGTGTTACTCTGCATAGTAACACCAGTCCTTGAAAAAACAGAATCCTAAGAAGAACCATGGATCCCCCTGTGGCTCCTATAGCCCTCAATGTAGCTCCTCTGAATGCCCCTCACAAAGCATTGGGCTGGAAAGCATTAGCTGACTTAGACTATAACATATCAGAAGAAATGCTAAGCAGGAGCAGGTTTCATCTCCAAATACTAAATGAGATTAAAATCAAACATCAGAATGGGACAGACATCTTGGGAATTTGGGATTCCTCTCTCCCAATCTTCAAGCTACCACAGGTCAACCAATTCCCAGAACTCATGCACTTATGTGCCGAGTATTATGATGCATCCCAGAGGGCAGTGCTTGATTCTTCAGGCGCAATTCTGTTTCTTATTACCCCTGAAGCCATCAGGGAGATGCTGCAGTTCAAAACAAATAAGAAGTTGGTTCCTCTATCACTGGCTTATTTGATAATAGGGGGAGCCAGAATGACAGAGGCCCAGATTACAAAGCTTAATCAGTTATTCATCAAAGCAGACACTGTACAAACTCCTCCCATCAACTTTGTCTACCTCAACCAATTGGGCCTGGACCTTGTTGACATGATCAGTCCCATCCTAGGATATGACTCAGTGGAATATGTGGATGAAACGGTTATGCACATAATGCTCATGTTTGCTCCAGGAAGAAAACCAGTCTGCTATGACTATGCCACATACATCTCTGACAAGATGCATGAGCAGCTGATGAACCTGTCAAGAGATAGGGTATTTAAATACACTTCCTACATATATCATTTGCTTCTATACTTCCAGCATGAGAAGTTCTCCTTCCCAATGAAAAGAGAAGATGCACAGGGAAATTTGAGATCGGTGGTGTACTGGACATCTGCTTTCCACCTCACTTTCTATTCTCCATACACCTACTGTGAGTTCATTGATCACTTCATTCATCCAGCCATGACTCTACTTTTGGGCTCACCTCCTGCGGCCTGCCTGCCCGGACGGTAACCCGCCCCACTCTGCCTGTCCGCGCTACCAAGCCTGACCCGCCCTCTGTAATCCACCTGCCGGTGCGGCCCTCTTACCCGCGTCCTTCTCTTCCTTCCATTTTCGCCCAACTCCTTCCTTCGCACTTGTTCTACGATGTGGAAGTCTGAGTTCGATGTCCCTTCGTCGAACGCCATCCTCCTTACTTATACGCATCCTTTCGCCCAAGGGTCGTGTCTCTCGAGGATAACAAGGGTCAGCTCCATCAACATGCATGCCCAGCTGACCTACCACATAACCTCGACACGCCCCATTCCAACGAACCGCCGCGTCCCTTCGTGTGCACCGTCGCACCCATGGGTCGGCTCCAACACCTCACCGATTACACCCGTCGCCGCACGTCGCACACCTGCCCGCATCCTGACTCGTCCGCACATGGTCACCTCTTTCATCCGGGCACGCAACAAGGGTCGCCCGCGCGCCTTCCGTCGGTGGCTCGCCCATCGTGCAGGTATCAAGGGGCGTGCGCCATCCCCAACACGGCGCGAGCGACATGGGAACCCCGCGTGTCACGCCCCCAGGCCTACAGTACCCTTTCAGCCGTACTTGGCGAGGTGCGGCGCCACCGAACACTTCCTTTTCACCAATACTTATGTTCATGGACTACGCCTAACCATTAGTCTACTTAGTTTGTTTTTCGCAACCAAGTATTATTGTGTTTCCTTTATGCCAATGAACACCCATACGCATAGGCAATTATCATCAGCAATTATACATGAAGAACACAATTGCACAGTGTAAAGGGAGGGGCAACTACCTGAATACAATATATTATTCAACTCCACAATGTTTACGGGGCTTTACAAGTATACTTGGGAAACACCAAGTTTCATACTTAGCCAATTTTACAAATAGGCAACACCTCCGTGTGCCAACCGAGTTCCTTGCCCGAGCTGGGCGGGCGCGCCCTCACACGAGCTGCCAACCGTACTCGTCGACCGAACCTCGTTTACCGCTGCACGACGGGCGGGCGACCTCACCCGAGTCACCCAGCGTTTCATGTTGCACGACGGGCGGGCGACTTACCCGAGACACCTCCGCGTTTCTTCTTCCACGACGGGCGGGCGACCTACCCGAGACACCCCGTGTCACACCGAACGGCGGGTGCCTTCCTTACCCGCGCCCTCACCCGATAACCGAAACCTGTGCGTATCGTGTGTGCTTGCCCAAGAGCGGGTGCATATATGCCCGTGCCTCTTTTGCGACCTGCTCCACTACTTCGCACTTTTTTCTTGATCACCGAATGCTCATGTTCGAATGTCCATCTTCGAATGAATGCCAAATGCTCCAACGCCTTGCCATATTTATATGAGCGGTTGGGCGAGTCGCTGCCCAGGCCGACTCGACCACCGCGTGCCAAAATGCCCTTACACGTCGCAAACTTGCCATCCGATTGCTGGTCGGCAAACAATCCTTCGTTCAAGTCACCCCAACATGTGAGTCGGCCCGTGGGTTATGCCAAATGCTCCCACACTATAAACCAACCATCGCTCCACCTCTAATGTGCATTATACTTATGTCCCTTCCCACATTTCGGTCGTAGAGTTCGCACTTCGCACCGACGGGGAGAAACCGAACCGCAGGTCCTTACACCGCGTTTCCCAGACTTGGGTAGCAATTTTTGTTGTGACGTGAAATGGAAACCCAGTGTGTGTCCGCTGACTTGGGTAGCAGTTTTCATCGCACCGCGAAATGGACACCCCGAGTTCCCCGGACTTTGGCGGCTCTTCGTGGCCCCACGACATGGAAATCTGAAGTTCCACAGACTCTCGGGCGATTCAGGGTGTGCCGCGACATGGAAATAGTGAGTTCCCCAGACTTGGGCAGCGGTTTCGAAACACCCCAAGTTCCCGAGACTTGCGAGCTGGTTTGCATCGTCATGGAAACCCCAAGTTCCCCGTGTTTCCCTCATGCCGTAAAATGCAAAAAGTATTTTTGAAAGAATTACATGCTATACCAGTTGCACCTTTACCAGCCGCTGTAATTTCTCAAGCTTCCCATGATATGGGAAGACCTCCAACTAATACGATGAATAAGTTTGATCCAAATGATATTTCCTTAATTGCATGTATAATCTGCTTGAGGAGGAGAATCCCAGAGTAATGGAAGTTACTGCTACTGCAGGCTCACATAGTTCTTTTGAGGCATCCATCACAGAGCTAGCTTGCTCATTCTTGCACCAGATAGCAGCAAGGCCCAAAATTCTCCAATACACGGACATGGTTAAGTGGATACTGGACAGCGTTGATATCAGAAATAGACAGTTTAAGACTCAGGGTCAAGGACTCGTCAACTCATTTGCTGCACAGGATTTAAAGCTCATGTATCATTTACTAAAGCCACAGGCAACTTATAACAAGAAGTTTATGGAGAAATTTGCAAAAGAAAATCAAGATCTGGCAGAAACCACTAAAGACTGGTCAAGGAGGGATGAACCGCACAAGTAAGATAAACATGGTATGTACAGTACTAGTTCCCTTACCTCCCCGTATTGCTTTATTGCTGCCATGCTCTGTAGACTATTTGGAATGCCAGATATTAACAAATTTTCATCTGAATGGCTACCATTATTGGATGCCGCCACGAGTGCCACTATTGTAGATTGGGCTAAAATATTGTCTGATAACCTAGTCAGGGCCATTGTAAATTACTAATCTAAAAGAACTATTCCTCAGAGAATTTATCCCCCTTTTTACCTATATGTGTATGTGATGGATGCAATATGTTATGTTTCTAAGTTTCCAGTTATGGGTTGGAAATGGACAACTCAAGACCCCTTACCCATCCATATCTATCATAAAGAATTTTTGGAATCTAAGTTCGCCCCACACTTCTACCAGATTTTTCATGGAATCATGCTGCCCTTGTACAGAATGTTGTATGATAAAGATGCTCCAAGATGCTCTCCTAAAGTAGAGGTAGACATACTCCCCGTCACAAGATGGTTGGGGGAGGAATTGTTTACTTATGTCAAGGTATTTGGAAGTTCTGCTTCCCCTCATGTCCTACCTTTGTATGTCCCTGATAAGCTCTTGGCTCGAGAGATTGCTTATCAAACCTGTGGAGAAGGAGGTTTGACTAAAGATTTGAAAGACAAAAAGAAGGATATATGGCCACAGTTTCCTGTAGCCTGTGGGGCCTTTTCGCTATTTGATTTAGGCCATGCATTCACAGAAGTAAAAAATATAACGTGTTTACAGTTATTCAAATTTTCAGGAAGACCATTCGACCCTCATGATGTTGCTAATAATTTCACTACTGCAGTCAAGATAAAGGTGTTTTCTGGAGAAGATGATTTATTCGATGACATATTCCAACAGAAAAGCACACTTGAAGAAATTATGCATGCAACCCAAATGCAATTCTCTCCAGAGGAATTTCAAAAGTTCAAAATATACAGGGAAAGAAGGTTAACCAATATTCCTTTGGAGAAACTACGCCTAGAACCCGTAAGGGAACCAACTCCAAGTGTTAGTCTTAGTGGAAGTTCAGGCACAAACGGATCTAAATCCAAGTCTGGAAAAGAAACACCTGAACATTCTAAAAGATCCGAAAGATAACAGGATAAGAGCAAAGGGTTAGTAAAGGATACTTCCCAGTCAACGGAACTTCTACAGCAACAAGATTTTACCTCCCCGCAAAGAGATACTCCCCCTCTCGTCGTTCAGCAGCCATCAGTCACAACCGAACTAGATAAAGAATAGGAAACCTTCAATGACTTGATCAATATTGAAGGACAAACCATAAAGACACCTGTGAGCAATGCACAGGCAACAAAAGAAGTAGTCACAAGAATAGTTAGCAATGTCTCAGATATGGAGCATATTCCTATTGCCCCATCCTCTGAGCTTATGCTCAAAATAGAAGAAATTCCTCCTCTTGATATATTTTATAGCCCACAGCACAAAGCAGTAGTGAGAAGACAAAGGAAGAAAAGGAAATTGGAAAACGTGCTCTCTCATGACGCAGAACAATTAGATGTCCTGTGGCAAGATCCCACTAGCAATCCCACTGAGAATCTCACCAAACTATCTCAGATCGCAGGAGCGTATGCCTCTGCAACTATTGATAAAGCATCTGAGGTACAACAATTGCTAAAAGAAAAGGAAGACCAGATACAAGTTTTGCAAAAACAGTTGAAACATGCCAACACCAACAATGAAGCACAGAAACAGCTTGAAAGGTTACAGCAAGGCTTCCTACAAATGCAGATAGGCTACCAGAAAAGTTTGGATGAGAAAGGAAAGCAATTACACGATTTACAGGAGATGCACAAGGACAATCCTAAACTTACAGAATTCATCACAGAATCCATTTCCTTGAATGAACAATTACTACAGCAGCAAGAAGCGTTGGGCCAAAAAAATATCGTTGTGGAACTATTATTGTGAAATAAGTGATAAAACCACTAATCAAGTTGTAGATTTACGAAGTGATTATGATTTAGTTGATAAACGGGTTACTGAATATTTTTCTTGGCAAGAAACAGACAATGGAAAAAGAGCAGGTGCACCAAGTATCAATGAAAATCACAAAGAAATGCTCTTTAACAAATGGGACGAACAAACAGGGAGGCAGAGCAAGCAACAGAAGGAGCAGCCACGGCAACAAACAGTATTATTGATTGTGTAAATGAAAATTTGCACAGGGAAAATTTGATCGCAGAAACCACTCCAGGCTATTTACCTAACGTACAACAACTAGAGACAGAGTGGAAGCAGAAGGCTCAAGAAAAGGCAGAAGCAATCCAAGGGTTAACCAAGTTGAACTGGGATTATTACTGGGCATACTTGGTAAAGCCATATAGCCAGTAGATGACTCTTAAGTGTATTATCAATTCAGCCGAAAAGATGGCACTAGCTCTTGTCGATTCTATTTTCTCAGCTCAGCTAAAATTGGAAGTCGGCCAGCGGACTCTTCTCAAACAGATGCTACATGTGTGCGATTTCAAGGACCAGCTACAAAAGTAGTTTTAATTTTAGATTCAATTTTAGTTTTAATTTTGTTTTATTTTCCTGAAATGAGGACGGTCATTTAAACCACATCCTACATTTTTGTAATAAGTTATTTTTAGAATTAGTTAGTATTTAAACCCTTCTCATGCATTTAGAGAAGGGTCCTGAAATTTGTCAAAAACTTATCCCCAGAACATGCACTTCTGTACCCTCTGAGGAGGTTTTGATGAATGAATGGAACATGATTTATTGATATTTGCATTTGATATCTGCTATTGATGTTGCACTTTTGTACTCTTAGTGGATGTTTGATCAAGAAGAGATAAATCATTATCGCTTGAAGCTCATGTGTAGGACTAGTTATAAAAGGTACTTCTATCTCTTAACTATTTCTGCCCTTGCGTTAAAGTGATTTTCATGTTCATTTATTTATATATTGATGTATGAATGCCTGAGTTATCATTTGGCACTTTTGTACGGTGATAGCTATTTATTTATGCTTGATGTATGAATAGCTTATTATGCGATATCTTTTTCACAGTTGTTTCGTCTAACTTTTTATACGAAGTGGTTCATCTTTATTGAATTCTTTTCTCATAAGAGTTGAATGATCTTTATTATCATTTGTTATTTGAAATCATTTTAGATCGCATAAAAGAAAGGTTACACCTTGGGTTAGTGTAGATTTAGATATTTATGCTTATTAGAATATAATTTCCATATTATTAGATTAGAGATAGAGTAAAAGTATTCCATTTAGAAACTGTTAGAAAGAGAAATATCAATCTATCACACACACATACACAAATTGGGAAACTGGTCCCATATCCCTAGTCGAACCCACTATACCAAACGAAAAAGGAGCTGCTAACCAAGGTCCAGACCGGGTGAGTATCCCCCTTGTTGTAGACCCGATTTTTGGGGCTTCAACATATTTGGCGCTAGAAGGAGGGCCCCGAACTGTGAATGGCAAGAAAATCTAAATCTAAATACCATTCTGAGAGTAAATCACCCTCACCATCTCCCCCGACTTCCCCGTTGCATTTAGAATCTTTAAATCCATAGTTAGAAGTCGTTGGAGCAACAGTTGCT
Organism: Pinus tabuliformis; assembly: GCA_031772625.1. Taxonomy (NCBI): domain Eukaryota; kingdom Viridiplantae; phylum Streptophyta; class Pinopsida; order Pinales; family Pinaceae; genus Pinus; species Pinus tabuliformis. Next base: position 217,400,440 of record CM062814.1, on the reverse strand, counting down.
ACTACAAACCCTGTCATTTCAGAACAATCTACTATTAAACCTCCTAAAGTTGAATCTTTGATTCACAAACTTCAGCAATTTTCTATAAATCTGATAAATCTCAAGCCAACATGACTTCGCAATATAACCCTGCTCATCCTCTTACCAGGTTAAAGAGCGAAAAGTTTTGTGTTCAGCCAACTGAATTACCTCTACCTACAAGGAAGAGAGCAAGAAAGTCTCCTAAAGGGTCCGATAACGAGACTCTTTCATCATCATCATCCATCTCAATGTCTTCACCGCGAAGTCAACCATCCACTCCTCCACTTCAGATCATTGTCCATGCGCCTATTGGAACTTCCACAACTCCTTCTCAACCATCAGGAGTCGTAATATCCTCATCTTCTCAACCGCAGGGATCATCTTCTGCACTTTCTTCTGCTAGTAGTTCAGGGATGGCCCAATCTCCATGGAATAACCCAGGGGCAGTCTTAATGCTTGCACCCTTGAGTCAGTTACCAACCCATCCTGAAAAATGGCTGCCTAAGTTTAATCCTGAGGTAGGCATGCTAGCGGAAGAACATATAAATAACTTTATGCTATCCATAAATCTCAACGGAGTTGTTAACGAAAATTCTGTTGTTCGACTTTTTCCTTATACTCTACAAGGAATAGCCGGATCATGGTATTTCTCATTACCATCTGGATCTATTACTAGTTGGGACATCTTCCAAGAACAATTCCTGACCAAGTTCGGTAATGACAGATCTACGGCGACACTGATCAATGACTTGTCTAACCTTAAGGCCGAGTCAAGAGAACCTATCAAAGATTTCAATTTACGTTTCAATAAAATCTTAAAAAAAATTCCTACTGCTTCTCAGCCTAGAGAAGAAGTGCGAAGTGAATGGTACATCACCGCTTTACCATCAAACTTAGAAATATTTGTTGATAGGGCTAACAAAACAACCTTAGTTGAAAATATGAAAGAAGCAATAGCAGTAGAGAAACGTATTATGGCCCTAGGAAATAAAAATGCGATAGAAGAACGAAGATCTAAGAAGGTGTCTTTCAAAGAATATCCCAAGAAAAAACAATCAAAAGATCCATTCGATTTAGAAGGATTACAAAAAGTTTTGAAGACCATGTCTAACGAGATGGTCAACATTAAGAAATAAGTAGCATAAACTTCTTCTAAAAAGCCATACAGGCCTTTTAAAAGAAATCATTCAACCGATTCCAAATCCCCTAATGCAATTACAAATATTGAATCAGAAGAAGAAGAAGAGGAAAACCCTACTGAAGAACATACTGATGAAGAAGAAGTTGTAGAGTTACAAGGTATGTGGGATTTCATCCTCCCACATGAAGAGGATCAAGAGGCATTCTTGGTTAGTACTCGCAGCAGAAATCTAACTTGATCCTCCTCAACCTACACCTAAGCCAAAGAGCGCAAGCTCGATGACTAAGGATAAATTCGCAGCCAAGAAAACATCACCTAAAGCGACTCAAACCAGCCCAGTCCAAACAGACACATCAACTCCATCTAAAACGCTAATCATTTCGGATGAAATGGAGTATAATATCATAGAAGATATGAAAAAGACTAGGGCCAATATTAGTCTTTTCGAATTGAGCAAGTTAAAACACTAGCAAAAAGTATTTTTGAAAGAATTACATGCTGTACCAGTTGCACCTTTACCAGCCGCTGTAATCTCTCAAGCTTCCCATGATATGGGAAGACCTCCAACTAATACAATGAATAAGGTTGATCCAAATGATATTGCCTTAACAAGGCGTTTCTTCTTGCTTTGTAGTCTTCCATGAGGAATGATAGATGGTAGACCTTGTCCTTGATGTGATTGAGACTTCTTGGCTTGACGCTTCAACCTTGCGGATGTTCTTGAGATTCCCTTTCCTTGATGTGTCACCTTAGCTCCGATACCGCGTTGAAGAATCTGGGGCAATGGGGTATAGCGGGATTCTTCTAGACTTATAACAATTTGTGAAGCTCCTTTGCAATTTATCGTGTTATCTTAATCTTCTTCTCTTATTATTAATGCATGTGTGTTTACTTTCATCAAACTGGTGCCAAAAACATAAGAACAAGAACACAAGATGTTGGCTCTCTGCCAGGGAAAAACCTCTCTCTCTCTCTCTCTCTCAGAGAGGAAAACCCTTTCGTAAATTTCCCTCATTGAAGCTTCTTATTGGTCATTGCGAAGCCCTAGACCCTTGACAATAATATCCCCCAAGCACTAGTCGAGTCCTTCCTCCTCTCTGCACTTCGTTTCTTCGGCGCTTCGTTCCCCGGCACTCTGTCCTTCTTTCAACTTTTGATAGTCCATGGTGGACTAGCTCTAGAAGAGACTCCAACCTTTGATCCTTAGCGAGGTCCTTTACCAATGAAGAAACCTTCATTCTCTTGACCAACCGAGCCTTTTTCTTGATGTGAGGTTGCAGGCTCGATGTACACCAAGTTTACTGCACCTGGGGCGATTTCCATCGCGACGAGACATGGAAACCCCAAATTCCCCACACTTGGGATGCTTTCGACAAGGCGGGACATGGAATCCCCGGGTACCCCGCAATTTGGCGACCTCTGTCGAGGAGGGACCGGGAGACCCCATGTCGCGCTCCTATCCTAGTGGTAGTATTTCAACCACGCATAAGCGGGTGCGGCACCGCCGTACTTTTTCCTTTTACCAATACTTGAGTACACGGTCTGCGCCTACTTCAACACTCGATCAATTCTCCAGCAAGTGTTCTTAACAATGCAGCGAAAATAACTTACCATAAATTTATCTTCTTCAATTATTCTTTCAACCTGTCGTGTCGTGTGGTCGTGCTGCACTGGCCCGCGGCCTGCACGACACAACTCCACACCTGAACTGCGAACCTGTCCGCCCGAATTTCCCTTCCGCGGCGCCCAAACTCTGCCCGTCGGTGCGGTCCATAGTGAGGGCGCACGGCCCGCATGCAGTGCGGCCTGCCTGCCCGGACGGTAACCCGCCCCGCTCTGCCTGCCCGCGCTACCAAGCCCGACCCGCCCTCTGTAATCCGCCCGCCGGTGCGGCCCTCTTACCCGCGTCCTTCTCTTCCTTCCGTTTTCGCCCAACTCCTTCCTTCGCACTTGTTCTGCGATGTGGAAGTCTGAGTTCGACATCCCTTCGTCGAACGCCATCCTCCTTGCTTATACGCATCCTTTCGCCCAGGGGCCGTGTCTCTCGAGGATAACAAGGGTCGGCTCCATCAACATGCATGCCCGGCTGACCTGCCACATAACCTCGACAGGCCCCATTCCGACGAACCGCCGCGTCCCTTCGTGTGCACCGTCGCACCCATGGGTCGGCTCCAACACCTCGCCGATTACACCCGTCGCCGCACGTAGCACACCTGCCCGCATCCTGACTCGTCCGCACATGGTCACCTCTTTCATCCGGGCACGCAACAAGGGTCGCCCGCGCGCCTTCCGTCGGTGGCTCGCCCATCGTGCAGGTATCAAGGGGCGTGCGCCATCCCCAACACGGCGCGAGCGACATGGGAACCCCGCGTGTCACGCCCCCAGGCTTACAGTACCCTTTCAGCCGTACTTGGCGAGGTGCGGCGCCACCGAACACTTCCTTTTCACCAATACTTATGTTCATGGACTACGCCTAACCATTAGTCTACTTAGTTTGTTTTTCGCAACCAAGTATTATTGTGTTTCCTTTATGCCAATGAACACCCATACGCATAGGCAATTATCATCAGCAATTATACATGAAGAACACAATTGCACAGTGTAAAGGGAGGGGCAACTACCTGAATACAATATATTATTCAACTCCACAATGTTTACGGGGCTTTACAAGTATACTTGGGAAACACCAAGTTTCATACTTAGCCAATTTTACAAATAGGCAACACCTCCGTGTGCCAACCGAGTTCCTTGCCCGAGCTGGGCGGGCGCGCCCTCACACGAGCTGCCAACCGTACTCGTCGACCGAACCTCGTTTACCACTGCACGACGGGCGGGTGACCTCACCCGAGTCACCCAGCGTTTCCTGTTGCACGACGGGCGGGCGACTTACCCGAGACACCTCCGCGTTTCTTCTTCCACGACGGGCGGGCGACCTACCCGAGACACCCCGTGTCACACCGAACGGCGGGTGCCTTCCTTACCCGCGCCCTCACCCGAGAACCGAACCCTGTGCGTATCGTGTGTGCTTGCCCAAGAGCGGGTGCATATATGCCCGCGCCTCTTTTGCGACCTGCTCCACTACTTCGCACTTTTTTCTTGATCACCGAATGCTCATGTTCGAATGTCCATCTTCGAATGAATGCCAAATGCTCCAACGCCTTGCCATATTTATACGAGCGGTTGGGCGAGTCGCTGCCCAGGCCGACTCGACCACCGCGTGCCAAAACGCCCTTACACGTCGCAAACTTGCCATCCGATTGCTGGTCGGCAAACAATCCTTCGTTCAAGTCGCCCCAACATGTGAGTCGGCCCGTGGGTTATGCCAAACGCTCCCACGCTATAAACCAACCATCGCTCCACCTCTAATGCGCATTATACTTATGTCCCTTCCCACATTTCGGTCGTAGAGTTCGCACTTCGCACCGACGGGGAGAAACCGAACCGCAGGTCCTTACACCGCGTTTCCCAGACTTGGGTAGCAATTTTTGTTGTGACGCGAAATGGAAACCCAGTGTGTGTCCGCTGACTTGGGTAGCAGTTTTCATCGCGCCGCGAAATGGACACCCTGAGTTCCCCGGACTTTGGCGGCTCTTCGTGGCCCCACGACATGGAAATCTGAAGTTCCACAGACTCTCGGGCGATTCAGGGTGTGCCGCGACATGGAAACAGCGAGTTCCCCAGACTTGGGCAGCGGTTTCGAAACACCCCAAGTTCCCGAGACTTGCGAGCTGGTTTGCATCGTCATGGAAACCCCAAGTTCCCCGCGTTTCCCTCGTGCCGTAAAATTCAAAAAGTATTTTTGAAAGAATTACATGCTGTACCAGTTGCACCTTTACCAGCCGCTGTAATCTCTCAAGCTTCCCATGATATGGGAAGACCTCCAACTAATACGATGAATAAGGTTGATCCAAATGATATTGCCTTAATTGCATGTATAATCTGCTTGAGGAGGAGAATCCCACAGTAATGGAAGTTATTACTACTGTGGGCTCACATAGTTCTTCTGAGGCATCCATCATAGAGCTAGCTTGCTCATTCTTGCACCGGATAGCAGCAAGGCCCAAAATTCTCCCATACACGGACATGGTTAAGTGGATACTAGACAGCGTTGATATCAAAAATAGACAATTTAAGACTCAGGGTCAAGGACTCGTCAGCTCATTTGCTGCACAGGATTTAAAGCTCATGTATCATTTACTAGAGCCACAGGCAACTTATAACAAGAAGTTTATGGAGAAATTTGCAAAAGAAAATCAAGATCTGGCAGAAACCACTAAAGACTGGTCAAGGAGGGATGAACCGCTCAAGTAAGATAAACATGGTATGTACAGTATTGGTTCCCTTACCTCCCCGTATTGCTTTATTGCTACCATGCTCTCTAGACTATTTGAAATGCCAAATATTAACAAATTTTCATCTGAATGGCTACCATTATTGGATGCCGCCACAAATGCCACTATTGTAGATTGGGCTAAAATATTGTCTGATAACCTAGTCAGGGCCATTGTAAATTACTGATCTAAAAGAATTGTTCCTCGGAGAATTTATCCCCCTTTTTACCTATATGTGTATGTGATGGATGCGATATGTTATGTTTCTAAGTTTCCAGTTATGGGTTGGAAATGGACAACTCAAGACCCCTTACCCATCCATATCTATCATAAAGAATTGTGGGAATCTAAGTTCGCCCCACACTTCCACCAGATTTGTCATGGAATCATGTTGCCCTTGTACAGAATGTTGAATGATAAAGATGCTCCAAGATGCTCTCCTAAAGCAGAGGTAGACATACTCCCCATCACAAGATGGTTGGGGGAGGAATTGTTTACTTATGTCAAGGTATTTGGAAGTTTTGCTTCCCCTCATGTCCTACCTTTGTATGTCCCTGATAAGCTCTTGGCTCGAGAGATTGCTTATCAAACCTGTGGAGAAGGAGGTTTGACTAAAGATTTGAAAGACAAAAAGAAGGATATATGGCCACAGTTTCCTATAGCCTGTGGGGCCTTTTCGCTATTTGATTTAGGCCATGCATTCACAGAAGTAAAAAATATAACGTGTTTACAGTTATTCAAATTTTCAGGAAGACCATTCGACCCTCATGATGTTGCTAAGAATTTCACTACTGCAGTCAAGATAAAGGTGTTTTCTGGAGAAGATGATTTATTCGATGACATATTCCAACAGAAAAGCACACTTGAAGAAATTATGCATGCAACCAAAATGAAATTCTCTCCAGAGGAATTTCAAAAGTTTAAAATATACAGGGAAAGAAGGTTAGCCAGTATTCCTTTGGAGAAACTACGCCTAGAACCCGTAAGGGAACCAACTCCAAGTGTTAGTCTTAGTGGAAGTTCAGGCACAAACGGATCTAAATCGAAGTCTGGAAAAGAAACACCTGAACATTCTAAAAGATCCAAAAGTGAACAGGATAAGAGCAAAGGGTTAGTAAAGGATACTTCCCAGTCAACGGAACTTCTACAGCAACAAGTTTTTACCTCCCCGCAAAGAGATCCTCCCCCTCTCGTCGTTCAGCAGCCATCAGTCACAACCGAACTAGATAAAGAATGGGAAACCTTCAATGACTTGATCAATCTTGAAGGACAAACCATAAAGACACCTGTGAGCAATGCACAGGCAACAAAAGAAGTAGTCACAAGAATAGTTAGCAATGTCTCAGATATGGAGCATATTCCTATTGCCCCATCCTCTGAGCTTATGCTCAAAATAGAAGAAATTCCTCCTCTTGATATATTTTATAGCCCACAGCACAAAGCAGTAGTGAGAAGACAGAGGAAGAAAAGGAAATTGGAAAACGTGCTCTCTCATGACGCAGAACAATTAGATGTCCTGTGGCAAGATCCCACTAGCAATCCCACTGAGAATCTCACCAAACTATCTCAGATCGCAGGAGCGTATGCCTCTGCAACTATTGATAAAGCATCTGAGGTACAACAATTGCTAAAAGAAAAGGAATACCAGATAAAAGTTTTGCAAAAACAGTTGCAACAAGCCAACACCAACAATGAAGCACAGAAACAGCTTGAAAGGTTATAGCAGGGCTTCCAACAAATGCAGATAGGCTACCAGAAAAGTTTGGATGAGAAAGGAAGGCAATTACAGGATTTACAGGAGATGCACAAGGACAATCCTAAACTTACAGAATTCATCACAGAATCCATTTCCTTGAATGAACAATTACTACAACAGCAAGAAGTGTTGGGCCACAGTGGAACTATTATTGTGAAATAAGTGATAAAACCACTAATCAAGTTGTAGATTTACGAAGTGATTATGATTAGTTGATAAACGGGTTACTGAATTTCTTGGCAAGAAACAGACAAGGGAAAAAGAGCAGGTGCACCAAGTATCAATGAAAATCACAAAGAAATGCTCTTTAACAAATGGGACGAACAAATCAGGGAGGTAGAGCAAGCAGCAGAAGGAGCAGCCACGGCAGCAAACAGTATTATTGATTGTGTAAATGAAAATTTGCACAGGGAAAATTTGATCGCAGAAACCACTCCAGGCTATTTACCTAACGTACAACAACTAGAGACAGATTGGAAGCAAAAGGCTCAAGAAAAGGCAGAAGCAATCCAAGGGTTAACCAAGTTGAACTGGGATTATTACTGGGCATACTTGGTAAAGCCACATAGCCAGTGGATGACTCTTAAGTGTATTATCAATTCAGCCGAAAAGATGGCACTAGCTCTTGTCGATTCTATTTTCTCACCTCAACTAAAATTGGAAGTCAGCCAGCCGACTCTTCTCAAACAGATGCTACATGTGTGCGATTTCAAGGACCAGATACAAAAGTAGTTTTAATTTTAGATTCAATTTTAGTTTTAATTTTGTTTTATTTTCCTGAAATGAGGACGGTCATTTAAACCGCATCCTACATTTTTGTAATAAGTTATTTTTAGAATTAGTTAGTATTTAAACCCTTCTCATGCATTTAGAGAAGGGTCCTGAAATTTGTCAAAAACTTATCCCCAGAGCATGCACTTCTGTACCCTCTGAGGAGGTTTTGATGAATGAATGGAACATGATTTATTGATATTTGCATTTGATATCTGTTATTGATGTTGCACTTGTGTACTCTTAGTGGATGTTTGATCAAGAAGAGATAAATCATTATCGCTTGAAGCTCATGAGTAGGACTAGTTATAAATGGTACTTCTATCTCTTAAATATTTCTGCCCTTGCGTTAAAGTGATTTTCATGTTCATTTATTTATATATTGATGTATGAATGCCTGAGTTATCATTTGGCACTTTTGTACGGTGATAGCTATTTATTTATGCTTGATGTATGAATAGCTTATTATGCGATATCTTTTTCACAGTTGTTTCGTCTAACTTTTTATACGAAGTGGTTCATATTTATTGAATTCTTTTCTCATAAGAGTTGAATGATCTTTATTATCATTTGTTATTTGAAATCATTTTAGATCGCATAAAAGAAAGGTTACACCCTGGGTTAGTGTAGATTTAGATATTTATGCTTATTAGAATATAATTTCCATATTATTAGATTAGAGTTAGAGTAAAAGTATTCCATTTAGAAACTGTTAGAAAGAGAAATATCAATCTATCACACACACATACACAAATTGGGAAACTGGTCCCATATCCCTAGTCGGACCCACTATACCAAATGAAAAAGGAGCTGCAAACCAAGGTCCAGACCGGGTGAGTATCCCCCTTGTTGTAGACCCAATTTTCGGGGCTTCAACATATTTGGCGCTAGAAGGAGGGCCCCGAACTGTGAATGTCAAGAAAATCTAAATCTAAATACCATTCTGAGAGTAAATCACCCTCACCATCTCCCCCGACTTCCCCATTGCATTTAGAATCTTTAAATCCATAGTTAGAAGTCGTTGGAGCAACAGGTGCTGCTACAAACCCTAACATTTCAGAACAATCTACTATTAAACCTCCTAAAGTTGAATCTTTGATTCACAAACTTCAACAATTTTCTATAAATCTGATAAATCTCAAGCCAACATGACTTCGCAATATAACCCTGCTCATCCTCTTACCAGGTTAAAGAGAGAAAAGTTTGGTGTTCAGCCAACTGAATTACCTCTACCTACAAGGAAGAGAGCAAGAAAGTCTCCTAAAGGGTCTGATAATGAGACTCTTTCATCATCATCATCCATCTCAACGTCTTCACCGCGAAGTCAACCATCCACTCCTCCACTTCAGATCATTTTCCATCGGCCTACTGGAACTTCCACAACTCCTTCTCAACCATCTGGAGTCGTAATATCCTCATCTTCTCAACCGCAGGGATCATCTTCTGCACTTTCTTCTGTTAGTAGTTCAGGGATGGCCCAATCTCCATGGAATAACCCAGGGGCAGTCTTAATGCATGCACCCTTGAGTCAGTTACCAACCCATCCTGAAAAATGGCTACCTAAGTTTAATCCTGAGGTAGGCATGCTAGCGGAAGAACATATAAATAACTTTATGCTATCCATAAATCTCAATGGAGTTGTTAACGAATATGCTGTTGTTCGACTTTTTCCTTATACTCTGCAAGGAACAGCCGGATCATGGTATTTCTCATTACCATCTGGATCTATTACTAGTTGGGACATCTTCCAAGAACAATTCCTGACCAAGTTCGGTGATGACAGGTCTACAGCGACACTGATCAATGACTTGTCTAACCTTAAGGCCGAGTCAAGAGAACCTATCAAAGATTTCAATTTACGTTTCAATAAAATCTTAAAAAAAATTCCTACTGCTTCTCAGCCTAGTGAAGAAGTGCGAAGTGAATGGTACATCACCGCTTTACCATCAAACTTAGCAATCTTTGTTGATAGGGCTAACAAAACAACCTTAGTTGAAAATATGAAAGAAGCAATAGCAGTAGAGAAACGTATTATGGCCCTAGAAAATAAAAATGTGATAGAAGAACGAAGATCTAAGAAGGTGTCTTTCAAAGAATATCCCAAGAAAAAACAATCGAAAGATCCATTCTATTTAGAAGGATTACAAAAAGTTTTGAAGACCATGTCTAACGAGATGGTCAACATTAAGAAATAAGTAGCAGAAACTTCTTCTAAAAAGCCATACAGGCCTTTTAAAAGAAATCATTCAACCGATTCCAAATCCCCTAACGCAATTACAAATACTGAATCAGAAGAAGAAGAAGAGGAAAACCCTACTGAAGAACATACCGATGAAGAAGAAGTTGTAGAGTTACAAGGTATGTGGGATTTCATCCTCCCAGATGAAGAGGATCAAGAGGCATTCTTGGTTAGTACTCGCAGTAGAAATCAACTTGATCCTCCTCAACCTACACCTAAGCCAAAGAGCGCAAGCTCGATGACTAAGGATAAAGTCGCAGCCAAGAAAACATCACCTAAAGCGACTCAAACCAGCCCAGTCCAAACAGACACATCAACTCCATCTAAAACACTAATCATTTCGGATGAAATGGAGTATAATATCATAGAAGATATGAAAAAGACTAGGGCCAATATTACTCTTTTCGAATTGAGCAAGTTAAAACACCAGCAAAAAGTACTTTTGAAAGAATTACATGCTGTACCAGTTGCACCTTTACCAGCCGCTGTAATCTCTCAAGCTTCCCATGATATGGGAAGACCTCCAACTAATACGATGAATAAGGTTGATCCAAATGATATTGCCAAAAGACTTCGAGACCCAAACAATAGTGTAACTCTCTGAGGTATTTCATCTCAAAAACCTATGACATTTTCTCTTTGATTTCTTTAAATTATGAGTTCATGAGTATTTCTTGTAATGATAAGATCATCTACATGTAAAGAAATCAAAACAATCTCCCCTTTTCATCAAACACGGTATACAAATTAGGGTCATTCTTGCTTCTTTTATAACTATTTTATGGGAAAAAGGAATCAATTTTATCATACCACGACTTGGGTGCCTATTTTAGTCCATACAATGCTTTCTTCAATCTACAGACTAAATGTTCCTCCCCATGTTTAACAAACCCTTCAGGTTTCATTAAATACACTTCTTCTTTTAATTCCCCATTTAAGAATGCAGATTTCACATAGAGCTGGTCTATCATCCAATGATGTTTGGTAGCTAAAGCAAATAACATTCTAATTTTTTTTAATTTAGCTACAGGGGATAAGGTTTCCTCGTACTCTATGCCTTCTTTCTATGAATACCCCTTTGCAACCAACCTAGCTTTATATTTATCTATGCTCCCATTTGCTTTAAATTTAGGATTATATAACCATTTGCAACCTATGGGTTGTTTTCCTTTAGGTAGTTCAACTAGATCCCAAGTTTTATTCTCAAGTATTGACTCATATTCCTCTTCCATGTTTGCCCTCCATTCACTATATTGACTTTCTTCTTTATAATTAGAGGGTTCAATAAGATTTAACATACTAGTTATAAGAGCATGATCACTATATCTTGCTGGGAACTGAATTTGCCTACCTGATCTCCTGAGTGGTGGACTGGCTTCAAATCTATTATGATCATCCCTTTGTGGACTTGGCCTGCTACCTGCATCTGTACCATCCACATCTTCCATTTTCTGTTGTTTTTGTTGTTGTTTTTCTTGCTGCTCATGGTTGTCCCTTTCATCACTTCCATCTTCCACCAGCAAAGGCATGTGCCATTCTTCATTGTTTCTTTCATGGTTTCCATCATCAACCTTCTCATGGAATACCACATCTCTACTTGCAAACACTTTATGAGTAGAGGAATTAAACAATTTATAAGCTTTAAACTTTGCAGAGTACCCAACAAAAATGCATTTAATGGCCTTTGAATCCAGTTTCTTCCTATCCTCTTTTGGAACATGAGAAAAATATTTGGAGCCAAAAACTCTTAAATGATTAACTACATGAATAAAACCTAATAAAGCTTCAAATGGAGTTTTAAAATCAAGGCTTTTTGTTGGACTCCTATTCTTCAAATATATTGCAGTATTTATTTCTTTTGCCCAAAAACCATTAGACAAGTTCTTACCTTTTAACATGCTTCGAGCACACTCCACAAGGGTTATTCTTCCTCTATGCAACCTTGTTCTATTGAGGAGTGTGGGGTACTGTGAACTGCTGAACTATCCCATGGTCCTTGCAATATTTGATGAAACCACCTTCTTGTATTCTCCCTCTTGATCCTAGTGGAGAATTGTGATGAATTTTCTTGTCTGTTTTTCAATCATGCTTCTAAACTGTTTAAACTATTCAAAAGTATGGCTCTTCTTTCTGAGAAAATATACCCAAGTAAATATCGTGCAATCATCAAAAAATACTAGGAAATAATATGCACCTCCTAATGACCTCATTTGCATCGGCCCACACAAATTAGTGTGCACAAGCTCTAGTGTATCTCTCTTCTTTCTATCTACATTTGCCAGAAACTCATATCTATGCATCTTCCCAAGAGCACATGCTTCAAAATCAACATGAACATTCTTTAAAACATTAATACCATTTACCATACCTCGTTTCTGAAGTAGCAGCAGGTCATTGAAATTGATATGACTGAATCTTTGATGCCATAAGTCTTCTGCAGTCATAACTGATGAGGCCAAGGCTTGGTGTGGTGTGCTTCTTACATTCATCTTATATAATCCTCCCACTCGAATACCTGATGCAATTGGCTTCATATGATCCAACAGATCTTTAATAACACAATAAGACTTAAAAAAAACTCTACCTTAAGGTTTTGATTTGTTATCATAGAAATAGAGATCAAATTCTTTTTTATTCCGAGTACATACATTACATTTTGAATATGTCTAATATTTCCATCAAGCAAAAATACAGGAACATTACCATACCCTTTGATTTGGTACCCTCTATCATCACCAGGGTAGATATTTGCACCACTACTGGTTTCTTTAAAATTCTCAAACCAATGTCTGTTACTTGTCATGTGGGTCGAAGCTCTTGAGTTCACAAACCAAGTTTTTGCTTCATCATCCTCAATAGAGAACGCAAAATGAGATACAAACAATCTGAGATTCTGATTTTGATCTTCATCAGCAAAGTGTCCTGCATGCTTCTTATGTCTATGGCAACCTTCATCAAACTTCTTCTTATGGCAATTTTTAGCTATGTGACCAACTCTACCACAATAAAAACATTTGGGTCCTGAATCACTTATGTTTTAGGACATACCTTGAGGTGGTTTTCTTTGTGGTGTACTTCCACCTTTCAGTCCTGCACTTGTCTTCCCTCTGAAGGGATTCTTCTTCGCCATTAGAGCAAGATATGAACTCTAGGGCTTTAGAGTCATTTGCCTTTCTTCCTCTTGCATCAGGATCCCTGTCAATTCTTCGAAATTGGGGGCTTTCTTTGTTGCATTCAAGTCTGTGATAAACATCTGATAGTCATCAATCATACCATTCATGGTGATTGTGACGAGATCAATGTTTGAAATTATCTCTCCTATGTCGCCCAACTTATCTCTGAGCTCCTTGATTCAAGATATGAACGCAACCACTAATTCATTCTCTTTCATTTTAATGGAGAAAATATTTCTTTTCAAAAACAGCAAGTGATTTGTGTGTTTGAACTCATACAAGTCCTTGAGGGTTTTCCAGATGTCGTTTGTTGATTTACATTCACAGATGTGAGGGATAATACAGTCTTTCACTCACAATTTTAACAACACTTTTTCTTTGTTCTCCCTCTTTTTCCAGTCCTAGATTGTTGTTGTGGTTTCGCTTATAGCTAGGGTCAGCTTCAACTCATCACCTCTTGTAATCACCCATGCGTTTTTCCCCTCCAATAGGGTCTGCAACTTAAATTTCTAATTAGAGTAATTAGATCCGTCGAGATTATTGCTCTCATTCAGATATGCCTATGCCATCTGGTTATTCATCTTGACAGGTCTACCTCAAAGGAAACTTTGTCCTCTGGCAATTGCTTAAAAAAATGGATCTATCTCTAGATCCAGAGCAAGGATCTGTAAAAAAAAAATATATATGTGTGCCCTCTATTAAAATATATAAAAAAAATACAATCCCTCTCAAACAATTCCTTCAATAAAAAACAAAATCCCCCTTTTTGAATGCGACCCAAAAAAAATGACCTCTCAAAAAAATATTCTTTGATCAAACTAAGAAGCTTCTTGAAATTGACTCAGAAACTACGTACACAGGACTTTGAAGTGTCAACTATGCCATCGTCTATAAAGTCTTCATGACTTGCTATCGGCATGGAGTGTTCACGCACTTCAGCCTTGAGGGTCTCAAGAGACTTCAAATTCCCAAGTGATGCAAAGAATTGACCCATTAATTGATTGGAACCCAAATCCAAGTAATTCAGATTCTTCAGATTGCCCAATTCCATTGGAATGCTTCCTTTTATTTTATTTCTATCAAGCAGCAAATTTTGTAAATTTTGAAGCGTTCCAAGCTTGCACTAATTCACCATCAAGATTTGCAATGCGCAAGACCACTCTAACCACATGGGTATCGTCACAGAAGTCATAATACCAAGTACAAGTAGGAACATCCAGAGTTCAAGAGAAGTCCCAGATTCTTTGCAGCCACACCATGCCTCCACTACACCAGATCTGCTGCTCTCCACCAACAGACAGTAGATTTTCCAATGATCTAGACAGATCACGCAACACACCAACAGATCTGGATCCCACTGCTGCATATTCACTCAAACGGCAACACACAATGGGAGTTCTCCATGGCCACCATGAATCGAGCACAATCGGTCCACCGATCACCCCTCACCTCGTTGTGCCAAGCCACCACGATCTTCGATGGCAGCTATCCATAGATCCACAATCTGGCAGCCCTCACACCACGAACTCGGCATTCAACAGACTAGTCAACGAAGCAGCGCGACTTCTAAATCCAAATTCGCGTTGATGGCCTACGCTGAAACAAATTTCTTTAAGAGAAGGTCAAACAACGTGACTTTCTCTCTAGGAAGGGCACCGGTCAACACCTAAATGCGCGTTTTATGAGAAAAAATGGGCATTGATCAGATTAAACTTTTGAGAAGAAAATTTCCCCGTGCTCCACCCCCTCACTAGACCTTCTTTGCACGACTCGGGGCCACAATCTTGCCCAAGCACTCAACCTTGAAGCTCTGATACCTTGCTAAAAATGGAAGACAAGGACTTTATTCATCAAACTGAGCAACTCTCGGGTGAGGGCTTCACCTAGAGACTACCTCTGGCAGAACGCTCTACATCTTCACATTAACAATCATAAATATATCGTTTACAAGCAAATAGGAAGGTTAGAACAACCACCTAGGAATAGGAACAAATTCCTAATCTAAGTCTCACACGTAACTAATGAACTAACTCACTCCAAGAATACATTTCTCCATTAACTTTAACAGGGGATTAGTTTTGTTATTTAATTTTACAGAAAGATTTCAAATTATTTTTAATTTGTAAGAGTCCATTTTCTATGAAAATAAGTAAATAAGTTAAATCATTAAGAGTGAAAATCTATTTTTATAAATTACTAATAAATTATTTTAAGTGATGTGGTTTCCTTAGAATAATAGTGATGAGTTAGTTAATAACAAATTATAATTATGTTTACCCATTAAGGAATGAATTATGTTAGGTTTTACCACATTCTTAAGAACATAAGAGAAAATAAAGTTGTACTCAATTACTTTTAAAATATAAATAAAAGTTGAGAAATTGATTTTTTTAGCGTTGCGCTCTAGGGTTGGCAACCCGCCGCCTCGGCCCTCTGCGCGTAGCCTCCTTTGGCGATCTGGATCCTCCCTTGCCCGATCTGAGCTGCGTTGGCTATGCCCGCTGCTCCAGGTTGAGATCGATTGATTCGAGCAGACTATTGTTCCAATGGAGCCTCCTACTTCGGCCCCCTCTGAAGTCAAGGCTTTCATCAGCCTTCTGAGTTCTCTGCCCAAAAAGAAATCAACTGAGGCAGCGAAATTTGTCAAACGCCTGGAGGACATTCCTAAGATCTCGCTTCCTCCCGAGAATCCGATCCAGGTTGCCCTCTCTCTTGCTGAGCGTGCATTAGTTGAAGAGTTCACTGGGCTCTGGCCCTCCCCCAAATCCATAGAGAGTTGGGTCGCAAGGAACTACGCGCCTCTCATCAAGAGCAGAGTTACCTCGTACTTCTTGGGGAAGGGTTTCTTCCTGTTTGAATTCGCCGAAAAAGAAGACAAGGAGCTGATATTCCGCAATGGCCCTTACTTCATGGGCCCTCAAGGGTTGTACCTGAACAAATGGATGCCTGATTTCAACCAAACTGTAGACGTTCCCTCAGTCGTCCCCGTGTGGGTTCGTTTGCCTAATCTGCCAATGCATTGCTGGAACTGGGAATCCCTCATGCACATCGGGAATACCCTAGGCAAATTCATTGACCGCGCCAACAGCAAAGATCAATTTGACTGCGCCAAAATTTGTGTTGAAGTAGATCTGGAAATCGGTCTGCCGGAGGCGATAAAGATCAAAGTGGGTAGCTGGTCGCATATCCAAAAACTGGACTATGAGCAGCTCCCTTTTGAGTGCAGGAAATGCCACGTCTACGGCCATTTTGCTAGAGATTGTCCGAAGAACAGTGATGTAGAGAAGGGTAAGGAGGAAGGATGGACTCAGGTTAAACGAGCCAAAAACAAACCTCCAAGAACCGGCAATAACAATACCAAATCCCCTCAGGCCGGCTCAGGGCTTCAAACCCCTCACATGGAGGATCAAAGGAACAAATTTAATCAGTTAAGTTCAGCAACAGAAAACTCCCAAGGAACAGAGACACCAAATGAAGGACCATCGTATAATGAGACCCAACCGGAGTCAAAGCAAGCCGATAAAAATACAGTCATAACAGAAGAGATACCCTCAGAAGAGACTGAGGATGGGCAAAGCTCAGAGGACTCGGAAGAGGAAGGAGAAATAGCAAGCACACAGGCTTCGCCCAGACGGTCAATGAGAGGCCGGAAATCCGCTCGAGAAAAGAGAGAGAAGGAAACATACAAAGACAAAGTGCAAGGAAATCAGCCCACCCTCGAGAAACTCCTGGCTAAGACTCCAAAGATGACTAGAAACCAGATCTAGAGCTCCAAAGGAGCTCCCCATTCCAAAAGAAAGTAATGAAGATCGTCTCCTGGAATTGCAGGGGTATGGGGAGCAAGATAAAAGAAGAAGCCATGAAAAGTCTGATAAGATCTAATTCTCCTGACATACTCCTCATCCAGGAGACTAAAATGGAGGATAAGGCCTTCCTCCATATAGGCAAAAAATTTTGGAAAAGAAGTGAAGGACAGGCAGTCTTAGCCCGGGGTGCCTTAGGAGGCCTGGGAACTCTATGGAACACAAACAAATTCATGAAGTTACATGAAATCACCACCGCTCACTGGTTGTTCACAAAGCTGAAGCATGTGGGCTCAGATGAGATCCTTTGTCTTATTAACGTGTATGCTCCAGTCAACGCTGGAGAGAAGAAGGTCTTCTCGGAAACCATTAGAGGAATGGCAGATTCAGAAATTCTGGAAAACATCATTATTGCCGGAGATCTAAACCTTACCTTATCCTTGGCCGAAAAACGCGGAGGAAGCATTGTAAGGGATCCGACGCGTGAATGGGTGGAGGACTTGCTTCAGGATTGGGACATGATCGACATCAAACCTTCATCAGGCAAATACACCTGGTCCAACAGAAGACTCGGCCCGGGTCACATTGCTGCAAGGTTAGACAGATTTTTTGTTCAAAGTTCTTTTCTTCTTCTTGGTTTAGAATCTAGAATGCACATTCTTCCATGCAGTGTGTCTGATCACAGACCCATTAAGCTAGATCTAGTGGCTCATTTGGATCAAGGCCCCATCCCCTTTAAATTCAGCCCCTTGTGGGTCAAGGAACAGACCTTCATGCAGTTAGTAAAAGATACATGGAAGCAGCCTGTCAATGGCTCAGCCTTTTACGTTTGGGAAGAAAAGCTCAGAAGAGTGAAGGCTGCTCTGAAAACATGGGCTAAACTCCTACCCAATCCAGCAATAGAAAGGAAAAAGATCCAAAAATGCCTTGAGATCCATCAGATGAAGGCGGAAAATGAAGTAATCACAAAGGAAGTCTTGGATAAGGAAGCTGAGCTCCAGCAACAGCTTCTAAAAGCAAGCTTGGCCGAGGAAGAGTATTGGAGGGTCAAATCTCGTAGACTATGGCTCAAGGCAGGAGATAGGAATTCTGCTTTCTTTCATAAGCAATCTCAGGCTCGGAAAAACTTTAACTCAATTTCTGAAATTAAGGAAGGGGATAGCACTCACAGAGGTATCCAAAGCATAAAAAATGTCGCCTTCTGTCATTTCAAAAGTTTGTATAGTGAAAAAGAGGACCAGGGTCAGGTTTCATCCTTAATGGATGAGGTTCCGAATCTGATTTCGGCCAGAAAAAATCAATTATTGGAAGCAGAAGTCACTAATGAGGAAATTAAAGCCGCCCTCTTCGACATGGAGCCCGACAAGGCTCCGGGCCCAGATGGGTTCACCGCCAGATTCTTGCAGACTTGCTGGCAGATAGTGGAAAAAGATTTAGGCAGAATGGTTCGAAAATCTCAAGCATGCCAGAAAATAGGAGGAGGTACCAACTCAGCTTTCTTAGCCCTTATCCCTAAGGAAAAAGGAGCCAACACTTTCTCAAGATTTCGCCCTATCTCCCTCTGCAATATAGGTTACAAGCTGATAACAAAAGTGATCGCCAACAGGTTGAAACCTATCCTTCCGTCCATCATTCCAGAGAACCAGGGAGGCTTCATCCAGGGCAGACAGATTGTGGACAACTTTATTCTGGTCCAGGAGGCGATACACTCAAGCTTGACCCGAAAAGAGAAAGGCATGGTGGTCAAATTAGATCTTGAAAGTGCATTTGATAGAGTAAGGCACAGGTTTATGTTGGATGTCATGCACAAATTTGGGTTTAGTCCCAAGTTCATCAATTGGATTAAGGCTTGTATAAAGGAACCTTGGATCGCCCCTTTGGTGAATGGAAGGGCCGCAAACTTTTTCAAGGCCACTAGAGGGTTGAGGCAAGGGTGCTCTCTATCACCCTTGCTCTTCGTGATCCAAGCCTCCGTCCTTAACTTCCTCTTGAACAAAAAGCAGGAGGATCAAGAAATAATGGGAATAAACATTGCAAGAGGCGTCGAAAGTATAAATCATGCCCTGTTCGCAGATGATACTCTACTCCTGGGCGCTGCCTCCCTGCCCTCAGCAAAAAATTTCAAAGAAGTGTTGGATGTCTTTTGTGAGGACTCAGGAAGTAACCTCAACAAAGGCAAATGTCAAATCTACTGTTGGAATATAAAGGCCAAAACGATTCAAGCTATTTCTAACTGTTTTGGTTTTGCAGCCTCATGTGCCTGGTCATCCTTTAAGTACCTGGGGCTCCCTATCTTCCAAAAAAGAGCCCTCAGTAAAGACTGGTTGCCTCTGCTGGATAAAATCAAGTCAAAAATCTGTTCCTGGGGATACAACTGGCTCAACCTAGCAGGTAAAACAGTGCTAATAAAATCTGTTCTAAATAGTCTTCCTATCTATCAGTCTGCAGTGATGATGGCTCCTCTTGGCATTACAAGGAAAATTGAGGAGTATATCAGGAACTTTTTCTGGAAAGGAGGGAAAGCCAATGAAAAGAGAATACCCTTAATAAACTGGGATACAATCTCCCTGCCCAGAATGGAAGGGGGTCTGCAATTCAAGAACATTAACAATCAAAACATTGCCTTGGGTGCAAAGCTGCTATGGAGGATAATTGCGACAAAGCCAGGCTGGGCTCAACTTGTATTGTGGAAGAAGTACTTCCGTGGACAGAGAACCCGCTGTCTTGATAATCCATCAACCATTTCTGGAACTATGATCCAAAAACTGTGTGATAGAGCCCTTGATTTAATCAAACAACACTTGCATTGGATCCCGGGGAACGGGAAACGTATCAAAATATGGGAAGACAGCATTATGGGCAGCGACCCCATTGTGGAGGACTGCTCTCTGTCCCTGCTAAAAGACTGGATGGACAGCGCTGGAGTCAAAACGCTGTGGGATCTGTCACAGTGGGAAAACAATAATTGGCAGTGCTGGAGAAACATTGAGGTACCTCCGCATCTGACTAAAGACTTCTCCAATCTTCTAAATCATCTTAATGGCAAAGCACCTCTAAATAGCAATAAGGCAGATCAACGAGGTTGGGGATCGACCCCAGGCAAGTATACTGTCGCTCAGGGTTATAAGCAGCTCGTTCAGAAACCATATGCGCTGCCTGATCCAAGACCCTGGCAGGGAATTTGGTCTCACCCTACGATCCCCAAGATCGATGTGTTCTGTTGGCTTCTTGGCCACCATCGGATTCTGACGGAAGACAGACTGCGGAAAAGGGGATTCAGCGGCCCCTCGCGCTGCTCTCTATGTGGGAACAATGAGGAAACAGCCGCCCACCTGATGCTGTCATGCAATTTCGCTATGGCTCTCTGGAAAGAAGCGCTAAGTCCTCTGAATGCCGAAGTCATCACGCCCACCCACTGCTCAGATCTCTTTGCTAACTGGGCTTACAGGTACCCTGGAGGCACTCAAAACCAGCAGATAAAAAGAGCCTGGATCGCGCTGCCAAAAATCATCTGTTGGCACATTTGGTTGGAACGAAACAGCAGGATATTTAATGACAAAAAGAGTGATCCTGCAATGATCTGGAGCAAAATCAAAAGCCATCTGAAGGACTGTATGGGAGACCAGTTGGACAGGGAAGGCCTCAACGATCAAGACGCAGCCTGGGGGAATTTGTTGGGCCTTCAATTCATTGACAAAATCAGGTCCCCCCCTCCCCTAAACCAATGGCAAATTCGCCTCAATACTGAAGATCTAGATGAATTATGCAAAATAAAGGCAAGGAAAACTTTGTTCTTTGACGGAGCCGCAAAGGGCAATCCCGGCAATTCTGGAGCTGGTGGGGTCATTAAAAATGCAGATGGCAGAATCGAATCTAGATATGCCTGGGGAGTGGGCTTCAACTCCAGCATTCAAGCAGAAGCCTTGGCTCTCCTTCAGGGACTCAAGATGCTCACCTTCCTGGGCATCAAAGACGCAATAATCTTTGGAGACTCTCAGTCCATAATTAAGCTCATGGTGGATAAAACCACTCCATCAGATGTAAGACTAGCAAGGCTCATCAGCAGAATTAGAATTCTGATTAACACTTTCTAGAACCTGGAGTTCTTGCATGTTAAAAGAGAAAACAATAAAGAAGCTGATGCAGAAGCTAACAAAGCGGTGCTTCTCCCTCCTGGAACGCTTCTAAGAGATGGAGAGGAAATCTGGGATTTCATTCCTTAAACCAGCCTATTTAATATGTTTTACTGTCTTTTAATGAAGCAGTTTGTCTGTATTAGCAGTCTAGGAAAGATAGACAAAGTTGTAAGAACTGCAGCTAGTAAAAAATGCAAGCTCGGTGGAGGTGAAATCAAATGGAGTCGAACAGAAGAGAAACCTGATCATTGTGCATCTCTATGTAAACCGAATTGCGGCATTTCAGCCAAGAATTAATATAACAATCTACTCGTTTCTGTCAAATATATATATATATATATATATATATATATATATATATATATATATATATATATATATATAGATATATATATATAAGCAGTTATACTAAATTATAAATTACTAATAAATTATTTTAAGTGATAGTTGTTTTCGTTTTGGAGATTCGTTTTAAGTAATCCTCTAAGGTAAATGGAGTCACAACCTTGGGGTTTGAACCTTGGACCTCTTCATTTTCTCAAGACTCACATTACTTCGATAACCAATTGAGCTACCCCCTAAGACTTCATTATAATTATTATTAATTAAGAATTATATTTTAATTTTATAGAAAGATTTCAAATTATTTTTAACTTGTTAAGGGTATTTTTTGTTTTTGGAAATAAGTTAACCTTTTAAGAGTGAAATTATAATTTTTTTGTAAATTATTAGTAAATTGTTTTAATTGATGTGGTTATTTGAACAATAGTAATGAGTTAGTTTACATTACCAAGAGAAACAACAAATAAAAATTAATTTTACCCATTAGCAAATGAGTTATGATAAGTTTTCCCACCCTTTAGAAAAAAAGAGAAATTAAAGTTGTAATAAATTACTTTAAAAATATAAATAAAAGTAGTTATTTGTATTTTATTAATTAACAAATAACATTTACCAGCCTAGATCCATCTTAACTCTGGATCTACCAAGCATCCAAAGAGATCAAATCCCTTGAGGTGAAAATCTACGTTAAAGTGAAAAGAGATTTGATCCTTCTTGGCACTTGGTAGATCCGGAGTTAAGATGGATATAGGCTCGTTATATTGAAATTTGAAATGATTATTTTAACATAATTTAATTTTATTCCAAATCATGATTAAAAGAGTTAAGAATAATTTTGGAGGATTCTCTAGTTTCATTGAATCTAGCTTATTCTATCTTATAGGCCTTTTATTTTTTCCTTGTTGTCTTTGTAATACGTAACATCATCAATTTAATTTTATTCCAAATCATGATTAAAAGAGTCAAGAATAGTTTTGAGGGATTCTCTAATTTCATTGAATCTAGCTTATTCTATCTTATAGGCCTTTCATTTTTTCCTTGTTGACTTTGTAAGACGTAACATCATCGTTAACTCTAAACAAAAATTAAAGATTGAAATTATACAAAATTACTTTCCCCTTATTGGGTTGAATGGACATTTGTGAAAGGAGGTTGGAACAGGTGTTTGTCGCCCTGTTACCTCCCATTGCAATTAACAGGGGTGGGTTGTGTGTCTAGCCCCTCTCATGCAAGATGCATGTGATATTTTACTTCCCATGGTGTTATGGTCTTGCCTCTTAAGGCACCTTGGCTTGTGATGGTTCTGAACAAAGTTGGTTATTTGTATCTCAGTGGGAGTGCACCCATGTCGATAGTGGCATTAAACTTCCCTTTGTCCTTCTCTGAGATGCTTAAATTCATGGTATGCTTGGCTGGAAGATGGTGTGAGATCCAGCCTTTACCAATGTGGGTCACTTGCCTATGGTACAACAAAGGAAGTGACTTAGGTTTTCTTTCAATTTCATGTGCTCCTAATATCTGCATGTGAATGTTGGCCTTTCGTGGAGATGGGTGGAAGCATTGCACCAGGTCCGGGAGTTGTCAAATAATTATGAAGTGGGATAATGTGGATATATCAAGTTTGTTTTGTGGGCCTCGTAGGAACCTTCACTTAGTTGCCACAACCATGGCTTTTTTCGACCCCAGTCTTCCCGGGTAGCGATGTTTGAGTAATGTTCTCCTTATTTTTATTGGATTTTCATTGTTTTTATTCATTGGTGGTTGGTTAGCTTCTATTGTGGTTCCTACATTTGGTTCATTGCTTCTATATCAATTGAGTTTCCAAGTCTTTGCTCAATCATTGGTTCCTTTGTCAATTCTTAAGCCTGGTCCCTTTTATGGCAGATGTGTTGTAGTTCCTTTCCTCTAGTCTATCGCCTCTCAACTTAGTTTGGTTAAGTGCATTTCCTCTCATAGATACCTGGTTGCTCGGGGTCTAGGTGGGTTGATCCCTTGGATTTCTGCTACTTTTTTTCTCTACCATTGCATTGGGGAGGAATTAGGGCCTTCCCAAAATACTTTGTTGTCAATTTTCAATGGATTGGGCATTGGTTGCTTGGGTTTATTTCTAGGGGAGTTGGTTGTAGTCCTAGTTTCATGTTCGGATTCTCTCCTCCTTAGTCATAATGCATAGACAGAGTATGTGGAGCCGCAAAGTGGTTGGCAGGGACAGCTAGCAAGGTGTAGAAATTTAATGTGTAGATTCAAAATTGCTCATGAAATTCACTAGATCATAGGACTTGAAGCTACTCTACTCATCTGCGGAAAGAAAATCATGATCGAGAACACAAATAATTAACATGCATCAAGATTCACCACATATACACAAAGATTTATCTAGGGGAAAGCAACTTCTCAAAACCCCTTACTATCTGTATTGCATTAATCAAATAATAAAGAAGAAATACAATGCTTGCTCAAGCCTGAGAAACCTCTACACTAGTACAATTTATCTCATTGTCTCATAGATTAACTCAAGCCAATTTCTTAGCCTTCCAAGCTCCTATTTCCTTACATTGTCCCTCTAGGAATTAGGCCCCTATTAATTAGGAAATTCCCTCATCTGGATTGTGCAATTCCTTTATGTCAATTCTCTAACTGCATGCACCACATGTACAACTTGGGAAATTCTACAACTTATAGTACACTACCCTTGAACTCCAATATCAACTGGGTAACTTGAATTCTCTGCATGCATGAGTTAATTTAATCGGATTGATCAGTTTAACTGGATGATCGCTCAGTCTGAAAAAAGTTACACACCCTTGACTGAACCTCCACTAATTATGCTAATAGTGAGAACTAGTTACACTGACAATAACTCAAATTAACTTAAATAGATTGCTACAAACTAGAAATCAGCCATGTAGAACTGAGGTCAAGTGTCTCCAACTCAAATTTACTGAGTTAATTGAGTGAAAAGACCCATTTCATCTCAGTTAACTACCTCCGAGTATTTTACTGAAATTGAAATCCGAATTTCTCCTAATTTAATCAATGCAAAATCAAATTAGGAATTTATTACTGCATTTTCAACACTCCCTCTCAGCAAGAAAGGGATTATCAGATACCTTGATCTAGCATCTTTTGAATTTATTGCATGCAACACTTCTCTTTTTTCCTTTTGCTACTGTAACATCTTCAATAGAGAAGCATCAAAAAAAAAACACTGAATCAATCTGCAACTATTTACTGGGAAAATTGTGCTGCTACTGAGCCTCTTGTTCTATTGTCAACACTCCTTAGTATCTCACTGACATTCATCCTCCTGCTACTGAAGACTATGAGCCCTGGTAGCAACTTAATTATCCATAAGACAAACATACTTCAATGGATCCTGCCCAAATTTTTGTAAGTCTTGGACTAAGTATCTACATCGCCCCACCTCATTCCTAGAGATATGGTTGCATGTGCTTCCTCTGCCCACTTGGGTCGAACTCTCCTCCTATTGGAGGTCTCTAACTGGTCATCTTCATCGTCGTCCTCCTGGTCAGCCCAATTGCCAACTAGCTAAGGCTTCCTCTTGAGAGCTAAATCATGCTTCCTCTCAACAACAACATCTCTAATCACTGCCTTGCTCCAGAAGGTTGTGCATTGATCTGGCCTTATGCAGGAACGCAACAAAATACATATATACACATAAACATAGAGATGTAGCAGAAATAGAACTTCAATTCTTTAATATCAAAGAACTGAAACATGCTTACATACAGAAATGCAAATAAACTAGTTCGGGCAATCAAAGGGTAGGTCACGAGTTCGATACACACCAGGCGACATGGACTAGCCGCCTCTCGTGAATCCTCATCTTTGGTGATGTGATCGTTGATTAATACCTTCGAGTTTTGGTCTAACGACAAGCGTGATTCCCAACAAGTGGTATGAAAGGATAGGTCATGAATTCGATACACACCCAACTCGCGTTCGAAGGAGATTATTGGACATTGGATAAACCAACCTCCCCATGTGTTTCGTGATATGATGCGATATGATATGGACTAACCACCTCTCCTCGCAATATGATGCGATATGATATGGACTAACCAGCTCCCCGTGTGTTTCGTGATATGATGCGATATGATATGGGCTAATCACCTCTCGTCGTGATATGATGTGATATGATATGGACTAACCACCTCTCGTGGATCGCAATATGATACGGATTAGCCACCTCTTGTCACGATATGATGCGCTATGATATGGATTAACCACCTCTCGTGGATCGTTATCTCTGGCGATGCTATTGTTGACTAATACCTACAAGTTTTGTTTTAATGGCAATCATGATTCCCAACACTAACTATTAACTAATAGATAAAATAGCTTTTTCCTTTAAAATTTAGCAATACAATTTTGGGTTAGATAATGATTTCTTCTACTTTTATTATTTAAAGTGGTCAAATTCGAATTTGGATTCTAATAGAAATATTTCAAAAAATCATTTATATTTTGCAGCTTTGGCTTACCCTGCTAACTTAGTCCTACTCTTTGAGCACTGACAAATATAAACAACAATGCATTAATGTTTGTTTTTATGTTTTGGAGAAGAGAAAATTCTTATTAAATCAGTTTTGATGTTCCTTGAGGTCTCCCGACCGATGTAATCTTTAAACAAAACATTTTTTTTAATTTTTTGACTAAGTTTGATAACTATGATCTACACCATATTTTTGAAAGGATAAATAAATTAAACACTTTTTCAAAAAGACTCTCAAATACTTACCAATTAAACAACTTATGTAATTTTTGACAAAATTAACCTAAAAATATTCCAAAAATGAGATTATTTTGTCTATTAATTCAAATAAGCTGAATGATAATGTTCACTCTGAAGTGCCCATTTACCATGACAGGTTCCTATGCATAAAATTTCTGCTTTTACTGGCATGGTAATTCTGCTGTACCAAGGAATATTGGGAACGAGATCTTCTCACTTAATTATGCCGAAGGCAGATATGAAGGAAGAGCTTTTGTCCCCCAACACTACTTGTTTTAATAAACAACCATCCACGTGTTTACCTTGACTATGCATGCAGTCCTGCTTATAACAATAGGACTTTCCAACCCGAGAGTATAAGTCTCTTGAGAAGTGGCGGTGGCATTCTCAGGCCGCGCATCGGAGGGAGTCCGGCGTACCTCTTCCCCGTCCGCTTCCGCTACTGCAGATTATTTTTAGTTTCGTGGACTTTAAAATATTATTTCATTTTATTTTATATAGAGTGGTTTTTTTGTTTTTTATTGAAAATGATAAGATAAGATCTGCAGATTTAGTTTTCTTTTAGTAACAGCCTATGTATTGAGAACGATGAAATAAGATTTGTCATTTGAGCTCTCTTTTAGTTGACACTGCTACTGTTCAAACGTTTATCCATTCCATGTATGCAGAAATGGCTCTGACCTAGGTTTAATCCATATATATATATATATATATATAATTTGTGATTAAAATGTTTGATTTTAGACTTTTGTGATTTATATTGATTTTGTTAATACTTTTAGGATATAATTATATTTATATTGTTGGTCAACATTTCCAGCAGTTCCTCTTCATTTTTGTCGAACCAATGTTAAATTTTTAATTTTTTTATTTTATTATAAATATACAAAAACCAGATTAACCAAAAATTTTGATAATATGTTTTAGATTAATTTTGATAATGTTTTTTGGATTAACTACATTTTAAGTTGTTTGTCAATGTTTTGAGTCAATTAATGTAATTAAAATTAATTCAAAACATTCTCAAACAACTTAAAAAATTATCAAAATTAATCCCAAAAACACTATCAAAATCTTTAATTAACCTGATTTTTGGATATCTATAATAATAAAAAATTATTTAACCATATTTATAATAAAAAATTAACGGTTTTAACTCCACTGTGTTAGTATCACTCGCCTCCCACAGGGAGAGATTCTCCTCTCTCCCATTTGATTAACTTAATTGAGTCAGCATGTTTATTAATTAATTTAATCAATCTGTTTACCCTACGTTTATGACTTAACTTGTCTAGTTCATTAATTTGTTTCCTCCTTGCGTCTTTGCTCTGCTTTGTTTCGTTACAAAGCATTATATACACACGAATTATGTATATATGATTTATTTGAGAAAATTTCAGTATGGAAGAATTATTTAAAAGTATATATATATATATTTTTTTATTTAAATATAATTAAGTTACTCAATATATAATATTATGGATTATTAATTTTAGTGGTTGTTTTATTATTATTATTATGTTGAATAGGTATAGTAATTTGGGTGAAGTGCAAGATTAAATCTAACGGCTACCATTATAATACTAAGTGTAAGACAAGTGAGAGATATCAGGTATTTGATTTAGCAAAAGCCTAAACTCCATGAAAGGAGAGTCTATTCCTTGAAGGGAAAGCTTACTTCTTGAAGCCTTATCACAATAGACCAAAGATGTCCTCTCATGAGATTTAGATAACATCCCATTATGCTAAACCAACATAGATCCATCTTAAATATGGATATAACATGAGCTCAGAGGGATCCAATTACTTCACCTGAATTTTTTTATGAGCCAACATTGTTTAAATGTTTTGTATAGTTATTTAAATTTTTTGTTTTTAGTTTTTTTTTTTTTTTTTTTTGGTTCACATGAGCAAAACTTCAACTGTAGTAATAGAAGAGAGGACTACACATTATATTGGGCTATAATATAGTTGATATAATATAATATGTGGTCAAATATATATATATATATAGATAATTGATGGTTAATTATAATATTATATTACTAATCATATTTATATATTAATTATAATATTTATATATTAATTATAATATTATATTACTAATAATATTTATTTATTAATTATAATAATATATCACTATATACATACTGATATTATTATACTGATAATGTTGTATAGAGCTTAGTATATATTTCTCAATATTAATAAAATTAATATTAGTAATGATATTTTTTTCACAGGTGAGAAAATCTATCATAATTTGGTTGTCAAACTAGTAGTGAGAACAACTATCTCTAGCTACTAACCCCAAATGTAGGCTGACTCATCACCATTATTCAAGGAAAATCACGCCACTAGAATAGATGAGCAGAAGTAGTTTTAGGACATACTCCAAGCTCTTTAAAAATGATATTATTAACTATAATATTTTTATTAGTATTAATTATAATAATTTTTTACATTAAAATATAAATGATATAGGTTTTATTTACATAGTATAAGTAGTAATAACATTATTGATTTTTAGACTAGAGATGTTATTGAGATTAATAATTAATATATTTGTATTATTATTAAAATTATTAATAATAAATATTATTCAGAATAGTGATATTATTGAAAGTAATACCATTGTTGTTAATAATATGTAGATTAAAGAAATTTAGAGTTATCATGGCTTTTATATAATTTAGGTTTAGAGTTTTCTCAACCAACAATTCTCTCTTTCTTTTGTTTTTTGTATTTTATATAATTTTTTTTCCTCCTCTTTCTTTCAACCATTGTCTTGAAGATGGATCCTCTTATGGATTCAAAACCTTGGTTCTAAGAATGAACCTCATTGGAAGGTTCGAAACATCGACCATCAAATATTGTTGATGTGATTTATTCGAAAGTTCTGTTGCAAAAATCAGTATGGAAAATCAAATATCACTATGGAAAATCCAAATTCTTCTACAAAAATTACCATTTTTGACCTAACAATATTGAGACTTTCACCAGGTCAAGTTTCCTTAAAAAACCCCCCTTTAAAATTACTAGGGAAATTCTTCAAATCCAAACTAAAAAAACCTGCATGCTCCTCTTTCGTATCACCAAGGAAATCGATAACCAAGTCTCACAATGTATGCCATTTACATGTACTTTACAAATTTACATCTCCAACGCAATTATTTTTTGGGTTATTGCTACCCACACCTACTCACACCAAACACTCTCTTCATCACAACCAACATCTTGTTTTGTTTTGGTCTTTGCCTCTACATCTCCCTGCTAAACCAATGATTTCATGTCATCTCTAGTTGGAACATCCTTGCATTGCTCTAGGCCCTAAGTTGACCAAACATTACAATTCTTTCTTCACCGAGTAGTGGCTTCTCCTTTTCCGTCTTACATTTGGCTTTGATGCCACTTGTTAATAATTAAATTGACATGAGAAGAAAACTAATTATAAAGAAACACAGACATAAACCATGTACACTTTATTTGCCCTAGCAATTGCCAAACAGGGAAAAACCATGTAACAATAGATCTATTATTTTCCTTGACATGTAGCCAAACCTGCCAACACCTTAGCCCAAGAAACCTTGACTCTATCACTAGGTCAAGTTTACATAACATGTTTTTTCTATGACTAATAAAAAACAAAAACAAAAAACTTAATGCAAGTGGTGCACTTGTTCATGGCCTTCTTAACCTCTCCATCATAAGGATTAACATTTCCATCAATTTCCTTGGATTCAAACTTCTTCTACATACATTTTGAAAGTTGGGAATCATTGTTAAGAAGATCAAGGTCACCTAATCCAAGTTCCTTAGCCCCCCACTCCGAATGTTGGGTTATGAAAAAAAATTTCTCTACCTACAAGCATTAGAAGCCATATTCCCATGCCTTCTTCACTAGCTTGGATTACATAGAAAAATTTCCTCTTCTTGGTTCCTCGATTCCGTGTCAACTTATCAAAATTGCTTGAATCTCCACTATGGTGATCAATCTCAATCTTAGCATCACTCTCACTTATTTCTTTCTTCACCATCTTGGGCTTCATGTTTGTGTTATTCATGAAGATAGGACATCACAACTCTTTTGATGGGTCAAAAATATAATGAGATTTTCCATTTTATTTTATTTTAAATGTTTTTTTTTTTTTTTTTCCTTTAGGGGGTTGTTGATAAGCCATTTCATTTCAATATTGTAATAAAAACAATATAGCATGTTGGCCAAAAGGCATGAAGAGCATTGGGTCAATTTACAACAAGACAATAAGACTCCTCTACCAAAGTAGAGGACAAATCCCAAATAGTCTATTTGAACATAGCAAATATCTAGAAATAAAAAACCCAAAAATCATGCCATGAGAGAAACCAAGCAACACTGAACCAACAATGGAAGAGTCACAACCTTAAGGTTATACAAATAACACAAAGGGTTTTCCATGAAGGAAACCAAACCCTCTCTAAATTGGAGGTCCATAATGCATGCAAACTTTGAAGGAAAAAAACAAAAACTATGAAGAGTAGAAGTTGAATTCATGAACGATGCCTATAATAAGGGTGAAGCAAGATCCACATGAGCACTATTTGTGTTCAAAATCCAAATGAGGTTGTCCTACAGGTGGCCAAGAGAACTTTAAAGGAAGCTGTGCCATGCTTCTTAACCAACTTGGAGCTGAGAATAACTTGGAGGTAGCTTTGCTTTTCTAAATTATCCAAACATTATCAAAGATCAATACATTATTGTTCTCGGTTTAGTTATCATTGGCCACAAAACATTTGACATGATAGTATCCTTAGTGTGGCTAAACCCAAGGTATGGTAGAAAGTCATGGACCACTTAATTCACTACCTCATCACTCCAGGAGACTCGTTCCTCTTTAACCAAGTTCTCAATCAAATGCAACCCTTTTTTGAATGGCAGGTAGGACAAGTGATGAAATCCTTTATCTGTAGTAGCAACATCATTCTCAGCTCTAGTATGCCTTAAAGGTGCCTTACCAAGAGAGTTGGCATGAGTCACCATAAGGTGCAGAGCTAACACAGAAGGATAAAGAAAGCAAAATTGAACTAGAACTATGCTTTGCAATAACCACAACTTACATGTTGACTAGGGAAAGGGGAGTGTAAAGATCCATCTTGAATTCTAGGAACCAGAGACCAAGGATAGGCTTCAAACCCTTTTGCATTAAAGCACCTATTTCCTTCATGATAATCATTATATCCTACAACACCAAAAGAACCAAACTTTGTTGGCAATAACCGTATTCCATTATTCTCGTTAATCAAAATCTGATTCAAGTGTTAATGGTCTACATGTGGGAGATTGTCCTTGAGCCTATATGTGGAGGGTTGCAAGGTTATACAATCATCCAAACACACAATTCTACATGTGGGACATTGCCCTTGAGCCTATACATGGAGGGTTGCAAGGTTATACAATCATCCAAACATGTGTGTTGTCTTATCGAGCCTTCAATCACCCTATAAAGGGACAAAACATGTTTATGTGTGTGTATTAATATTTGTCTTTTGAAATAACAAAATACGATAATATTTTTTTTTGTAATTTTGGTTTCTATTGCTCATTCATGAAAGCTTCCAATTACATACATAGTCACCTATTCTTGCCATTATGGTTTGCTTTTCAAAACCAGGTCGTTGATAGAAGATGAGGATTTTAGACTAAAAAAATATTGTATGTGTACTAAGATATTCAAATAACATATTGTAAAAGACATGACATCTATAACAAAAAAGATAGCTAGATAAAACTTGCATGTATCCTTGCTGCATAAACAAAAGATAGTTCTTAAGCATGGAAAAATAAAAACTCAAGATGCATGTAAGCTAGAAATCAAGTCGATGTAGAAACATCAATTAGGGTTGCCAAAGTGCTAGGGGACGCAGCCCCTTGCCTTAAAGGATGATTCTTTCAATGCAACCCAAACACATGGCTAAGTCTTGGTACTCCATGGATTGTTATCTACACTCAGTGATAAGATCGTTGACATGTACGAAGATCTCATGATAGACCTCATGAATCTCTATTCACACCTATCCAAGCAAATTTTTTATATTCCAATAGGGCTCTACCATGCAAATAAATTGGTTTCCCTGACAGCGACTATGCCTTGGATTTGAGAGCCACTGAGCAGTCAAAAATCTGCATCAATGAACTTGTTCCTTTCTGCCATGGTAGAAGATGAAGCTCTATTCAAGTTAATTCGAGCTGGTTTCAAAGTGAGGGATTTGAATTGTTTAACAATCGAGAAGGCTCTGAGACAAGCTCAGACTTTGCCCGCACTGTAACTCGAGGAGCCCCTACGGTAATGCATTCCTTCGTGAGGCATACTATGAGACTCTTTGGGGGTTATAGGTGGGGTAAGGCTGATCTAGTGAGATGGGTCCCAAGGGGAAGGGATGGCAAGTGACACATCAAAGCTATAGTGAGTGTTGTCGCAATAGGTATCCAACACTAAATCATAAAGAAGAGAGTCATAGGATGCCAAGAGACATAGCAATATGTCAAGATGTTACAAGAGGAGGTGTATGTGAGGTGGAAAGGAAGGTGAACAAGGCTGCAGATAAGTGGGGGGGCCAAGGCAATGTGGAAAGTAGACAAGCCCAAGGAGTGTACTGAGGCACTAAACATACCACGAGCATGGTAGTCCATAAGAACAAGACCCTCAATAATTTCTTTTACTTAATCATAAAAGAGGGGAACGATTTTATGAAATAATTGTTGAGGAATACATGGATTTATGGTACCTCTAGTTATGGATTGAATGCGCAAGGAGATGACACCTGAGAGATGCATCCTATGCCAAAGAGAACCACCTAAGGGATGCAACTTATGTTGGGGATCATATTTTTGAGCCACACCTCACTGAAAGTATCTAACAAGTTGTCATTACGCTAGTGGACATTACATAGAGGTTCTTGTGTCCCTCGTCTGCTAATGGAGATGGGTATGCATCATCTTCTGGAGAAGTCGTTAGAGGATAATTCACTATAAGAGGTGAGCCTAGCACCTGAACTAGCTACAAAATTCATAGTCTAATTGAGAGAAATGATATCGTTAAGGGGAGGCAAGGTGGCATGATTAGGAGGACCAAGGCTCGCCCTTAATGCTATGAGGGAAACAAAAATATGCCCACAAAGATTCAGGGCATAAAGGAATAGAGCGATAGAAATGCTAGCAAGGAATCTGGGTAAAATGAAGTGAACAACACAGATATTCGTGGAGGAGACCATTAAATTTGCCTAGCAATGCATTAACACTTGGGTTGGCATGTTGAGGTTAGATGAGATGGCAGCAGAGTTTCCCATCACCACTCATCACACCCTCAGGCACCCCGATCAGGGAAAAAAATATAAAATTATCTATAAATCAAAATTAAAAATGATAATGATCATAATATAATATAAAAATAGGATTATTCATTTTAAGTTTAGATTTATTAAACATCAATATATTCTTTAAAAAATCCCATGAGTAGTTGAGTGTTTGAGACTCATGGTGATCCAAAAATGAAAGTGAAGGTTTCATAGATTAATTTGCAGGTTTGCTTATGTCCTTTTAGGCAAGAGATCGAAATTGCAAAAGTACACAAACATAAGTTAATTTGCAGAAATTTTATAGTAATAAGAAGACAAAAATGCAACATAACACAAGAGAAAATTGATAACGGAGTTCACCCATCTTGGGATACGTCTTTGGGTCCAACTTCCAATGGTGAACACTTTATTAAAATTTTCAAATATTCATTACATTAGTTGTAGAAGCTCCAAACTAAAAATATGACACTTTCATGTTACTCAAAATTCTCAAATACCCCTATCTAGGCTCTTCTTGAGCTCAAAAAGGTTAAAAATTGAGCAAAATATGCCCCTTTTTCAAATTGTTTGCAAACTATTCCTCTTTTCCTCTTTGCCCTATAAAATGTTCAACAAAATGATTATAGTCCAATTGGTTGGGTGTGTTGGTCTACACCTTGTAGGTCATGGGTTTGATCCACAAATTTTGGCAGAGGTTACGTTGATTTGGTTTAATACTAAAATTTTAAATGGGTCGTTGGCCCGCTCCATTTCCTCTGCTATTGATCATATGATATACCATGGAACCACCGGCCTACACCCTACACTCTCATTGTGGCTCCGCACCCTTTCTCCCTTCGTGGTCGTGTGAGCTGACATGTGACCAATGGTTTGTTGGGTTCTCTAGTG
This sequence comes from Pinus tabuliformis, assembly GCA_031772625.1. NCBI lineage: Eukaryota > Viridiplantae > Streptophyta > Pinopsida > Pinales > Pinaceae > Pinus > Pinus tabuliformis. Next base: position 217,365,748 of record CM062814.1, on the reverse strand, counting down.
CCCTCGATGTCATTCCCCCTGGCCGCATTCAACAAATATAACTATGGTTGGGGGTCAAGGGCAGTGGTGCCACACGCCCGAACCCATTCGTCGTTCGATGCCTTCTCCCCTGGCCACATTACCTACCATGTAACCAATAGTTGGGCCAGTCAGACGCGCTCATCGGCTTGTTCATCCCCCCAACCGTCGAACTGCCCACTTTAAATATAACTGCTATACATTGTTTAACAAGGGACATGTGTGGCTCTTTGGTCAAGTGTGGGTTTGATATGTTAGAGATTATGCGTTCAATTTCCCACGAGTTCAGTCCACCAGTTAGGAAAATTTTTAGCGCTAAAACATAAACCACTTCGCTGCCTCTCATAGGGCCATGTGGCGCCCTTTGTGTTGAAAAATCTAGGGTAGCTAGATAAAGTGAGTTCTCTTACTTTGATAACTTCTTGTGATGTATTTTCACTTATCTTGATTATATTCTTCTTCAACTTGATTATTATTATGTTCTTATCATCAAACAACCATCAAATCATAAAGAACAATGACACATGAAGACACGAGATATATGCGATCATCCAAGGCATAAACCTCTCCAATTGAGAGGCAAACCCACCAGAATTCTTCTCTTCTTATAAAACTTCAATTGGTGAATTACAAGACCTATGACCCTTGACCAAGGCCCTCCAAGTTTAAGTCAAATATTTCCTTTTGATGAGATTTCCTTCCAACAATTCCTTAACAACTTCTGCAATTTCGACCTCCAGCAAATTCTTCTGCAACTTCGACCTTCCTAGAAAATTATTTTGCAACTTCAACCTCCCCATTAAATTCTTTTGCAACTTTGACCTCCCCAACAAATTCTTCTATAGAAATCCTAGCCTTTGCACATGTGGAAAATAATGGTAGACTCTTCATCTTTTCCTCCTTTCTTGAGATGATTCTCTCACCTAGAGAACTCATCTTTCAAAGTGTCCTTCTTGATACCCAAACTCAATTTATGCAACTCGGTCTCTTCTTGCTGCAAGAGGGGCCCTAATTCCTTCACGCATGTGGAGAGAAACAACCCAAAACAAACAAAAATATGCTTCTCTCTTCCTTCCCTTCCTTCACTAGGTATTAGGCCTTTTCTCTTAGTTAGATCGAACTTCTTGATGCTTGAGTGAGTGTCTTCCAAGTGAGGTCATTGTCTCCTTTATATATGCTTCTCACCCATGCTAGTAGGCCGACTTGACATTGCTCCTAGACTGACATGTCCCCTTGTGTAGGTTGATTTGAACTTTGCATAATGATGAGGTCTTGGAGGGTCTTTTGACTCAAATAACTTTTTCTTTACAATATGTACCATGCCTGAATGGGTCTTCAATACATGACAATGACTTAATTGATTTTATGACAACCCTAGAAGCACTCAATGGGTGCTTGACCTAAAAATAAATTTCCCTTGAGCATGAAACCCATGCTTCAAGAATAACAATAATAAAATTATTTTTCTCTTTAGATCAAATACATAAAATCATGATTACATATGTCATTATGAAGACTGAACCTAGTTACATATTTCAACACTCCCTCTTAACTAGGACGGTATTCATAATCCATACAAGGTACTTGGACATTCTCAATCTGAATAATTCTCATAAGAAGAGCCGAATTGGTAAGCCATATATTTGCATCATACCAACTAGCATTGTCACGTAGCAAGGCCCTCACTAACAACTCTATATATCCACAAGGTCAGAGCACAATGTTGGTGAAACCAATGATTGATAGAGACACCATCATCATTGTCTCTCAAGGCACATACCCCACCCGGTTGTTCACAGGGTATGTCCTTTCAGGACTATTCTTATCTTGAATTCCCAATCCTCAAAGAATATATGACTTCTTCAACTACTCTTATCTTTGATGCCCTACCTCATCCTCAAGGAGTATTGTATGCAAGATGCTTACTGAATCCTCCATTATTTCTTTACAATATGAAGACAAGAATGATGTGTCTATCTCTCCCTCTCAACTAGGGAAGATATACCCATTCCTATAGAAGGAATGTACCAAGCTCCCTCTTATCCGGGGACTTTTCCAAGCTCCCTCTTAACAAAGGACTTGTTTCCAACAACAGGTCTTAGCTTTTTGGTGAATATCATGGTCCTATTTGCTTCTTGTAGAATTCATTCTTTCGATGTCGTGAATTTAATCTTCATCATTATCGAGCCTTCATCTTTCGTAGGGCATCAGCCATCCATCATTTTCAAAAACCACATCGGGCATGTCATCCTTCTCTTTATCTGAAAGTGATATTCTAGTCCATCTGCATTTTCTTCATACTGTTACATTTTCCACGCCATGTTTAGGATCTTCCATCCAATCTCATGAGTGCTGGTTGTAGGTGACATCTATAACTCTCTTTATGATAGCCTTGTATTAACCCATCCAGTTGTTGTTCAAAAATCAAGAATGAACATCAACTCAAAGTTACCTTTTGTGATGGCCTTTCATCATGACATCTCGCTTGCTTGTAATATCAACATCCTGCACATTCATAAGGAAATTTCCAAGACTTCATATGTAAAGGGTTTCCTTTATTTACAAAACTTATCATGGTCTCTTTCTCTAAGGAGATGATCTGAACAATTCTTCTAGTCATCAGATGTTGACTTCCATTTTCCTTATGTGACTATGGTTGCATCTTTCATGATCTTTTCTTTCTCTCTTTACATATTACTTCCTTGGAACTTTTATCCATAGTTCCTTCATTTTTCTGAACTGCCTCATATTTCATATGAGGACATATTATGTTGATTTCATCTTTTCATTATGTGAACCATGCCTTCATGCATCTTTCCAAGGCAAGAGATCCATGCTCATGAGGTAGCACATTTACCCAAGCTATCTGCAACTATATGATGACATGACTTAATCTATCAAATATACATAGCTCTTTTCTTCTTTTGGTCATCTAGACTTCCTTTGGAAGCTTCCTTTCCTTGATTGAAAGTACTTCAACCATCTTGACATGATTCATTCCTCAGTCACCATGCTCTTGATGGTTGATGCTCTTGATGTTTCCTAAATGATCTTCTTGTGCTTCGGCCCTTGAGTATCCTCCTTTAAGCTACATTTCCTTGATGTAGTCACCTTATCTTTAATACTATTTTAAGAAATATAGGGTAGCTAGATAAGGTGATTTCTCTTGATTTGATAATTGTTTGTGATGTTTTTTTCACTTATCTTGATTAGATCCTTGTTCAAATTGGTTATTATTGTTTTCTTATCATCAAACAGCTACCAAACCATAAATAACAATGAGACAAGAAGACACAATATATAGGTGATCAGCTAGGGCCAAAACCTCTCCAATTGAGATTAAAACCCACTAGAATTATTCTCTTCTTATAGAACTTCAATTAACGAATTCCATATCTATGACCTTTTACCAAGACCCTTCAAGACCAAGTCAAATCTTTCCTTTTGACAAGCTTTCCTTCCAGCAATTCCTCATCAGCTTCTACAATTTCGACCTCCAACAAACTCTTCTGCAAATTCAACCTTCCCAACAAAGTTTTCTACAATTTCGACCTCCCCAGCAAATTCTTCTGCAACTTCAACCTCCCTAGCAAATTCTTCTACAAAAACCCTAGCGTTTGCAAGTGTGGAAAATAATGGTAGATTTTTCCTCTTTTCCTCCTCACTTGAGATGATTCTCTCACTTAGAGAACTCGGCTTGCAAAGTGTCCTTCTTGATACCCAAACTTGATTTTTGCAACTCAATCTCTTCTTACTGCAAGAGTTGTCCTAATTCCTTCACATATGTGGAGAGAAACAACCCAAAACAAAACCAAAATATGTTTCGCTCTTCCTTCCTTTCCTTCGCTAGGTATTAGGCTTCTTATATTAGTTAGATTGAAGTTCTTGATGCTTGAGTGAGTTTCTTCGAAGTGAATTCAAGGTCTCCTTTATATAGGCTTCTCACCCATGATAGGAAGTCGACTTGATATTGTTCCTAGGTCGACATGTCACCTTTTGTAGGCTGATTTGAAATTTGCATCATGACAAGGTCTTGGAGGGTCTTTTGAATCAAATAATTTTTTCTTTACAGTATATAACATGCCCGAATGGGTCTTCAATACATGACAATCACTTAATTGATTTTATGACAAACCTAGAAGCACTCAATGGGTGCTTGACCTAAAAATAAATTTCCCTTAAACATGAAACCCATGCCTCAAAGAATAACACTAATAAATTTATTTTTCTCTTTTACATCAAATACATAAAATCATGATTACATATGTCATTATGAAGACCGAACCTAATTACATATTTCAACAATCTGATTTTCCCATTTGGTGGCCTATGATTGGGCCACTTCACCAACCGTACCTCCAACTCGACTACCAAATGTCCTCACACCATTAGTCCACATTCCATCCATACGACCCAGGCAACCTGGCCATGTCTGTGTACGGACTTCCATGTCAACATTTGTACCCTGCAAGTTGAATTTTTTATTGTTTGGCAAAAACTTTAGAACACAATAACTTTCTCATATGGTGTTGGATTGAGTGAATTCAAGTGTCGTTGGAATCAAAACGACAAGCTCTATGATTTGGCATTGGTTTTGAGAGAATTTGAGAGAATTTGATTTTTGAGCATGTTATCACTGAAAATTATGTTGCCAAAATTGCTCAGACTAGCTTAAGGACAAAGCGCATAGATCCCTTTATCAGTTTCGCAGCGCAACATCTTTTAGGTGATTTCGTAGCGAAAAACACCGACTTTGCACTAACTGCACTACGAAATGGGGAATTCGTGCTGATCCATAGCACATCTCACACCAGCTGTCATATTTTCTGTAAGAATTTTACGGGAATAGCATGTGTAAGGTCTTACATGTCGGTCTTGACATGTGCAGGCTCTGTTGGCATCAAAGGGGCTTCAGCTTATGAGATTTCTGATTATATTGTTGAGATTGATACTGAGGAGATCATGGGACCTGTATTATTCCTTGCGGACCTTGGCGGTCTTTACGCGATTAGTATTGCCTTGTTCCTTTATGTCCTGGCCAAATTTGAATAGAGGATTGAGCGGTTTCGGTACGAGGATGATGTTTTACAGAAGCTTGAAGCCCGCCGGCGTGCTCGATTGACAAAGGATAACTACTATATTTCCTGGCATTTTATCGATGTGCCTTACAGTCCAGTTGCTGCAGTTGGTTCCCAATTTAACCCCACTGCAAAAAAAGACCCGGAAGAGATGAACTTATCTGATCCAAATCAAATGAATCTCGGGCTAGCAGATTGAGACAGGGGCATGGAATGGAATGGAAGATATTTCAAATTCCAACAAAAGGTTGTGCCTGAGGGATGCATTAATAAATATATATATGTGTGAAAAGGGGATAGCGGTAATATAAATTATTATGAAGTCGAATGGAAGTCAAGGTTGCCGTTGTCTGCATATGCTTTGACAGGGAACTTCCCAGTGGTAGTTTTACTTTGCGCTCACAGCTGTTGTGGCAGGCTCTCATGATCACCAACGGAGGTCCATCAAAACTCTGTTTCATACCCAAGTCTCAAAATCGTGGTCCTCTTTGAAACCAATGCTCAATCAGAATCGGTTCATGAGAAGGCTTCTTTTCATCGACTTATTCCAAGTTGTCGTTGCCTTGTGACAGTTGAAGGTTTTTACGAGTGGAAAAAGGATGGAGCGAAGAAGCAACCATTCTATATACATTTTCAAGATAAAAAACCCCTTGTCTTTGCAGCTCTTTATGACACATGGCAAGATTCTGAAGGAGTACTCTTTACATTTACTATTTTGACTACACGTTCCTCTAAGGCGTTGGCGTGGCTTCATGATTGAATGCCTGTTATATTGGGGACGGAGGGTGCAATTGATGCTTGGTGGAATGACCTTTCTTGCCTTACATTTGAAACAGTTACTCAGCTATACGAAAAATCTGATCTAGTGTGGTATCCAGTGACTCCTGCAATGGGCAGAACACAATTTGATGGGCCAGAATGCATCAAGGGGATCAAGTTGAAACCTGAAAAAAGCAATTCCATATCAGACTTCTTTCAAGAAAGGATACACCTGTCAAAAGTTCTGTTCATGAAACCTATGAAGCACAATTTTCCCTGATGAACATCTTCAGAAATTTGTGAAGTCTGCAAACATAGCGTACAGCACAATTTTTCCTTAACAGTTTTGAAGAACGCTTGAATGTTTAGAAGCAAGAGAAAGCGGAGAAGAAAAAGCTCAGACTCGCAGCTATAGGAGAGGATCTGCTGTCTATCGCGGTGGATCAACCCTTCCGTTTTCCAGCTACATTCACATTTGTAGTTAGAGCATTCTCAGTGTTGGATGAATTGCTATGATTTCGTGAGGCTGGTATTGAAGTCCTTGTAACGGATTTCAATACGTGCATTTTCTAATCTCTTTAGACAGGCTGACAGAGTTGAAAAACTTGCTGAGGTTATCCAACGCCTGGAACAAGGAGATTTGAAGCTCCGGGTTCGCACACTGGAGTCAGAACGAGCATTCAAACGAGTTGCTTCTGCTCAAAAGTGCGATAGGAAATGCTGTCATGGCAGGAACCTTAGTTAATCTGGCTACAATTTTGTACATCAATTCCATTCGGATGCCAGCTATGGCTGTATACATGAAGGTTTCTGTTGACATTATCATGTTCCGTGGATATCAGTATTGTTGAATTGTTGGGAATACTTCAGGAGAAGATCGTGATGCTTCCATAGATTCTTTCAATCAAGAAGGGAGTGTTTTAATGGTCAACTCTGTATCCAATCTTGTGTCACACCTGGAAATTTCAAGGGTTGAATGCTTGCAATGGGAGACAGGCTCCTTGGATGAAGAGGAAATTTATTTAGAAGCTAATATTGAAGATTTGAGTTTTTCTGTTCAAGTCTTTGCTCAAGAAGTGAAGTTCAATACAATGGTGAAACAATTTGAAATCTTTGAAAACCTTTTTGATATAAAGTGGAAAAGGCACAGAGTTTAGCTTGTCAAATTGTGGAGAGTTGGTGAAAAAAGCAGAAATGCCTGTGACAGATATTTCCCTTTGTTTTCTACTAACACAGATGACTGATCAAGAACTAGCTTTTCTGCGGGAATGTGATAAGGTGTGGAATGTCTATAATGCGCTCAACTATTTACAGGCTCTTGTTGAGAAGTCTGAGATAATCCAGCTCCAAGTATTGTGACAGAGAAGAATATCCATGCACCTGTACTAAGCATACCAGCAGTAAAAGTTACAGTCCTATTGGTGTTCAGTGGTTTTGCTTTTGCAAGCATTGCATTAACTACAAGGCTTCAACCAGGTTTAGAGCAATTGTATAAAGAACGCAGATATCAAACCTATGGCTGAGCCTACAAATTTGAAGGAGCTGCAGACTTATTAAAATCGCAGATTCAAGCATTGTTTATGTAGGCTGTCCGGTGACTGTGGCATAAATGAATACAATTTCAGGTCTTGTTGTTTTAACATATCTCAACATAAAGTCATGCTGTATAACTGATGCTGGAAGACTGTGTTTTTGAAATTACACAGCAGTTTCGTAGCGCGCTACGAAACTGCTGTAGCTGCATGTTTCAGTTGAGCCAATCAATTATGATTGATAAAGCGGCAAATCTTTTTGAAAGTTTTGTCATCACACAGGTACATGGAAAAGGGTGGCCAGCACATCATGGACGTGGCAAATCTCTATATTTTTGGGTTATTAAAGGGACTAAAAAGACATGCTGCTGCATATCCAAAGTGATGGGGGACCAGAACCGGAAAGCAAGGGATATTCCCTAACATCGCTGAGCAGTTAAAGCCTTCAGTATCCAAAGCCAACATGGAGCATTAACTGCTCATCTCATGCCATCTCAGCCAAACGAAAAGGAAACCAGGTGTCAAAGCTGCAAGGAGGAATCATTCTACGAAGGAGATAGAGTTAGAGTTATAATTAAATTAGAACTCTTTAGAACTTCAGTTAGTGGTTATTGTACTAAATAGTTTGTTGCAAAGAAGATAGGTGTCATTAGTGGCAGTCATCGAGCTCCCCTCATGCTGGAGGAGGAAGCTCCAATTAGTTAGAATTACGTTTCTATATATAGCTTAATCATCTATGTAATGAGGGTTGGATATTTGAGAAAACAGAGTATTATTTTGGCTTGTGTAAAAACTCAGTTTCAGTAATACAATTTGCTGCTTTTCTTCTCAGGATTCATACAGTGTTTCAATGCTCAAGATATGTGGTTTTGCTTTATCCTTAATGTTTTTACAGTTGTATAAATACACAATCACTCAGAATTCACTTATGGTGCTCTGATTTCCTGTGTGTATTTGTAAACTGAGGTTTTCTATAAGATGTTGTTTTGAGTATTTAAACATCACATGCCCTGACTTCTATGCATGAGCAGTGTTATAGTTTATTGAAGTATGATTAACTCCATAAGCCCAATGGAAGTCTTTGTAATGTCTGTCCAGCCAGCTTGTTTGTTAAATTCACTTTACAAGAGTTAGCCATCTTATCAATAGTCAAAATCAATAAATTTTTGAGAGAGCCCTCTCAGGCTAGGGAGGCTAATCCTTAGTCAAAAGATTGGTCTGAAACAGTTACACAGAGTCTACCTGATCAGCAGCCCTTCAGTGCATGATTTTGTGATAACATTTTGGTGCGTCTGCCGGGAGTTGAAGTCTATTCATTCCCGAAATTAAGAGGCTGAACTTCTGAAGGTAGCAGGAGCTCAGACATCCTTTTGAGGCTGCAAAACTACCTTGGTGACTCCACACATCAAATAAGAAATTGGAAGGTGACTCCACTGCTAGAAGATCAGTAGCTTGATGAAGTTTCAAGATGAATTCCACTGCAAGAATGAATGCCAGGTATGCTCCTATGAATCGGTCTCATATCCCTGGTTTTCCAAATCCTATGCCAGAGGTTGATTGGTTAGATGATCTTCCAATATTCAAAGATGAAAAGAAGGATAATGCTGCTCTCCATTTGGTTAAATTCCATATGCATGTACGCAGTCTTAAGGTTCATTTCCCTGAAGATTGTCTCATGAAGATGTTTATGACCACTTTAGAAGGAAAAGCATGGTCTTGGTATAAAAGTCTGGAAAATGGTTCAATATATTCGCTTGCTAGTTTTCATGATGAATTCTGTGAAATGTATAAAGAATGTTATCCATCCTTATTGCTGCTCAAAGATTGCTGTAGGCATTCTTTAAGTCTTATTCAGTACTTGGAAGATTGTTATGATGATGATGAATTTATGGATGAAGAAATTTTAGAGGCTCTTCATAACAATGCATTCCAGCACCAAGGAGAAAGTATAACATCCCATGAAACGCAGCATGAAGATCAGCAAGGGTTTATTTGTGAAAACCATGTTTCATCCTTTGATATTGATGTAGAGATACAACAGATTTGTCAGGCTTCAGATCATCATGAGTATGAAATCGATTGCAAACAGCAAGAAGAAGTACTGGAAGATAGCTTTTACGACCCTCAGGCAGAGGAAAAGCTTGTTCAATTTTGTAATTCCTTGCAGCAGCTTACTTCAAATAATGATCATAATAGTGAGGAAAATTACATTGTTTGTGAGCATCATTCAGAAAGGCAGTTGGATAGCATATCAAATAAATTTGGTGTGGCTGAGGATAAGTTGTTTGAAGATATAGAATGTTATGAGAATCAGCAAACTAACCGTGTGTTTTTTGACCCTATAGCTGACTACATGGAAAAGATTTACTGTTCAGGTTTCCAATTATATTTTCATCTTGAAGAACAGTTACACCTCATGCTGCCTTGGTTACTTCAGTATCTGGTTTATTTTTGTTTCAAGCACAGCCAAAGGATTCAAGTGTTAGATCAGATCGATGACTGGCTTCATTGGAAGTTTCATGTTCCTTGAGCTACAAGTGGAGATTGCAGCTGATAGGGTAGGTAGGTAGGAAAATGCAAATAAGCTCAAGGTTGACTGAGCAAATTTTTCTTTAGTAGTGGTAGATATAGACTTCTTTCTCCTACAGTGATTTGTCAAATAAATTTTATAAGGCACTGGAACTGCAGGTTCTTAGTGTACCACAAGGGCACACTATCCCAAGTGGAGCCACTGTTATCACTGAAAATTCTGTTGCCAAAATTGCTCAGACTAGCTTAAGGACAAAGTGCATAGATCCCTTTATCAGTTTCGCAGCGCAACATCTTTTAGGTGATTTCGTAGCGAAAAACACCAACTTTGCACTAACTGCGCTACGAAATGGGGAATTCGTGCTGATCCATAGCACATCTCACACCAGCTGTCATATTTTCTGTAAGAATTTTACGGGAATAGCATGTGTAAGGTCTTACATGTCGGTCTTGACACGTGCAGGCTCTGTTGGCATCAAAGGGGCTTCAGCTTATGAGATTTCTGATTATATTGTTGAGATTGATACTGAGGAGATCATGGGACCTGTATTATTCCTTGCGGACCTTGGCGGTCTTTACGCGATTAGTATTGCCTTGTTCCTTTATGTCCTGGCCAAATTTGAATAGAGGATTGAGCGGTTTCGGTACGAGGATGATGTTTTACAGAAGCTTGAAGCCCGCCGGCGTGCTCGATTGACAAATGATAACTACTATATTTCCTGGCATTTTATTGATGTGCCTTACAGTCCAGTTGCTGCAGTTGGTTCCCAATTTAACCCCACTGCAAAAAAAGACCCGGAAGAGATGAACTTATCTGATCCAAATCAAATGAATCTCGGGCTAGCAGATTGAGACAGGGGCATGGAATGGAATGGAAGATATTTCAAATTCCAAGAAAAGTTTGTGCCTGAGGGATGCATTAATAAATATATATATGTGTGAAAAGGGGATAGCGGTAATATAAATTATTATGAAGTCGAATGGAAGTCAAGGTTGCCGTTGTCTGCATATGCTTTGACGGGGAACTTCCCAGTGGTAGTTTTACTTTGCGCTCACAGCTGTTGTGGCAGGCTCTCATGATCACCAACGGAGGTCCATCAAAACTTTGTTTCATACCCAAGTCTCAAAATCATGGTCCTCTTTGAAACCAATGCTCGATCAGAATCGGTTCATGAGAAGGCTTCTTTTCGTCGACTTATTCCAAGTTGTCGTTGCCTTGTGATAGTTGAAGGTTTTTACGAGTGGAAAAAGGATGGAGCGAAGAAGCAACCATTCTATATACATTTTCAAGATAAAAAACCCCTTGTCTTTGCAGCTCTTTATGACACATGGCAAGATTCTGAAGGAGTACTCTTTACATTTACTATTTTGACTACACGTTCCTCTAAGGCGTTGGCGTGGCTTCATGATTGAATGCCTGTTATATTGGGGATGGAGGGTGCAATTGATGCTTGGTGGAATGACCTTTCTTGCCTTACATTTGAAACAGTTACTCAGCTATACGAAAAATCTGATCTGGTGTGGTATCCAGTGACTCCTGCAATGGGCAGAACACAATTTGATGGGCCAGAATGCATCAAGGGGATCAAGTTGAAACCTGAAAAAAGAAATTCCATATCAGACTTCTTTCAAGAAAGGATACACCTATCAAAAGTTCTGTTCATGAAACCTATGAAGCACAATTTGCCCTGATGAACATCTTCATAAATTTGTGAAGTCTGCAGACATAGCGTACAGCACAATTTTTCCTTAACAGTTTTGAAGAACGCTTGAATGTTCAGAAGCAAGAGAAAGCGGAGAAGAAAAAGCTCAGACTCGCAGCTATAGGAGAGGATCTGCTGTCTATCGCGGTGGATCAACCCTTCCGTTTTCCAGCTACATTCACATTTGTAGTTAGAGCATTCTCAGTGTTGGATGAATTGCTATGATTTCGTGAGGCTGGTATTGAAGTCCTTGTAACGGATTTCAATACGTGCATTTTCTAATCTCTTTAGACAGGCTGACAGAGTTGAAAAACTTGCTGAGGTTATCCAACGCCTGGAACAAGGAGATTTGAAGCTCCGGGTTCGCACACTGGAGTCAGAACGAGCATTCAAACGAGTTGCTTCTGCTCAAAAGCGCGATAGGAAATGCTGTCATGGCAGGAACCTTAGTTAATATGGCTACAATTTTGTACATCAATTCCATTCGGATGCCAGCTATGGCTGTATACATGAAGGTTTCTGTTGACATTATCATGTTCCGTGGATATCAGTATTGTTGAATTGTTGGGAATACTTCAGGAGAAGATCGTGATGCTTCCATAGATTCTTTCAATCAAGAAGGGAGTGTTTTAATGGTCAACTCTGTATCCAATCTTGTGTCACACCTGGAAAGTTCAAGGGCTGAATGCTTGCAATGGGAGACTGGCTCCTTGGATGAAGAGGAAATCTATTTAGAAGCTAATATTGAAGATTTGAGTTTTTCTGTTCAAGTCTTTGCTCAAGAAGTGAAGTTCAATACAATGGTGAAACAATTTGAAATCTTTGAAAACCTTTTTGATATAAAGTGGAAAAGGCACAGAGTTTAGCTTGTCAAATTGTGGAGAGTTGGTGAAAAAAGCAGAAATGCCTGTGACAGATATTTCCCTTTGTTTTCTACTAACACAGATGACTGATCAAGAACTAGCTTTTCTGCGGGAATGTGATAAGGTGTGGAATGTCTATAATGCGCTCAACTATTTACAGGCTCTTGTTGAGAAGTCTGAGATAATCCAGCTCCAAGTATTGTGACAAAGAAGAATATCCATGCACCTGTACTAAGCATACCAGCAGTAAAAGTTACAGTCCTATTGGTGTTCAGTGGTTTTGCTTTTGCAAGCATTGCATTAACTACAAGGCTTCAACCAGGTTTAGAGCAATTGTATAAAGAACGCAGATATCAAACCTATGGCTGAGCCTACAAATTTGAAGGAGCTGCAGACTTATTAAAATCGCAGATTCAAGCATTGTTTATGTAGGCTGTCCGGTGACTGTGGCATAAATGAATACAATTTCAGGTCTTGTTGTTTTAACATATCTCAACATAAAGTCATGCTGTATAACTGATGCTGGAAGACTGTGTTTTTGAAATTTCACAGTAGTTTTGTAGCGCGCTACGAAACTGCTGTAGCTGCATGTTTCAGTTGAGCCAATCAATTATGATTGATAAAGCGGCAAATCTTTTTGAAAGTTTTGTCATCACACAGGTACATGGAAAAGGGTGGCCAGCACATCATGGACGTGGCAAATCTCTATATTTTTGGGTTATTAAAGGGACTAAAAATACATGCTGCTGCATATCCGAAGTGATGGGGGACCAGAACCGGAAAGCAAGGGATATTCCCTAACATCGCTGAGCAGTTAAAGCCTTCAGTATCCAAAGCCAACATGGAGCATTAACTGCTCATCTCATGCCATCTCAGCCAAACGAAAAGGAAACCAGGTGTCAAAGCTGCAAGGAGGAATCATTCTACGAAGGAGATAGAGTTAGAGTTATAATTAAATTAGAACTCTTTAGAACTTCAGTTAGTGGTTATTGTACTAAATAGTTTGTTGCAAAGCAGATAGGTGTCATTAGTGGCAGTCATCGAGCTCCCCTCATGCTGGAGGAGGAAGCTCCAAGTAGTTAGAATTACGTTTCTATATATAGCTGAATCATCTATGTAATGAGGGTTGGATATTTGAGAAAACAGAGTATTATTTTGGCTTGTGTAAAAACTCAGTTTCAGTAATACAATTTGCTGCTTTTCTTCTCAGGATTCATACATTGTTTCAATGCTCAAGATATGTGGTTTTGCTTTATCCTTAATGTTTTTACAGTTGTATAAATACACAATCACTTAGAATTCACTTATGCTGCTCTGATTTCCTGTGTGTATTTGTAAACTAAGGTTTTCTATAAGATGTTGTTTTGAGTATTTAAACATCACATGCCCTGACTTCTATGCATGAGCAGTGTTATAGTTTACTGAAGTATGATTAATTCCATAAGCCCAATGGAAGTCTTTGTAATGTCTGTCTAGCCAGCTTGTTTGTTAAATTCACTTTACAAGAGTTAGCCATCTTATCAATAGTCAAAATCAATAACTTTTTGAGAGAGCCCTCTCAGGCTAGGGAGGCTAATCCTTAGTCAAAAGATTGGTCTGAAACAGTTACACAGAGTCTACCTGATCAGCAGCCCTTCAGTGCATGATTTTGTGATAACAGAGCATTTTCTAGATCCCCTAGATCACTCCTCCCCACTGGAAGCTTTTGGACCACCAAAAGTTTGTTTTTACTCAGCAAGTAAGTGGGGGTACAACTGGCTCAATTTCCAAATCTCTATCCACCCTCCTTTACTTGTATTAATACCTTTTAGCCCCACAAAAAGTTACTCCACATTTCCCCTACATGAAGTCTTTATTCTCCTGTCAAGAATAGTGTCTTTTTGCAACTCATTAAAGTATTCAGGAGAAAAAATATTCTATAGATGGAATCTGAACATTCACCTCTTGATCAGTGATCATAGGAGGCTCACACAATCTCAAGTTTTCCACATTCACAATAGAATAAATATGCATGTAAGGTGGCAAATCTAATTGGAAAGCATTGTTACCAATCTTTTCTGAAATATTGAAAGAACCATATCTGATTGGTTTGAGATTTTTACCTTCACCTTGCAATCTTTCCTTGTTGATGTATAACCAAAATTGATCTCCCACTTGGAAATCATGATCAAACCAATGCTTATCATGTCTTTCTTTATACTCGGCTTGGTTTTCTCTAGTAGTTTGTGTACTCTTTGATGCACTAAATGGATTTGTTCAACAAAATTCTTGGCTTTGTCCACATCATTATGTCCATCTACTGCAATATCTTTACCAAAAATGAAATCCAAAGGAGACTTTGTAAAATAACCCAAACAAGCTTCAAATGGAGATACTTGTGTAGATGAATGTTTGGCACGATTGTAGGCATGATGGATGTAATGAAAATGCTCATCCCAAAGTTTGGGATGCTTACCACAATATCCTCGAAGGAGATGCACTATTGTTCTATTCATTTCCTCTGTATGACTGTTGGTTTGTGGATGAAATGTTGTGCTCTTCTTTAACTTGGTGTGCATGAGTTCCCATAAACTTGACCAAAAATTCTCGATAAATTGGGAATCTCGATCAGAAATAATAGAAGTAGGGAACCCAAATTGAAACCATACATTTTCGAAGAACATATGTGTAGTTTGTTCAGTTGTGACCTGTTTCTTACAAGGTATTAACACACACATTTTTCTAACATGGTCCACTACAACATATAAATAATCATGTCCTTTTCTAGACATAGGTAGCCCCTTACAAAATTCATAGAAACACTTTCCCAAGGATGAGAAGGGATAGGAAGTGGAGTGTACAAACCTAATTTCCTATTACTTGGCTTACTAGTAGCACACATAGAACATCCTTTTACATATCTTGATATAGTTTCATTCATACGATGCCAATAACAATACCTCTGCAATTGAGACTTTGTTTTTCCAACACCAAAGTGACCAACAATAAGAGAAGTATGGGCTTCCCTTATGACATTAACTCTTCCACCCTATGGAATACACAACTTGCCAAGATTATACAACAACTTGTTATGAACATGATAATCCAACTCTTCAACATGATTTTCTTGACTCAAAGTTGCATAAACATCTTTAAAATATTCATCTTGAGCATATTGTTCAATATAACTTTCATGCATGATTGAGTTATGCTTAACAATGACATATGCATTAACAATAAGCCTTGACAACATATTTGCAACTTTGTTGTAAATACCTTTCTTATACCTAACGATGAAATGAAATTGATGCAGAAATCCCATCCATCTAAAATGTCTAACATGTTGTAGCTTGGTTTGTGATTGAAGATATTGCAAAGGTTGATGGTCTGTATGAATAATCGTTTCTTTACCCATCAAATAATGCTTCCACTTCTTCACATTTTGTACCAAAGTGTACAACTCTTTATCATAAGTTGGATAGTTAATTATTGTATTGGAAAAGGTCTCGGAATGATAAAATATTGGCTTACCATGATGCATCAACACTGCCCCCATAGCATATTCACTTGCATCGATTTGAATTTCGAATGGTTGCTTGAGATCTGGAAGTGCTAGAACTGGTGTTGTACTAATTTATTCTTTCAAAGTGTCAAAGGCTTTTTGTTGCTTTCCTCCCCACTGAAAGACCTACTTCACACTTGTCAAAGCATGTAATGATACTGTAATAGATGAAAAGTTAGCGATAATTTTTCTCCAATATTGGGTTGCTCCCAAAAAGCTCCTAACTTCTGTTACATTGTTGGGTATAGGCCAATTCACAATGACTTCGACTTTGGAGGGATCAATCTTCAATTCACCACCTCCTCCAATATGACCTAAGTAAACCAAATAAGTTTTCCCAAATTCACATTTAGACATCTTCAAATACAAATTTTCCTTTTTCAAGACATCTAGAACTTTTGTTACATGTTTTGCATGCTCTTCTTGAATCCTAATAAAAATCAGAATATCATCAAAGTAGACTACGAAAAAATCCTCAAGGAATGGTCGCAATACTTCATTCATAACTCTTATGAATGTAGCAGGTGCATTACAAATCCCAAACGACATAACTAACCATTCAAACAATCCTTGTTTTGTCTTAAAAGAAGTTTTCCAAAATATCATCTTCAATAATATTTATCTAATGATAACCACTTCTCAAGTCTAACTTAGTAAAATAAACAACATCCTTTAACTAATAATCTTGTTCAAAGCTCAAAAATCCACACACATGCGTCATGTACCATATTTCTTTGGAACCAAAACAATAGGAGACCCATAAGGAGATGTACTAGGTCTGATGACCCCTTTGTCAAGCAACTTTTGGATTTGCTTCTTGATCTTTTCATTCTCATGGACTAACATTCTATACATGCCAATATTCAAAAGTGGTGCATTCTGCTGCAATTGTATCTCATGTTGGATTCCTCTTTTTGGAGGTAACCCTTCAGGTTCCTGAAACATCTTTTCATAAGTCTTAACAACTTCAACCAATTCATGCTTGAGTTTAGAATCACATATTGAGAAAGCTTCAAATTCAGCAGTATCTTTAGCTTTTATCATCAACAACACAAAATTATTACTAGCATTCATAAGCCTTTTCATTTGTCCTACACTAAAAAGAGAAAAGTTCATCTTCTTGGGATGTGCTTTGACAATATACTCAGTTCCATCTTCGAAAAGAATATACTTGTTCTCATGACGATAGAATATGGCTTTTCGGTCATATAAATATGGACTCCCTAAGACAATCCCACAAATGTCAAGTGGTACAACATCAAGCCTAACCTCATCTATAAAATTAGCAGTGATGGCAAATTTGAGTTTACATTTTCTTGTCACTTGAAATTTGTAATCATCACATACCCAACCAAAAGGGTAAGGTTTTGCATCAGGTGTAGTCTCTAAATTAATTTTCTTGACAGTTACTTCAGAAATAAGAATAAATTGAGATTCACTATCAAATAGTGTATCAATGTTTGTATGTTTTGTAATGACCCTAATATGAAAAAGCTCACTTTTTTCTTTATCATTTTGAGATTCAACAAACTTCCTAGAAGAACTATTACTTGTGTTAGAAGCTATACCTTCCATTCCCATGGCTATGATTTTAGTTCATCACCTAAATCAAATCCTAGATCTTCTTGAGTTGTAGCAGCAGTCTTTTGTTTCCCCTTACTATTAAACTTCATTGGTCTCAATCTTGGATGTAATTTCCAGCAATGGTCTTCATCATGGCCATCTTTTCAACAATGTTTGCAAGTAAGTTTCTATCCCTCTTTCTTGAATGTGGACCACCTTCGACCATACGTTCCACCATTACTAGACACATCACACACTATAGAACAACTCACACCAACAGAGTTAAACCCAGACTGCATGGAACAGGCCACAACTGATTGGATCATAGACATGCAGATAAATAACACTCGCTAGCAGAAGATCCAACTGTATCAGGTTTTCAAAGCTAGCCAACCCCTGCACCAAGGCAAGTGGCTCACCAGGGACCAAGTTCAGCAGAAGTTTCCCCATATCATGGAGGCACACAACGCAATGGGGACCATTGGTTCGTAAGGGGGGAGGACTGATCCAAGTGGATATTGGTGGCCACCCACCTATTCCACTTGTACCCCCAACCTTGTTTCTTTTCAGTTTCCTTAATTGTATTACAATCTGCCATTTTTGGCAGTTTTTCGAGTCCTAAACTTCTAGAGCTGTTTTGAGGGACTAAAAGATGTGTTTAGGGAAAACAGAGAGACTAGAAAAGTCTTGAATTCGTTTTTTCCTCCTCTTTGAGATCTCTAAAATGAGGTATTATGATAGCCAAACGGAGATCATATGCCAAAGTCACGACCCTAAGAAGTTGATGTACCAGATTACCTAAACGAGGCTCACAGTTTTGGCGCTTCATCTCCTAGGGTTAGGTTTTTTGATGTTTATGGTTTTCCATTGTTTCTCAATAATAAATAGGTCTTTGAAGCTCATTGTAACACAGTTCAGAGGCATGTAGTCGCCACATCTATTCTCATAGATAAGCTACCATCATCCGAGCTATTTTATTTTTCTGTATGTAAGCATATTTGAGTTCTTTGATATTAATAAATTGAAGTTTTATTTCTGCTACATCTTTATGTATATCGTTATTTATGTATTTGTTGCATTCTTGCATAAGTCTAGATCAGTGGTATCAAAGAAGTCTACTCTTTCTCTATTTTTCTTTGCATTTCCCCAACGAGGTCAGGGTATAAGGAGTTAGGGCTCAATCTGGTTGAACCTTTGGAAGACCAGCCTCGCAAAACCTGACGGCCTCCCATGGCGGAAGAAAAAAAAACAAAGGGGCAGGAGGTCCTTTTAAAACACTACTCATGGAAGCTCTCCAGCGTTAGACGAACGCAATGATGGATAAATTTTCCCAGATCCTTCGACTATTACCCACAGGCAACACATCTTCATCTAGCAGCCACTGTGGAGGTGCCACTCCTTTTAAGACACAAGTTAACTTTGATATTCCCATATTTGAGGGCCAGATAGATGCAGACGTCGTAGATAAATGGTCAAATCTGTTGGAAGGATGTTTTTTAGTTCATGACTTTTCCAACCGGGAAAATATTACTTTCACTTCTTAAAGCCACCCCAAATGTCAAGGACTGATGGGAAAACTACTGTAAATAAAAGGACAAGAGGGAATCCTCACTGTTTTCAGTCGCACCCACTTGGAATTCTTTCTGAGACACCATCAAGGAACAATATTACCCTATTGGGAGCTATGAAAATAAATACATAAAGTGGACCATGCTACGGTAGGGAAGGGACCAAGATGTGTCAGAGTTTACAAATGTTTTCCATACCCTTCGCATGAAGCTGGGTATCAAGGATTCTGAGTGACATTTGGTACTCAAGTACTGCAACTGTTTACACAAGTACATCCAAGACGAGATGGAGTTCCTAGACATCTCCTCACTCGTATGGTGTACTGATACACTGTCAAGATTGAGCAGAAGTTTAAACAGAAGAAGCGAGACTTTGGATCTGTGAATCTGAAGCAAGGAAAAGGCACCCAAAAACCACATAACAAAGGATAAACCAAGGCGCGGCGACCCAGGACAACCCGCGGAAGCTGCAAGAAAATAACAACACGACGAAGACAAAGAAGGACACAAGAAGATGGTGTGAGTTCCATAACAGATCCACTCACAACACAAGTGAGTGTCGGGCCAAGCAATCACTTGTGGCTGAGTCGAAGGCTTCCGAATCAGACGCATGTTCCGACTCTGAGTCGAAACCTGACAAGGGGAATGATAAAGGGAAGCAGATTATTGATGTGGATCCTAGTGCCACCGTGCCCACCACTAGCATCCAGAAGAATGAGGCTAAAGATCTAGAGGAGGGGGAACGCCTCTTCCACTCACAAATGCAGGTGAAGGGTTCTCCGTTACAGTTTATTGTCGACAACGGGAGCCAAAAGAACATCATTTCAGCAGAGGTCATGAAGCGGTGGGGCCTACTGACTATAACACATCCACAACCATACAACATTGCATGCCTTCACCAAGGACGAGATCTTCGCGTCAACCAACAATGTTGTCTTCCCTACAACACATGGAAAATTTTAGGGGCGAATGCTCGCCTTTTGGCGAAATTAAGGGGTTTTAAATTTTTAGTGGGCGAATATTTTGTATCATAGTTACAAATCGCCTCAAATAGCCCACCTTATTTTAAGGGAGAGGGTAAAAAAGGTAAATTTAGCCCTTGAAATTAGGAGTTACAACGTTCCATTCGCCCTAATTTTCAAGAATATTTATAAAAGAGGTATGGTAGGTTAATAAAAATATAAATAAATGAGAGGTATGTTAAATAAATAAAACATTTTTTATATTTAGTGCATAAGTCACCTTATATACATGCAAGGGTGTAAACAAATAAAAATATAAATAAAGTGGAGGTATGTTAAATAAATAAAACCTCTTCTTATATTTCCTCAAAAGGTATGGTAAATAAATAAAAATATAAATAAACTAGGCGTATGGTAAATAAATAAAACCTCTTTTTATATTTAGTCCATAACACTCTTTCTATTTATGAAGGCTCAAAAAGGAGGTTTTATTTAAGTGAATCCTATGGGCCAAATACCATATTTGTAAAAGAGGTATCGTAAATTAATAAAAATATAAATAAACGAGAGGTATGGTAAACAAATAAAACATTTTTTTTATGTTTACTCCATAATTCAACTTATATTTAAGGATACTCAAAAAATGCATTATATTTAGGTGCAACTTATAGGAAAAATACTATGGGCCAAATACCATGGGCTAGATTATTATTAATACCATGCAAAAAACATTATTAACCCTAATATTAGTATTAATAAAAATAAAAATGGCACATGGTATTGACCCATGGTATTCACGTGGAATGTAGCCTATTTAAATGGGGGAATTAAACCAACATAGATCCATCTTTACTCTGGATCTACTAAGCCCGAAGAGGTATCAAATATCATGATATGCAAACTAGCATAGAATGAAAAAATATTTGATCCCTCTCGGGGCTTGGTGGATCAAGAGTAAAAATGGATGTTGTAATATAATGTATGTTAAACATTTTAACTTGGCTAAAATAAAAATAAAATAAAAATCAATTATTAATTTTATTAATTTTTATAAATTACTAATGGTAATTTTTAAGCTCTAGGTTTATGATAACCCATGGTATTGACCCATGGTAATACCATGGTATTCATGTGAGCATAGACTATTTAAAGGGGAAATTCTATCATCTTAGGTCCATTTTAATTCTGGGTCTACCAAGTGCGGATAAGTAGATTTCATCCCCCTAAGAGTGGTAGATGTGGAGTTAAGATGGATATAGGTTGGTTTTTATGATAATGAAGATATTAGATAGACTTAGGAAATTATATTGTAAAAACATCTTAAGGTGAATGGTTAAGCTACATTTAGTCACTTCACAAAATTTAGTAAAAAATACCAATATCTCCATTAATATTGGTTTTTAACTTTTTCTGATTTAACAAAAAAAATTCAAAACAATGAAACCTTATCACTCTTTCCCGATCACCCTCGCAAAAGATTTCTCACCATTTTTCAAACATTATCAATATGATATCTTCATGAAAAATTTTAGATACTGATGTTGGATTAGTTGTTTGAAAAATAAGTTGGTTTGTACAACCTTTCATCTTTTGTGCTATTCTTAGTTTGTCCTAATGATCTGTAGGGGTTGGAGCCACTGCACCATATTTTCCTAAAAGGTGGAGATTGTTCACCAAAAAGGAAATTAATCTACATGTTACAACGCTGTTAAAAAATGTGAGACCTATGAGGGTAGTGAATTATGCTAATATGCAATTTAGATTGGGAGAGACGTAATTAAATTTTATTATTTAATTGAAGATTTCCAATTAAAATAATAATAAATCTACATGTATATATTCATATATTGATTGGAAGGATTCTCACAATGGTCACTTCTTTCAATTAGATCCCCTTCAAGCCCTTGGGATACCTAATACTTTCTTATATAATATAGTTGGGGCTTGCTACTTGTTGGCATGTTGGGGTAAACAAACTTGATGTGTTTTTTTTATCTCGCAGTTGGAGTCTATGGAATAGGAAAGAAATTTGATAACTTGAAAAAATTGGTAGCTTGACAAAAGTTGTAGAGAAAAGATTAATCTCTCCTACCTTGACAAAACTCGTTGTCAATATTAACACCTACAAGAACTTTGTTGTGGAATATTATCAAAACTAATAGAAGGATATGAAAGAGTGTATTGTAAGAACCTTGACAAACACGGCCACTGAAACTTGGAACATTGTTTGTAGGAAGAGAAAATTATGTTTCTTTTTCAAAACATGTATGTTAGTATATTACAGTTTAATGAATATGTTTTCTTATTCTCATATATGGTTTCATACTTTAACAAAACATTCGCCAAGACTTCACAATGTTTTATTATTCAGTAAAAGATTTGCCAAGATCTTATAAGATTTTATAATTCAGTGAAAGATTCTCCATCATTGTACAAGATAATATAATCTAGTGAGAGATTCACCAAAAAAATTATATATACATATTATATTATTGATAAAATCGCCTCCCATTTTTCCTATGTATCATGGGGATTAGCCCATTTATTATACATATAAATTTAGGGTGGTTCTTAAAATTTTCCCTGTAGTACAACATCAAGCCCTTCACGGATGAGGTATTGTGTGATGTTTCTCCTCTTGAAGTTTGTGATGTATTATTAGGACAACCATACTTATGGAAGCGACATGTTGTATATGAGTCTAGACCTCGCTCTATGATTATTACTATTATGAATCTGGCTCACAAAAGATAGAAAAGATAGATCAACGACTTCAAAAGCAACATCTTCAAGGGGGCAACCTCCTTTACATTACGCAAATGAACAATTCTTGGATGATACAAATGACAAAACCTCCTTTCTATATATAGGAGTCTAAGGGGTCACAATATAATCAAAGCCGACATAACAATAATAATATAAGAGCACAACAATAACAATAGTGGGTTTCTATGGGGTAGAATAATAACAATGTGGGGACAATAGGGGCACAACAATAACAATAAGGGGCTACAGTGACAATATTAATGGGGGAATCACTAGTATTATAGGGACCTAACATGCTCCTCTCCTTCAAAAAAGTGGTGTCCTCAATGCTTGAGTAGTTCTGGATGCTTCTTGATAAAATTCTCATCCTCCCATATGGAATCTTCAGTGGGTAAGTTCTTCCACTTGATGAGATACTCTAAAATTGATCTATTTCGTAGTTGTCGAGTTCTTGTTTCTGTGACTGCTTCAGGTTCCAATATGATTTTTCCTTTCTCGTCAAGTTCTAGCAATATTGTTTGAACTAGGAGCTTGTCACCTATAACCTTCTTTAAGCATGAAACATTGAAAACTGGGTGCACTCGGGAAGATGCAGGAAGCTCCAATTTGTATGCCATAGTACCAATATTTTGCAACACCTTGTATGGACCATAATACTTTGGTGATAATTTCTTATCCTTCTTAGCTTCCTTGAGGGACATTTGTTTGTATGGTTGTAGTCATAGAAATACCCAGTCACCTACATCAAAACTTCTTTTGTTGCGATGTTGATCTGCATGTTGTTTCATTCTATTATGCGCTAAAGTGAGGTTATCCTTTAAGAGTTGGAGAACCTGTTGTTGATGCTCGATGTGATATTCCATTGCTTGAACCTTAGAATTTTCTCTTAAAGATGTTGTGATGGACGGTGGATGATATCCATAAAGTGCCATAAATGGGGTCCTTTTTGCTGCAGTATGGAAGGAAGTGTTATACCACCATTCAGCCAGACGCAACCACTTGACCCATT
Organism: Pinus tabuliformis; assembly: GCA_031772625.1. NCBI lineage: Eukaryota > Viridiplantae > Streptophyta > Pinopsida > Pinales > Pinaceae > Pinus > Pinus tabuliformis. The sequence continues at coordinate 217,341,857 of CM062814.1, read as the reverse complement.
GTGTTTGTTTATCAGATGCAAAGCAACGAAGATATCCTTCCAAACATTTGTTCACCATCTAAGTTTTCCCATCATATTGAGGATGATAAGATGAACTATGATTTAACTGAATACCCAGACAAGAAAATAATTCAGTCCAAAAATTTCCATTGAAAATGGGATCTCTGTCGCTTACAATAATATTTGGGTGTCCATGTAGCTTTTGAATTGTTTCCATAAATGTAGTAGCAATTGTACGAGCTTTAAATGGATGAGATAATGGAAAAAAGTGTGCATACTTGGTAAGTTTGTCAACTACCACCATGATGACACTTTTTCTTTCGAACATGGGTAAACCTGTGATAAAATCCATTGCTCTTCCCAACTTTGATTTGGAATGAATAAATGTTGTAACAGACACAGGGTCTTAATTGTCTCAACTTTATTTTTTTGGCAAACCAAACATTCCACCACAAACCTTTGAATATCAGATTTAACGCCATCCCAAAAAATTCCTTCTTAACCCTATGGTAAGTTTTTAAAAATCCTAGTGCCCTCCTAAGGGAGAGGTGTGCAATTCCAAAAGAATCTTTTGTTTGAGTTGGGAATTCTTACAGAGCTATAAGTGATCTTTGTACCATAACGAGTCATATTTCCAACTAAATGTATCAGATATATTGGGATCTTGCTGCAACTTTTGAATGAGTGCCCACACTTCTTCGTCATTCTTCCATTCATCCCTTGCTTTGTTTATCCAATCTGGTTAGATGATAGAGATGGCACAAAGCAATGCTTTTACATCCTCATCCTTTCTTGAGAGTGCATCTGCAATAATATTTCGCATCCCTTTTTTGTAGATGATTTCAAAGTCATAACCCAACATCTTTGTGATGCGTTTTTGCTGCTCTTCTGAAGATAATCTTTGTTCTAAAAAGTATTTAAGACTATCATGATCCGTTTTTACCTTGAAGTGTCTTCCCATTAGGTAAGGTCTCCATTTCTTAAGTGCATGTAGTATTGCCAGCATTTCATTCTCATAAATAGCTTTGTGTAAATAATATCCTTTGATTGGACGACTTTCAAAAGCAATGGGTCTTCCTTCTTGCATTAAAACAACACCAATCCCATTTCCTGAGGCATCACATTCCACAATAAAGGTTTTTGTGAAGTTTGGCATAGCTAAGATCGATGCTTGGCACATTGCCTCTTTAAGATATTCAAAGGCCTTCATTGCTTCTGGAGTCCAAGAAAATGCATCTTTCTTCAGTAATGTTGTTAGAGGTGCTGCTATTTTCCCATAATTCTTAACAAACTTGCGATAATACCCTGCCAACCTGAGAAATCCTTGCAGATGCTTTATGGATGTGGGGATTTTCCATTCCTTAATAGCTTTAATTTTGCTAGGGTCTACCTTAACACCTTCATGAGATACAATATGACCCAGATATTCTACCTCTTGTACTCCAAAGAAACATTTGGAGGTTTTTGCATATAATTGTTTCTCCTCCAATAGTTTGAGCACCCTGTCAACATGTTGAACGTGATCCTTCCAAGACTTGTTGTAGATTAGTATATCATCAAAAAATACTAACACAGATTTTCTAAGAAAGGGTTTGAAAATGGAATTCATCAAACCTTGAAATGTAGAAGGTGCATTGGTAAGGCCGAAAGGCATGACCAAAAATTCACAATGACCCTCATGAGTTATAAATGTTTTTTTTCAGAATGTCTTCAGTCTTCATTCTGATTTGATGATATCCTGAACGAAGATCCAACTTGGTGAAGCAAATTGCTCCATGTAATTCATCCAATAATTCATTAATGACGGGAATGGGAAATTTATCTTTAACAGTGAGCTTGTTGATCCAGACACATGCACCATGATCCATCCTTCTTGTGCACCAATATTACTGGAGCAGAGAAAGAACTTTGACTAGGTTGAATTATACCAGCCTCTAGCATTTTTGCAACCATACATTCAATTTCACTCTTTTGGGCATAGGGATATATGTAAGGCCTGCTGTTTGGAGGAACGCTTCCTAGAATCAAATGAATAGCATGATCATGATCACGAATAGGTGGGAGTCCTTTGGGAGTCTCAAACACCTTGGAATGATTGTCCAATACTTTTTGGAGGTCTGGAGAAATAGATGATTTCAATGTGGGAACTTCTAGTGAACATAATTGTACAATTACACCCCATTGTTCTTTCTATAACTTATGAAATTTTAATCTGATTCTCAGAGAGAAAGGAATGACGATTTTCCCAAGGTCACCTATTTGGGATGTAATTTAGGAGCTTGCAAAAAACCTAACTTCCTTGGATCATATCTCCAAAAATATAATGAGGCAAGATCTAAAATTCAAACCCAAGGATCAACAAGATTTCGGCTCAAATGGTTTTTTTTTTCGCTTGTGAAATGTCACAAAAAAATAATAAATAAATAAATAAAATTATAGCAAAAATTCCATGATGACCTGTTTGGAGCAGTGAAACCCTAGAATCCAAAGCTTTGATTCCAGATGTTATGAAACCAGCTCACAAAAGATAGAAAAGATAGATCAACGACTTCAAAATCAGCCTCTTCGAGGGGGCAACCTCCTTTACATTACACAAATGAACAATTCTTGGATGATACAAATGACGAAACCTCCTTTCTATATATAGGAGTCTAAGGGGTCACAATATAATCAAAACCTACATAGCAATAATAATATAAGGGTACAACAATAACAATAAGGGGCTACAATGACTATAGTAATGGGGGAATCACTAGTATTATAGGGACCTAACAATTACTTTGGGCGATAAGTTGTATAGGATACCAAAGGTAGCCCTGCCTACCGCCATCTCTTTGATCACTACAAAGCAATGCAGTAAGATCATTTCCTAGACAAGGAAATTTGTTTTCCTTATGATTCTCCCTCAGGGCAAGAATAAGGTTGTGGCCATGACTTCCAGACAGGGCTCCTCCGCACAGTAGTAGTAGCAGATGGATAAGTTCGTTGAGTAGTACAAGGACACTTTTGCCTCACCTACAAGGATACCTTTGCACTGTCAGGTCAAGCACTCCATCGATCTGACCCCTGACGCGCCACTACCCAATGAACCAATATATCGGTGCTCTGTTCTGGAGAACGATGAGATCAAGAGGCAGATTCAAGAGTTTTTGCTGAAAGGGCACATTAGGCTAAGCTCATCACCATGTGGGAGCCCGATTGTATTGGCACAGAAGAAGGAAAAGACCTGGAGACTTTGTATTGACTATCGGGCACTAAACAAGATCACTATCTGGAATAGGTACCCAATCCCATGGTTTGATGACATTTTGGACCAGCTCAAGGGGGATAAATATTTCAACAAGTTTGACTTGAAGTTTGGTTATCACCATGTGCCTATCGAGCCTTCTGATGTGTGGAAGACTGCCTTCAAATCCAAGGAGGGCCTTTTCGAATGGTTAGTCATGCATTTCGGGTTGACAAGTGCCCCCACAACATTCATGAGATTAATGGACGACATCTTGTGACCCTTCACCAATGCATTCGTGGTTGTTATTTAGATGAAAACTTGATCTCCAGCCAGAGTTGGGAATAACACTTCCACCATATTCAACAGGTCTTTCAAACCCCGCGACAACACAAATTGTGTGCCAATTTGGAAAAGTGCACTTTTGGCATGACCCGGGTTCAATATCAAGGGTACATCATTAATGAGCAGGGAGTGCATGTGGACCCATCCAAGATAGAAGTAATCTGGATTGGCCAGCCCCAACCACTCTAACAAAGCTCCGCAGCTTTCTGGGTCTTGCCAATTTCTATCGCAGGTTCATGTTATGGTTATCTCATATCACTTGGCCTTTAAGTCAAGTCACTAAGGGCAGAGCAAAATTAAAGTTCTTTTGGTCTGAATCCCAATAGAAGGCGTTTGCCGAGTTGACACATTGCCTCTGCTCTGCACCAGTTCTCACATTACCAGACCTGGAGAAACCATTTAAGATCGAGACAGATGCCTCTGAATATTTTATTGGTGCAATTCTTACTCAACAGGGGCATCCAGTGGCATATCACAGTGAGAGACTTTCAGACATAGTCCGAAAGTATCCCATATATGACAAAGAAATGTGTTCCATTGTGCAAGCCTGCCGACAATGGAAGCATTACATTATGGGGAAGGAAACAATGATCCACACAGACCACCGACCCCTACAGTTCATACAGCCACAAGGGAAGTTGCAGAATGATCACCATCAGAAATGGTCCACATACCTGCAACAGTTCCATTTGAACATTAAGTACAAGAAGGGCAAAGCAAGCAATGTTGCACACTACCTTAGGCAACCATTGGTCATAGCACTGACCACTATGATCGACTCTTGTGGGCACGAGACTGCGGGGTGGCTGCATCTTTACAAGAGCGATCCAGACAACACATACCAGACACTACTTGAAGGTAAGCAAGTTCGAAATTTTCACCTCTGGGATGCATTGTTATGCCACCTGGGACACATCTTTGTTCCTTCAAGTGAGCATGCCAAGATGATTTGGGAGGCACACTACAGTTGAGTCGTTGGACATTTTGGGGTAGAGAAAAAGTGGCAATGCTGCAAAAGTATTTTTATTTGCCAAACCTTCGATGAGATGTTGGGAAGTACATCGAATCCCGCACTGCCTATGCCATTTCCAAACCGACCATCAAGAATCAAGGTCTATATACTCCTCTGCCTACTCCTAGTCGACCTTTGGAATCCATCTCCATGGATTACATGTCCAGTCTTCCTTCTACTAAGCATGGCAACGACTGCATTTTCATGGTCATCGACAAATTCTCTAAGATGGCCATTCTGGTGGCCTGCAAGAAAGTTTCACTGCAGAATCCATTGCTAAGCTCTTCTTTGATTGAGTGTGGGTACATTTTGGGATCCCACAATCCATTATCTCATATCAAGACAGTAGGTTCCTAAGTACATTTTGGTCAAGTCTCTGGTCAATGTTGGATACCAAGCTCATTAAGTCCATGACATTCCACCCCCAAACTGATGAACAGATATAGGTTGTCAATGGGATGATCATACACATTCTTCGTATGTACAACTCGAAGCATCCACACACATGGGATTCCAGCCATTATGTCCCATTGATGTGGCCATACCATTTGCAGCTACTCATGCAGATTTGGCTCATGTCTAGTGTGAATCTGACAAGGCTAACAACTTCATTGAGCGCATTCAACACATCCGCCAGTAGGTCCATGACATATTGGACAAAGCCAATGCTAAGTACAAGCAATTTCATGATCATCATCGGGTGCCACACAATTTCCAGGTGGGCGACAAAGTTTGGTTACATTTGCAAAAGGACAGCCTCGTTGGGCCCCACCACAAGCTTCGCCTACTTCGACATAGGCCTTACACCATCACTAAGGCTATAGGGGACAATGCTTTCAAACTCATCATTTTACCATTCCTTGGCCTGCACCTAGTGTTCAATGTGGACCGCCTTTGACAATACTTTACACCATTACTAGACACATTAGACATTGCAGAACAACTCACACCAATAGAGTTAAAGCAATACTGCATGGAACATGCCACAGTTGATTGGATCATGGACACACAAATCAAGAACACTCACCAGCAGAAGATCCAACTGTATCGAGTTGTCAAAGCTGGTCAATTCTTGCACCAAGGCAAGTGGCTCACCAAGAACCAAGTTTAACAGAAGTTTCCTGATCTCATGGAGGCAGTCGACGCTATTAGAAAATTATATATTACAGAGCAATGGAACACATAAAATATATTGCAGAAATATAAACACGGAAAACACATTAAACAAGAGAGACACAGATATATGTGGTTCACCCAATTTGGGCTACGTCCACGGAGAAACAACCAGTCCTTCCTTTTATATTATCCAGTAAAATGAAGAGATACAACCTACAGCAGATCCGTTGTAATTCCCTCGTCGCTCTCACACAATCTCCTCTCTCTTTCTTTCCCATAATACACATTTGCATAGACGCAATACAATTCCCTCATATATAGCGAGGGGTTGTCTTCTAGGGAAAAAAACCCTAAATTAAACATAACTTCTGCCATCATATTTCCGCCTAATGAACGGCCCAGATTGAGTACGAAATTACAACATTTTACAAGGCAATTTTGCATCTAATTTTAGCTTCGTGGGTGTCGCCCTCGATCCCCCGCCAGGGGGGGGGGCTCTAAAGAATCGTCGTCACCCCTCCCTGGACCCCCTTAACTATGCGCATAAATGGGCGGCGTTGCCACCACATTACGAAATGGGGTCCAATGCAGCGATACCTCTGAATAAAGAAGATAATCAAGCTCCACACCCAACAATCTCACACTTGGAGACTGATTATAACAACTCCACCGCTGCTTCATTTTTTGGACAATGACTCCACTTTAGACCTGGTTGTTTCTCATCTTCATCATCATACTTGAAGACCAATTGAAACCGAGCAAAACCTCAGTTTCTCCCTGGTTACAACTTTTGCTAACATATCTGCAGGATTTTGGCTAGTGTGTATCTTTTCCAGCTTCAACTATCCATCTTCCAACATTGATCGTATGAAATGGTACTTGAGTTGTATATGTTTAGTCTTGGAATGAAATGTAGAGTTCTTTGCAAGATGTATGGCACTATTGTTGTCACTGTATAACCTGCCCAACTCCTGCTTCTTGCCCAATTCATGTAGAAACCTTTGTAACCAAATCATTTCTTTACTAACCTATGTTGCAGCAACATACTCGGCTTTCATCATTGAGAGTGAAACAACACTTTGTAGTTTTGAAACCCAGCTGACAGTTGTTCCACCTACAGTAAACGCATACCCTGTGGTGCTCCTCATGTTATCTCTATCACCCACCATACCTGCATCAACATATCCCTGTAGAGCAATATTTGAACCACCAAAGCATAATGTTTGATTTCTAGTACCTCTCAAATACCTGAGAATCCACTTCACCGCCATCCAATGTTCTTTTCATGGATTGTTCATGTACCTGCTTACAACTCCCACTACATGTGCAATATCAGGCCTTGTGCAGACCATTGCATACATTAATCTTCCAACTGCTGATGCATTTTTTGAACTTTAGACATATAAGCCATTTCTTCCTGAGTCTTGGGACACACCTCCTTACTTAGTTTGAAATGGCTAGCCAAAGGTATACTAACTGGTTTTGCATTTTGCATATTAAATCTTCTCAACACCTTTTGTATGTACTCACTCTGAGACAATGTTAATTTTCGATTCTTCCTGTCTCTAGTTATTGTCATACCAAGGATTCATTTTGTAGCACCCAAATCCTTCATTGCAAATGAATTTGCCAATTTTCTTTTGAGCACATTTATTTCCTGCATGTTAGAACCTGCAACAAGCATGTCATCTACATACAATAACAATATAATATAGCTGCCATCAGTTTGCCTTTTGAGATAAACACAATGATCAGAGTGACATCTAATATAACCTTGTTCAAACACAAACCTATCAAATTTTAGATACCACTGCCTTGGAGCTTGTTTTAAGCCATACAATCTCTTCTTCAACCTACACACTAGTTTCTCCTTCCCTTTTACCTCATATCCTTGTGGTTGCTGCATATATATCTCTTCCTCCAAATCCCCATGGAGAAAGGTTGTCTTTACATCTAACTGCTAAAGATGCAAATCTTCAGTTGCTACTAGACTTAAAATAGTTCTAATTGAAGTCATTTTAACAACAGGAGAAAATATCTAATCAAAGTCTAGACCCTTTTTCTGTGCAAACCCCTTCACCACAAGTCTAGATTTATACCTTTTTCTACCTCCATCTTCTTCCTTCAACCTGTAAACCCATTTATTCTGCGATGTTGTTTTACCTGTAGGCAAGCTGACTAAGTCCCAAGTCTGGTTATGTACTAAGAATTCCATCTCTTCTTTCATGGCTTGCTCCCACTTCTTCCTCGTTTCTACCTGCACTGCTTCTTCATAACATTCTGGTTCACTAGAATCAGTCAACAATACATAATATAATGAAGGAGAGTATCGTTCAGGGGGTCTACTTATCCTGGTAGATATTCTATCACCACTTTTAGGTGTTTGAGGTGCTTGTTACTGTTGTGATTTATGTTGTTGTTCTGGTTGTTGATCATTATGATTTTTAGGCACCTTCACTTTTTCTGTGATCTCATCAAGCTCTATGTATTCTTTGTTTTATTTTTCCTGTTTCTTTTCCTACATCTGATCCTTATATAAAACCTTTTCATTGAATATGACGTCTCTGCTCCTAATGATTTTGTATTTTTCATAATCATAAAAGCGATAAACAAAATCATTAACACCATATCCAATAAAGGTACATTTCTTTGATTTTGCCTCAGGCTTTGTTCTATTTTCTTTAGTAATGTGGACAAAGTCTTCACAGCCAAAAGTCTTTAAAAAAGAGTAGTTTACCTTTTTACCTGTCCATGCCTCCTTTGGAATACCACCATCCAAGGAACTTGAAGGCCCTATATTTATTAGATAAACAACAATATCTACAACATCTGCCAAAATTGTAAAGGCAATCTTGCATGCAGTCTCATGCACCTTGCACGCTCCATGATTGTCTTGTTCATCCTTTCTAACACACCATTTGCTTATGGTATTCTTGGAACTATCTTCTCTCTATGAATTACATTCTTTGAACAATACCTATCGAACTCTTTGTTGCAATATTCACCTCCATTGTCTGATCTGAGACACTTCAACCTTTTTCCTGACTCATTTTCAACCAAAGCTTTCCATTTCTTGAAAGTATCAAATACGTCAGATTTATTTCGAATACAATAAATCCAGGTTTTTCTGGTTGCATCATCAATAAAAGTATCATAATAACCAGAGCCACGAGAGATGATACCTAAGTGGGTCCCCATACATCTGTATGCACAAGCTCTAATTTTTTGCTCTTCTTTTCTTTACCAACTCTGAGGAATCTGACTCTCTTCTATTTTCCATAAACACAATTCTCATAGAATTCCAAATAAACATGCTTCAAACCTGGCAACGAATTTCTTGAGTGAAGAATCTGCATCCCCTTCTCACTCATGTGCCCAAGCCTAAGATGCCACGATGTCGTATTTGCTCACGTAAAGGTTAAAGCATTAACATAATTAGAAATATCATTGCATGAATACAATGTACCAACCTTTTCTCCTTTTGCTATTACCAAGGCTCCTTCAGTGACCTTCCAGGTTTTATTTGTAAAGTAGTTGCACAGCCTTCACCTCCCACTGCCCTGTTGAAATTAGATTTTTCTTCAAATCTGGAACATGCCTTACCTCCTTCAACAACCATTCATTTTCATTCTATTGTTTTATGAAAATGGTACCCATTCAAATGATTTTACAAGGTTTATAATCACCCAATCGAACCTATCCAAAATATCCTTGAACATAATCATTCTTATCAGGTGTGGCATGGAATGAGGCCCCTGAATCTACCACCCAGGCATCAATAATATTTTCTAAAGAAAGAATTAAAGCATCTTGCAACACATCACCTATTATATTCACTTCATGATTGTTTTCTTGTTGCACATCTCCTTCTTTTACCCTCCAAAACTTGCAGTCTTTCTTCAGGTGTCCTTTCTTCCTGCATTTCCAGCACACTATCCCCAATCTAGATGTGGATATGTCTTTCCTTGACTTACTGTGATATCCTAGGCTCTTTCCTCTTTCCATTTTTCTTCCCCTAGTCTCTGCAGTCAAAGCATTACCTGATGTCTCACCAAAGCTTTTCCGTCGCATTTCTTAGCTAAGGATTTCACTGACAACATCATCAAACTTTAAAGTACTAGATCCAGAGATAGAGTTATTAATGCCCATAAATAAACCACTCCAACTTTTTGGCAATGAGCATGGAAATAACAGAGCCCTAACTTCATCATCAAAAGCTACCCCTACAGAACTTAACTGATTGGTAAATGTATTAAATTCATTTAAATGATTAGCAACATATCCACCTTCTGACATCTTCATATTAAATAAACGCTTCATAAGAAATACCTTATTTGAGGCTAAGTGTTTTCATATAGTTTGGCCAATGCCGACATTAAACCCTTTGTTGTCGTTTCCTTTGAAATATTAAATCCTACTGATGCCTTTAGGCACAACCGTATTGTTCCAAGTGCCTTTCTGTTAAGAACACCCCATTCTGTGTCTATCATACTCGTCGGCTTCTTTGTCTTTCCGCTCAATGGTAGGCACATATCTTTCTGATACAAGTAATCTTCTATTTGCATCTTCCACAAATTTTTCGACCCTAAACCTACCATCTTCCGCCATTGCTTCCACTCGAACCAAGAACCCTTCTCTCCTGCATGTTTATCAGCCAAATACACCTTCAGCTTTGATACCAGTTGTTAGAAAGTTATATATTAAGAGAAATGGAACACATAGAATATATTGCATAAATATAAACACATAAAACAAGAGAGACACAGATATACGTGGTTCACCCAATATGGGCTACGTCCATGGAGAAATAGCCAGTCCTTCCTTTTATATTATCTAGAAAAATGAAGAGATACAACCTACAACAAATCCGTTGTAATTCCCTCTTCACTCTCACACAATATCCTCTCTCTTTCTCGCTCAAAATACACATCTGCATAGACACAATACAATTCCCTCATATATATAACGAGGGGTTGCCTTCTAGGGCAAAAAACCCTAAATTAAACATAACTTCTATCGTCAGATTTTCGCCTAATGAACGACCCAAATTGACTATGAAATTACAACATTTTACGGGGAAAATTTACGTCTATTTTTAGATTCGAGGGCACTGCCCTCGATTCCCCATCAGGGGGGCTCTAAATAATCATCGTCGGCCCCCAATGGCGGCGCACATAAATGGGCAATGTTGCCGCCACATTACGAAATGGGGTCCAATGCGACGATACCTCTAAATAAAGAAGATAATCAGGCTCCACACCTAACAGACACAATGGGGACCATTGCTTCCTAAGGGGGCAGGACTGATCTAGGTGGATATCGATGGCCACCTGCCTATTCCACTTGGACCCCCGATGTTGCTACTTTTCAGTTTCCTTAATTGTAGCACAACTTACTATTTTTGGTAATTTTTTCGGGTCTTAAACTTCCAGAGTCGTTTTGAGGGACTAAAAGATGTTTTTAAGGAAAACAAAGGGACTGGAAATTCCTGATTTTATATACTTGTTTGTTTTCAGCCTCCTCTTCTAAAATTTCAAAACAAGGTATTAGGATAGTCAAATGAAGATCGTATGCCAAAGTTACTACCGCGGGAATTCGGTGTACCAATTTACCCAAACGGAGCCCATAGTTTTGGTGCTTCATCTCCTAGGGTTAGGGTTTCATATGTTTAGGGTTTCCATTGTTTCTCAATAATAAATAGGTCTTTGAGCCTCGTTGTAACACAATTCAGAGGCATGTAGCTGCCACATCTCTTCTCAGAGATAAGCTACCATCGCTCGAGCTAGTTTATTTGTCTGTATGTAAGCATATTTTAGTGCTTTGATATTAATGAAATGAAGTTTTATTTCTACTGCATCTCTGTGTATATGGGTATTTTTGTATTTGTTGCGTTCCTGCATAAGTCTGTATCAGTGGTATCAGATTGGTCTACTCTTTCTCAATTTTTCTTTGCATGTCCCCAATGAGGTCAGGGTATAAGGAGTTAGGGCTCGATTTGGTTGAACCTTTGTAAGAACAGCCTTGCAAAACCCAATGGCCTCCCATGGTGGAAGAAAAGAAATGCGAGGGGATGAGATCCTTTCAAAATGTTGCTCAAGAAAGCCCTCGAGCGACAAAGGAATGTGATGATGGATAACTTTGCACATATCCTTTGATGGCTACCCACATGCGACGCATCTTCATCCACTAACCACTCTGGAGGTGCCACTCCTTTTAAGGTACAAGCTAACTTTCATATTTTCATATTCGAGGGTCAGATAGATGCAAACATCGTAGATAAATGGTTAGATCTGTTGCAAGGATATTTTTCAGTTCATGACTTTTCCAATAGGGAAAATATTACTTTTGCACTTCTCAAAGCCACCCCACACATCAAGGTCTAGTGGGAAACCTATTGTGAACAAAAGGAGGAAAGAGAATCCTCACTATTTTCAGCCACACCCACTTGGAATTCTTTCTGAGATGACACCAAGCAACAATATTACCTTGTGAGGAGCTATGAAGATAAATACATAAAGTGGACCACGCTACGGCAGGGAAGTGACCAAGATGTGCCGGAGTTTACAAATGTTTTCCATACCCTTCGCACAAAGATGGGTATCAAGGATTCCGAACGGCATTTGGTACTCAAGTACCGCAAATGTATACACAAGTACATCCAGGATGAGATGGATTTCCTAGACATCTCCTCACTCGCCATGGCATAATGATACGTTGTCAAGATTGAACAGAAGTTTAAATAGAAGAAGCAAGACTTTGGATCTGTGAATCTGAAGCAAGGAAAAGGCGCCCCCAAACCACAGAACAAAGGACAAAGCCAAGGCGAGGAGACCTAGGAAAACCCACTGAAGCCACAAGCAAAGAACAACACAACGAAGATAAATAAGGACACGGGAAGATGGTGCAAGTTCCATAATATCTCCACTCACAACACAAGTGAGTGTCGGGCCAAGCAGTCACTCGTGGTCGAGCTGAAGGCTTTTGAATCATATGCATGTTCTGACTCTGAGTCGAAACCCAACAAGGGGAATGACAAAGGGAAGTAGATCATTGATGCAGAGCCTAGTGCCATTATGGCCAACACTAAGATCCAGAACAATGAGCCTGAAGATCCATAGGAAAATGAACGTTTGTTCCACTCACAAATGTGGGTGAAGGGTTATCTGTTGTAGTTCATTGTAGACAGCGAGAGCCAAAAGAACCTCTTTTCAGTAGAGTTCGTGAAGCGGCTGGGCAGACTGACTACAACACATCTGTAATCGTACAACATTGGGTAGCTTCACCAAGGATGAGATCTTCACATCAGCCAACAGTGTTGCCTTCCCTACAACATTAAGCCCTTCACAGATGAGGTATTGTGTGATGTTTCTCCTCTTAAAGTATTACGAATTCAAGTATTACGAAAACCATACTTGTGGAAGTGGCATGTTGTATATGAGTCTAGACCTAGCTCTGTGATTATTACTTTGGGCAATAAGTTGTACAGGATATCAGAGGTAGTCCCGCCTATTGCCATCTCTTTGATCACTGCAAAGCAATGTAGTAAGATCACTTGCTAGACAAGGAAATTTGTTTTCCTTATGATTCGCCCTCAGGGAAAGAAGAAGGTTGTGGCCACGGACAGGACCCCTCTGCACAACAATAGTAGATGGACAAGGTCATGGAGGAGTATAGGGAAATTTTCGCCTCACCTACAAGGGTGCCTATGCACTGTCAGGTCAAGCACTCCATCGATCTGACCCCGGGCACACCACTACCCAATGGATTGATTTATCGATGCTGTGTTCTGGAGAATGATGAAATCAAGAGGTAGATTCAAGCGTTGTTGTTGAAAGGGCACATTAGGCCAAGCTTATCACCCTGTGGGAGCCCGATTGTATTGCTGCAGAAGAAGGACAAGACCTGGAGACTCTGTATTGACTATCGGGCGCTAAACAAGAAAACTGCTTGGAATAGGTGCCCAATCCCACAGTTGATGATCTTTTGGACTAGCTTAAGGGGGGAAATATTTCAACAAGTTTGACTTGAAGTTTGGTTATCATCAGGTTCTTGTCGAACCCTCCGATGTGTGGAAGTGTTATCACTTAAGAATTCTAATGCCCAAATTTCTCACATTAGTTTGATGGTAAAGGTCGGTGCTAGTCTAAGTTTGATTTTTTTTGTTTGCCTTAGAGTCTGAGTCTTAGGAGTCTTGATGGTATACTTAAATAAAGGTCCACCATGCATTCTCATTCATCATTGGTCTCATAACTCTCACAATTTCCATGTGTCAGCTTTGTTCAAAGGTTATTATGTGCTACAAAGCTCTTTAGGTGATTTCGTAGCGCTTAAATCATTGTTAGGTGTTTTCGCAGCGCATAAATCCGTTTTAGGTGTTTTCGCAGCGCAACATGTTTTAGGTGATTTCGTAGCGCATAATCCATATTTTACACTGGCTGCACTATGAAATCGGAGATTCGTGCAATCTGTAACAAATCTTTCCTAACTGTCAAATCTGTCAAGTTCAGTTATGGTTGCATCATTCACTGTCAGCTTATACACTCCACATATCATGTCCAACCGCTTATCTCCATCATTACAGTCGCTAGGTACCTTGGTACACTCGGATTGCAAGTTCCAAGAAAAGCCAGGTATTCACAGTCTTAATTATGATTGTATTCGTTGCATGAGGAACAAGTCTGCAAGTTTTCAATTTGAATTCATTGTATATCAAGCGAGGCAGATATTGAAGATTGAGCAGCGCCAGTATATCTAACCTTCATTACGCTAAAGTCTCATGGAAGGATCTATAGAAAGGAAAGAGCATAGACCAGGGAGATGTTTGAGGAACGAACCTGAAGGTTTAGACCTTATCTTGAAGAACAGAGAAGTTGAGCACGCGTTCAAGCAGGTTGGATGTTGGAATTTTTGCGAGAAACTCCAGGGAGGTCATGCACAAATCACCAAGGAATTTGCTTTGAATTTCACAGGATTGAATTCAAAGGTTGGGATGCTCGAATTGCAAGTCTCACCAGAGGTAATATCCATAGTTACTGAGATTCCAAGGGAACAAGAAACTTGGTTTAAGAATTTCAAATTTGATATGACCCCCTGCAAAGAATTTCTGAAGCCCGAGTTTATTAACTCAGATTTAAACAAGTCTGTGCCTAGAAATTATGTCAAAGGCTCATATGCCAATTTTCTTACCTGCATACAGAGGTATCTTACCTGTGAAGGGAGATACAATAAGGTGTATTCATATCATTTTAAGCTTTGTCGCATTTCACAGGAAAGATATCTCTTGATTTACCTTTCTACTTATTTCGTAGCTTAAGCAAAATGTGTGACAAGGTGCAGCTAAGGAAAGAAGCCTGTGAGACCTCATTGTTTCACCACGGCTTAGTTAAGTTGATCGTCTTGCATGAACTCCAAAAAGTAGGTAGGGACTGGCCCACATTCATGTTTATGTCTGGTTTCAAGAATGAGACTGGTCTCAGTCCTCAAGCTGCAAAAGATCTTCCAACAACAACTAGTCATCAGGCAGAAACAAGATCCAAGAGGTTTGCAAAGTTGAAGGCTAGGAAACAAGTAAGGGAATCCACCAAGCCACTGACTATCCAAGATACACCCCAGCAGTCCATTAAAGAGAAAACTCAGATCAAAGAAGGTGCACATGAATCAAACACAGGTGAAGGAGTCCAAAGAAGAAGGACTAGGAGCCAGGTAGCTAAAGAAAAAGGCAAGTCAGTGATTATTGAAGAAAGCCCTGTTTCAAAGGGAGACTTGAATGATTTACTGCAAACCATTGATATTGAAGAATCTCACCGGGTTCAAGCAGATTTGATAGAGTCAGGAAGAGACAAGGCTAAG
Organism: Pinus tabuliformis; assembly: GCA_031772625.1. Taxonomy (NCBI): domain Eukaryota; kingdom Viridiplantae; phylum Streptophyta; class Pinopsida; order Pinales; family Pinaceae; genus Pinus; species Pinus tabuliformis. The sequence continues at coordinate 217,326,309 of CM062814.1, read as the reverse complement.
AGAATCAAAGCCTCGAAAAACTCAAGTTCGATGATCCGATTGATAAATTTGTCTTTAAGCCAAGAAGACCCATAACGAGGAATTTCAAACACATACAGGAGGTACTGCCAGGAGTAGATGAAACAGAGGAGATAACACAGTCTCATGTAGGAAAAGATAAAGGTAAAGCAGTTACCCTTCAAGAAGAAGATAGCGTTGAAGAGTTGAAAAGGAAGTTGGAATTAGCAAACTTTGAAATTGCTAGACTGAAGAAAGCCTCTAGGAAACATGCAATCAAGGAGGCTTACTTTAACCAAATGCAAGCTCGGTGGGAGGACAAAACATTTCAAATAGCCGAGGTGGTTGACTGTAATGTTCAATTCCGTAGCTGGACTGTCCCTGCAATAAAGGAAGCACAATTCATTAGAAAGGTCAATACAAAGCTGAGATCTCGGATCAGAGTCATGAAGAAACAAATTGAGGACTTAAAGATGTAGTTAAGCCAGCAGAAAGAATCTCCTTAAGGAAGTCACACATCAAGTAAGGTTATGTTCCAAATTTTGATGGTTTTCCTTGTTATAATCTTTCTTGAAGAAGCATACATTTCCACTTAGTTTTGAAAAGCTTTGGAGCAATTGAAAAGAATGTTTAAATATAAAGAAGCTCAAGATAGCAGATTTTTGGTATTAGGTTGTGTTTTGGTGATTACACAACAGTTTTGTAGCGCACTACGAAATTGCTGAAGATGATGCCTAGCGCACAGCAGTTTCATAGCGCGCTACGAAACTGTTGTAGCTACATAATTAAAACTCAGTCAACCAATTTTGAGGGACCGAGGGAAAATTTTTAAAAAATGAATCTCTTCAAAGGATCAGGTAACAGGTGTCAACATTCAACAAAGGAAGAAACAGGTGGAAGAAACCTATATTCGAACTCTAAACTTTTTGTTATAAAGTGATCAGAGTTACTATAGTTCATGATATGTCAGACAGCTTGGAGGAGGTCTTGTCTTCACACATGGAAAAGGTTGACAGCACATCAAGGACGTGGCATTCTGATATATTTTTGTATAATCAAAGAAGAAGGGCATGGTTCATTGGTTTCGAATATCTTTGAGGAAAACCAAAGGCAGATAAACAGGGGCAGTTTCCTACTTTTCAGGGGCAATGGAGAAGATGTGACATTAAGGGCCAGCAGGCAGCTACAAACACCTACCACAGCCAAACTAAAAAAGACCACTTGTCAAAGAACGAGAATTGATTGTAATTAAGGCTATTATTAGCATGATATGGAGTTAGACTCCTATTTGCCTTAGATCTCTAAAAAGTCTAGTTAGCAGTTTGTTACATTTAATAGGTAGTTAAAATTTGAATAGGTGTCATAAGAAGTAGAATTCGAGTTCCCCTCATGTTGGAGGAGGAATCTCAGCCTTGTAAAAGAATTCTATATATAGGAGAAAGAGCAATGTACCAGGGGTTGGAAAATTATTCAGAAAAGCTCTGATATTTGGCTTTATGTAAAAACTCTTTTTCAGTAATACAAAATTTGCTTTGCTTCTCAGGGCTCAGGAGGGATTTGATGTTCAAAATGTGTTGTATTGTTCATTTCCCAATATTTGTTGTGGTATGAATGTGTAATCACTTAGAACTCACTCATAGTGCTCTAATTTCCTGTATACATCCATAGACTGTGTGGTCCTATATGTTTCTGGTATGTTCTAAATGTATTGAATCCTGAATGCCCTGACTTCTATGTAAGGTTGATAGCTTTGTTATACTGAAATGATGTTGACTCCATAAGCCCAATGGATAGTTACTAATTGTGTTTCCACCACTCACATTATACCTTTGTTTCACAAGAGTTAGCCATCTTTATCATAATCAAAGATCATTAATCCTTTGAGAGAGCCCTCTCAGGTTGGGGAGGCTAAGCCTCAGCCTAAAGTAGGTTTGAAATAGTTACTTAAAGTCTGCCTGATCACAGCAGCCTATCAGGGCCTGATTTTGAGATAACAGGAAGACTGCCTTCAAATCTAAGGAGGGCCTTTTCAAATGGTTGGTCATGCCTTTCGAGTTGACGAATACCCCCGCAACATTCATGAGATTGATGGACGACATCTTTTGACCCTTCACTAATGCATTTGTGTTGGTGTATTTAGATGAAATCTTGATCTTCATCTAGAGTTGGGAATACCACCTCCACCATATTCGATAGGTCCTTCAAACCCTGCAACAACACAAGCTATGTACCAATTTGGAGAAATGCACTTTTGGCATGACCTAGGTTCAATATGAGGGGTACATCATTGATGAGAAGGGTGTGCATGTGGATGCATCCAAGATACAAGTCATCCAGGATTGGCCAGCCCCAACCACTCTAATAGAGCTCCGCAAATTTCTGGGTCTTGCCAATTTCTATCACAGGTTCGTGTTGGGGTTCTCTCATATCACTTGGCCTTTAAGTCAAGTCACCAAGGGTGAAGCAAAAGAAAAGTTATTTTGGTCTGAATCCCAATAGAAGGCGTTTGCTGAGTTGAAGCATCAGCTCTACTCTACACGTGTGCTCACATTACTAGACCTGCAAAAACCATTTGAGATGGAGACAAATGCCTCTGACTATGCTACTAGTGCAGTTCTTACTCAACAGGGGCTTTCAGTGGCATATCATAGTGAGAGACTTTCAGACACAGTCTAAAAGTATCCCACTTATGACAAAGAAACGTATTCCATTGTGCAGGCCTGCCGACAATGGAAGCATTACATTATGAGGAAGGAAATGATCATCCACACAGACCACTGACCGCTACAGTTCATACAACCACAAGGGAAGTTGCAGAACAATCACCATCAGAAATGGTCCACATACCTGCAACAATTCCATTTGAACATTAAGTACAAGAAGGGAAGAGCCAACAATGTTGTAGATTGGATCAGCCGACCACGGGTCATGGCACTGACCACTGTGCTTGACTCTTGTGGGCACGAGAGTGCGGGGTGGTTGCATCTTTACAAGAGCGATCCAGAATTCAACATCACATACCAGACACTATTGGAAGGTAAGAAAGTTACAAATTTTCACCTCCAGGATGCATTGTTATGCCACCTGGGACATCTGTGTTCCTTCAAGCGAGAGTGCCAAGATGATTTGGGAGGCACACTACAATCGTGTCGTTGGACATTTCAATGTAGAGAAAATAGTGGCAGTGCTGCAGAAGTATTTTTATTGGTCGAACCTTCAAAGGGATGTTGAGAAGTACATCGGATCCTACACTACCTGCACTGTTGCTAAACTGACCATCAAGAAGCAAGGCCTATATACTTCTCTGCCTACTCCTAGTCGACCTTGGGAATCCATCTCCATGGACTACATCTCGTGTCATCCTTCTACTAAGCATGGCAACAACTATGTTTTCGTGGTCGTCAACATATTCTCTAAGATGGCCATTCTGGAAGTCTACAAGAAGAGTGTCACAACATAACCAACTATTAAGCTCTTCTTTGAACGAGTGTGGTTGCATTTTGGGATCCCACAGTCCATTATCTCAGATCGGGACAACAGGTTCCTAAGTACATTTTGGTCAAGTCTCCGGTCGATGTTGGATACCAAGCTCCCTAAGTCCACGACTTTCCACCCCCAAATTGATGGACAAATAGAGGTCATCAACATGATGATCATACACATTATGTGTATGTACAACTCAAATCATCCATGCACGTGGGATTCCAGCCACTATGTCCCATCGATGTGGCCATACCATTTGCAACTACTCATGTATATTCAGCTCATGTCCAGTATGAAGCTGAGAGGGCTAACAACTTCATTGAGTGCATTCTAGGTGGGTGGCAAAGTTTGGTTTCATTTGTAGAAGGAGCGCCTCGTCGGGGCCGACTGCAAGCTTCACCTGCTTCGATATGGGCCTTACACCATCACTAAGGCTATAAGGGACAATGCTTTTGAGCTCAACATTCCACCATTCCTTGGCCTGCACCCAGTGTTCAATGTCGAGCGCCTTTGACAATACTTTCCACCATTACTAGACACATCAGACATTGCAGAACAACTCACACCAATAGAGTTAAACCCAGACCGCATGGAACAGGACACAACTGATTGGATCATGGACATGCAGATCAAGAACACTTGCCAGCAGAAGATCCAACTATATCGGGTAGTCAAATTTTTCCAACTCTTGCACCAAGGCAAGTGGCTCATTAGGGACCAAGTTCAGCAGAAATTCCCCGTCTCATGGAGGCACTCAACAAAATAGGGACCATTGCTTCCTAAGGTGGGGGACTGATCCAGGTGGATATTTGTGGCCACCCACCTATTCCACTTGGACCCCCACCATTATTTCATTTCATTTTCCTTAATTATAGCACAACTTACTATTTTTGGCATTTGTTTGGGCCCTAAACTTGAGGAGCCGTTTTGAGGGACTAAAAGGTGTTTTTAGGGAAAACGGAGAGACTAGAAAAGTCCCAAACTAGTCTAGTTGTTTGTTTTCAGCCTCCTCTTTGATATCTTTGAAACGATGTATTAGGATAGCCAAATGGAGATCGTATGCCAAAGTTACGACCTCAAGAAGTTGATGTACCAATTTACCCAATTGGGGCCTATAGTTTTTGTGCTTCATCTCCTAGGGTTAGGTTTTTGGATGTTTAGGGTTTCCATTGTTTCTTAATAATAAATAGGTCTTCGAGCCTCATTGTAACATAATTTAGAGGCATGTGGCTGCCAGATCTCTTCTCAGAGATAAGCTACCATCACTCGAGCTAGTTTATTTTTATGTATGTAAGAATATTTTAGTTCTTTGATATTAATGAAATGAAGTTTTATTTCTAATGCATCTCTTTGTATATGGGTATTTCTATATTTGTTGTGTTCTTGCATAAGTCTGAATCAGTGTTATTAAAGCGGTCTGCTCTTTCTTTTTTTTTCTTTGCGTGTCCCCAACGAGGTCAAAGTATAAGGAGTTAGGGCTCGATCTGGTTGAACCTTTGCAAGACCAACCTCGCAAAACCCGATGACCTCCCATGGCGGATGAAAAGAGAGATGAGGGGGCAAGAGATCCTTTCAAAACAATACCTAGATCCTTCAACGACTACCCACAGGCGATGCAATTCATCCAACAGCCACTCTAGAGGTGCCAATCCTTTTAAGGTACTAATTAACTTGTATAGTCTCATATTTGAGGGCTAGATAGATGCAAATGTTGTAGATAAATAGTTAAATTTGTTGGAAGGATATTTTTCAATTCATGACTTTTCCAATCGGAAAAATATTACTTTTGCACTTCTCAAAACTGCCCCACACGTCAAGGACTGGTGGGAAACCTATTGTGAACAAAAGGACGAAAGAGAATCCTTACTATTTTCAGTTGTACCCACTTGGAATTCTTTCCAAGGCACCATGAAGCAACAATATTACCCTGTCGGGAGCTATGAAGACAATACATAAAGTGGACCATGCTACGATAGGGAAGGGACTAAGATGTGCCAGAGTTTACAAATGTTTTCCATACCCTTCGCATAAAGCTAGGTATCAAGGATTTTGAGTGGCATTTGGTACTCAAGTACCGTGGCTGTCTACACAAGTACATCCAGGATGAGATGGAGTTCCTGGAGAAACATATCCTCGCTCGGCATGGTGTACCGATACACTATCAATATTGAGAAAAAGTTTAAATAGAAAAAGAGAGACTTTGGATATGTGAATCTGAAGCAAGGAAAATGCACTCCCAAACCACAGAACAAAGGACAAAGCCAAGGTGGGGCAACCCAGGACAACCTGTCAAAGCCACAAGAAAAGAATAACACCATGAAGACAAAGAAGGACACAGGAACATGCTGTGAGTTCCATAAGTGCTCCACTCATGACACAAGTGAGTGTCGGGCCAATCAGTCACTCATGGCCGAATTGAACACTTCTGAATTAGACACATGTTCTGACTCTGAGTCGGAACCCGACATGGGGAATGACAAATGGAAGTAGATCATTGACGCGGAGCCCAATGCCACTATGGACACCACTAACATCCAGAAGAATGACCTTGAAGATCCAGAGGAGGGGGATGCCTCTTCCACTCACAAATGTGGGTGAAGGGTTCTCTGTTGCAGTTCATTGTTGACAACAAGAGCCAAAAGAACCTCATTTCAGCAGGGGTTGTGAATTCGTTGGGTCTACCGACTACAACACATCCGCAGTCGTACAAAATCGAGTGGCTTCACCAAGGACGAGATCTCCACGTCAACCAACAGTGTTGCCTTCCCTACAGCATCAAGCCCTTCACGGATGAGGTATTGTATGATGGTGCTTCTCTTGAAGTTTGTGATGTATTATTATGGCAGCCATACTTGTGGGAGTGGCATGATGTATATGAGTCTAAACCTCGCTCTCTAACTATTACTTTGGACGATAAGCTGTACAGGATACCGAGGTAGCCCTGCCTACCACGATCTCTTTGATCACTGCAAAGCAATGTAGTAGGATCATTTCCTAAACAAGGAAATTTGTTTTCCTTATGATTCACCCTCAGAGCAAGAAGAAGGTTGTGGCCATGGCTTCCAGACAGGGCTCCTCTACACAGCAACAACATCTAGACAAGGTTGTTGAGGAGTATAGGGACAATTTTCGCCTCACCTATAGGGGTACCTTTGCACTGTGAGGTCAAGCATTCCATCGATCTGATCCCAGTGGTGTCACTACCCAATGGACCGATCTATAGACGCTCTATTCTGGAGAACGATGAGATCAAGAGGCAGATTCAAGAGTTGTTGTAAAAAGGGCACATCCTGCCAAGCTCATCACCCCGTGGAAGCCCATTTGTATTGGTACAGAAGAAGGACGAGACTTGGAGACTCTGTATTGACTATCGAGCACCGAACAAGATCACTATCCGAAAGAGGTATCCAATCCTACAGATTGATGACCTTCTGGACCAGCTCAAGGGAGCGAAATATTGAAGTTTGACTTGAAGTTTGGTTATCACCAGGTGCCTATTGAACCCTCTAATGTGTGGAAGATTGCCTTCAAATCCAAGGAGATCCTTTTTGAATGGTTGGTCATGCATTTCGGGTTGACGAATGCCCTCTCAACCTCATGAGATTGATGGATGACGTCTTGCGATCCTTCACCAATGCATTCATGGTGGTGTATTTAGATGACATCTTGATCTTTAACCAGAGTTGGGAAGAGAACCTCCACCATATTCGACAGGTCCTTCAAAACCCATGACAACACAAGTTGTCTGCCAATTTGGAGAAATGCACTTTTCGCATGACCCGAGTTCAATATATGGGGTATATCATTAATGAGCAGGGTGTGCATGTGGACTAAGCCAAGATACAAGTCATCCGGGATTAGCCAGCCCCAACCACTCTAACAGAGCTCTGCAACTTTTTGGGTCTTGCCAATTTCTATCGCAGGTTCGTGTTGGGGTTCTCTCATATCACTTGGCCTTTAAGTTAAGTCATCAAGGGCGGATTGAAAGCAAAGTTCTTTTGGTCCGAATCCCAACAGAAAGCATTTGCCGAGTTGAAGAATCACCTCTGCTCTGCACTAGTGCTCACGTTACCAGACCTATAGGAAGCATTTGAGATCAAGACAGATGCCTCCAACTATACTATTGGAGCAGTTCTTACTCAACAGGGAAATCCAATGGCATATCACAGTGAGACAGTTTCAGACACAGTTTGAAAGTATCCCACCTATGACAAAGAAATCTATTCCATTGTGTTGGCTTGTCGACAATGGAAGTGTTACATTCTAGGGAAGGAAACGATCATCCACACAGAACACCGACCCCTATAGTTCATACAGACACAAGGGAAGTTGCAGAATGATCTCCATCAGAAATGTTCCACATACCTGCAACAATTCCATTTGAACATTAAGTACAAGAAGGGCAACACCAACAATGTTGTAGACTGCCTCAGCCGACCACCGGTCATGGCATTGATCAATGTGCTCGACTCTTGTGGGCATGAGACTACGGGGTGGCCGCATCTTTACAAGAGTGATCCAGAATTCGACATCACATACCAGACACTATTGGAAGGTAAACAAGTTCCAAAATTTCACCTCTAGGATGCATTGTTATGCCACCTCAGACACATCTGTGTTCCTTCAAGCGAGTGTGCCAAGATGATTTGGGAGGTGCACTATAGTCGGGTCGCTGAACATTTCATGGTAGAGAAAACAGTGGCAATGCTGCAAAATTATTTTTAGTGGCCGAACCTTTAACGGGATGTTGGGAAGTACATCAAGTTCCGCACTGCCTACGCCATTGCCAAACCACCCACAAAGAAGCAAGGCCTATATACTCCTTTGCCTACTCCTAGTCGACCTTGGGAATCAATCTCCATGGGTTACTTGTCGGGTCTTCCTTCTACTAAGTATGGCAACGACTACATTTTCATTGTCATCGACAGATTCTCTAAGATGGCTATTTTGGCGGCCTACAAGAAGAGTATCACAACAGAACCCACTGCTAAGCTCTTCTTTGAATGAGTGTGGGTACATTTTGGGATCCCATAGTCCATTATCTCAGACCGGGACAATGGGTTCCTAAGTACATTTTGGTCAAGTCTCTAGTCGATGTTGGATACCAAGCTCACTAAGTCCACAACTTTCCAGCCCCAAACTAATGGAAAAATAAAGGTCGTCAACAAGATGATTGTACACATTCTATGTGTGTACAACTCGAATCATCCATGCACATGGGATTCCAGCCACTATGTCCCATTGATGTGGCCTACCATTTGCAGCTACTCAATTAGATTCGACTCATGTCCAGTCTGAAGATGACATGGCTAAAAACTTCATTGAGTACATTCAACACATCTTCTAGTAGGTCCATGACCTATTGGACAGAGCCAATGCTAAGTACAAGCAACATCATGATCATCATCAAGTGCCACACAAATTCCAAGCGGGCAACAAAGTTTGGTTACATTTGTAGGAGGAGCACCTCGCTAGACCCCACTGTAAGCTTTGCCCGCTCCAATATGGGCCTTACACCATCACTAAGGTTGCAGGGGACAATTCTTTCATTCTCAACATTCCACCATTCCTTGGCCTACACCCAATGTTCAATGTGGACCGCCTTCAACCATACTTTCTACCATTACTAAACACATCAAAAATTGAAGAACAACTCACACAAATAGAGTTAAACCCAGACTGCATGGAACAAACCACAATTGATTGGATCATGGACACATAGATCATGAACACTCACCAATAGAAGATCCAACTATATCAGGTTGTCAAAGCTAACCAACTCCTACACCAAGGCAAGTGGCTCACCAGGGACCAAGTTCAGTAAAAATTTCCCCATCGCATTGATGCACTCAACAAAATGGGGACCATTGCTTCCTAAGGGGGTAGGACTGATCCAGGTGGATATTGGTGGCCACCCGCCTATTCCACTTGGACCCCCACCGTTGTTTCTTTTCAGTTTCCTTAATTGTAGCACAACATACTATTTTTGGCAGTTTTTCGCGTCGTAAACTTCCTGAATCGTTTTGAGGGACTAAAAGATGTTTTTAGGGAAAACATAGAGACTATAAAAAGTCCCAAACTAGTCTATTTGTTTGTTTTCAGCCGCCTCTTTGACATATTTGAAACGAGGTATTGTGATAGCCAAACGGAGATCATATGCCAAAGTTACAACCCCGGGAAGTCGATGTACCAATTTACCTAAATGGGGCCCACGGTTTTGGCACTTCATCTCCTAGGGTTAGGTTTTTGGATGTTTAGGGTTTTCTATTTTTTCTCAACAACAAATAGGTCTTTGAGCCTCATTGTAACACAATTCATAGGCATGTAGCCGCCACAACTCTTCTCATAGATAAGCTACCATCGCCTGAGCTAGTTTATTTTTCTGTATGTAAGCATATTTCAGTTCTTTGATATTAATGAAATGAAGTTGTATTTCTCTTGCATCTCTATGTATATGGGTTTTCTGTATTTTTTTGCATTCCTACATAAGTTCGCATCACCCCATCCACTTGTAATGCCTGGTCTGTTGTATCTTACTCTAGGTCTACAAGTATTGTAAGGATTGGTGACCTGTGTGGATCATTGTCTCCTTTCCCATCGGATAATGCTTCCACTTCTTCATAGCTTGCACCATGACTTAGAGCTCCTTATTGTAGGTAGGGAAGTTAAGAACTTCCCAATAAAATACTTCAAAATGGTAGCATACAGGCCTTCCCCCCTGCATCAAGACATCTCCCATAACATACCCACTTCCATCTATCTCCACTTCAAAGGGTCATTGTAAGTTTAGTAATGCCAGAACTGGTGCTTCACTAATCTTCTCCCTTAGCTCCTCGAAAGCTTTATGTTGACCTTTTCCCCACTAGAAACTCTTGCTACTTGTTGTTATGGCATGGAGCGATGCTGCTACGACTGAAAATGAGGCTATGAATTTCCTCAGGTATTGTGTTGCCCTAATGAAACACATGACCTCAGAAACATTAGTAGGCATCGACCATTTCATGACGACCTCCATCTTGGAAGTATATATCTTCAATTCTCCTCCACTGATCACATACCCCAAATACACCAATGATTGTTGCACAAACTCGCACTTCTTGAGATTTGATAGTAGTTGGTGCTTCTTCAATGTTTCCAACACCTGCATCAAATGTGAAATATGCTCCTCCCACGTGGCACTATATACCAGTATATCATCCAAATAGACAATAGCAAATGAATCTATAAAAGGGAAAAGTACATCATTCATTAATCTCATAAATGTAGCTGGTGCATTACATAGGCCAAATGGCATAACTAACCACTCATACAAACCTTGTTTGGCTTTGAAGGAGATCATCCATGTATCTTCTTCTTTGACTTAAACATGGTGATATCGAGACTTCAAGTCCAACTTGGTGAAGTACTTTTCATGTTGCAACTAATCTAGTAGGTCATCTATCCTGGACAAGGGGTATTTATTCTTGAGCGTGATTTTATTCAATGCCCTGTAATATATACACTTTTGCCAAGTCCCATCCTTCTTTGGCATAATGATGATGGGTGACCCACATGGAGATGTACTCAGTTGAATGACGCCCTGTTCCAACAGTTGTTGTAACTGTTTCTTCACCTCACTTGCTTCTATAATGGATTGCTTGTACAATCCAATATTTGGCAATATGGAGTCTGACAATAGCTGGACCTCATGTTCCAATTCTCTCTTAGATGGTAACCCTTTGGGCTCACGGAACACATCCCTATATGCTTGTAACAACTTCTCCAATTGTTATTTTTGTTTCTTAGTACACCCCTTTAGCGATGCCTTACCTATTATTGACTCCTCTTGAGACTAACTTTCTCTTAAAAATAATAAAACATACTTCTTGCTGGAACTGATTAATTTCTTGGCTTGGTTGACACTTACTAGTGAAATTTTCGACTTGCCTTTGTGCACATTGATGACGAACGATTTTCCATCCTTGACGAGCCAGTACTAGTTGACTCTCCTCATGAATCTTGCATTACACATGTACATGTATGGACTCTCAAACATGACTCCACATACACAAGGGGAACCACATCTAGATCTACTTCACCAATAAAAGAACAATGATAATAAATCTAATTTTACACTGTTTTCTTACCTTCGACTCTGTATCCTTATTTACCCATCCCAGTGGATATGGGTTTGGATGATCACAAACTTCCAGCCCCAACTTCTTGACCAGCTCTGCTGCAATGTGATTCGTCTATGATTCTGAGTCAAACAGAGCATCAATCTTCGTCTTCTTGACCTGTATCTTTATATGGAAGAGTTTGGTCATTTCTTTCTCTTCCTATTTTTGAAGGCTACTCATATTCACCTCCTTCTGCATTGATGCACAAATGATCTTCTCATCCACGTACGAGTTGCAAACAACTTGGTTTCTCGAATCTGTGACCATGAGATTCTTCTTCTTGTTCTTTAGGTTTAGCTCTGGATGCAACTTTTAGCACTTCTCCTCTGTATGGCCATCAATGTTACAAAGGTTTCTAGGTTCTTTGCATTGGTGTGTTGTGGATGTCGCCTTTCTATATTTTCCCCCTTTTTGATTCTTCTTTCCCTCCTTAGAAGCGTTCTGTTGCTCCTTCTTCTTCGATCCACTTGATTGCGCTCTTTTCAAACCTATGTTCTCCAGGTATTGTGCTTGTACACAAGCCTCGTCCACCGATTTGGGCTTAACAACATAACTTTCTCACATAAATGGCGGTGCAAACCCCCCAAATACTTGAGGAGTACATCTGGGTTATTTGGATAAATACCCAACATTATATCCAACTTTCTGAATTCCATGGTGTACTCCTGCACAGTTTGGCTCAACTTTTGCCTGAAGTAATGCCACCAGATCCACTGGTCATCCACGTACCCAATGGGATAAAACTATGACTTAATGAGGGTTTTAAAATCTTCCCACTTAGTCACTAGAGGTTCTCCCTCCAACCTCAAGGTTTATGTTTGGCTCTCCCACCAAGTCAATGCATGGCCCTCTAATTTCAATTGCACAAATGAGATCTTTTTCCCTTCTTCGATCTGATGGACACTGAAATAAACTTCCAGTTGTTGCAACAAGTGGTTCAGCTTCAAAGCGTCGATCTCGCTGTGATATGGCTTGATATCGACTTTTGCTTCCATTTTAAATAGGGATTGCGATTGGTTAACGACACTCGAACTGGGTTGATATTTTTCAGGTTCTTTATTCGACTGGTTCTATGTTTCTCCCTGATCTTTTGATCGTCATTCTGATTTGTCCTCTGCATTTGAACCATGATCTTCTCCAAATATCCCCATCTTTCTATTCAAGGTCACCATGAGGAGGTTTACATTGTAGTTGATATTTGCAACTTGTTGTCCCAGTCGCATAAACTTCACCTCTGCAGGATCACGAGGTTCGTTTACGGATTCGTTGGCCATGATTAGGGTTTTACAATTTTCGGCCCCACCAATATAAATCCATGGAATATCCACAATATACCAAAAGAAACTTGCTCTGATACCAAATTATTTGTAAATTGTCGTGGATATTCCACTCAACAGTTCGTCACAACAAATATGATAATAATATATTAAAATTATGATTTTTTACACTATTTCAGTTTTATTAACTTTTAGATTTGTAAATTTAACTGTAATTAGTGCATGCATGCTAATGGAAATTATGCAAAAAAGTAGAAAACAACAAAATAAGCTCACACACACGCACACACATAAGACACAAGGTATGCCTAAGAAACCATTTTGGGAGAAAACCCAACTCGAAGGTGAGGTTGCTTCGCTCTCTTTCTCTATCTGGAAATATGGTTGCAAGTACAAAGAAGTAATGCCCATGGCTCGTGGGCTGCTACAATGCACAAATCTTATTTGTGTGCTCTACCTCCTATCTCTCATGGCTATCTCTTCTCAACTATGGAACAAAATGCTCTCGAAAGAATGGAATGCCTCTTCCTCTTGGCGCTCCAGTTATAACATAGCTTCATAGCCTACTAGTGGTTAAGTTTGACTACATCAACTCTTAACTAGAACTACAATATAGGCTCTTCTAGAGTCTTTTACATTAAGAAAACGTGGCTAGCCCCTTTTCCATGAATAATGGGGGTTGATGCGACATCATCCGGAACTATAGGTGTGAACACAGGACAATTAACTTTTGAGTGGCATAACTTTTGCATACGGACTTTGATTGACGTGCTCCTTACGCCGTTGGAAATATCTATGTGTGTATAATAACACGAAAAGGTTCTATGCTAAAGTGACAAATTTTTACCCCCAAAAATGTCATTTGATGCCTCATAACACTTCCGGAAGGTTTTAGACCTTGTTTTGCCAAACTGGGTCCCGTCGGTAAACAGGTCCCGTGAGCTGATTCCTCCCCTTTTTCCACTCCGAATGCATTGAGATGGATGAAAAAAATATAATGATCCAAATTAGATCAAGTAGTGAGTCATTTGAGAATCTTTAGAAGCACAATATTTTCTCATGTTCCTAAAGAAGATAGGAGAAAGCTTAATGCCAAGTCAATCAAATGTATCTTTATTGGTTATTGTTTTCATTATAAAATGTATATTGATCCAATGACTCACAAATCCCTTGCAAGCAGAGATGTCATATTTCATGAATGTACAGACATGATTCCAAAAGAGGGAGAACACAATATATGGAAATCACCTTAATACAACAAAGTAGAAGAAGAGGAAGAACAACATGTTGATGCTGAAGAACAAGGTAGCATTAAAGCTATTAACACACTAAGAGGAAGTGGAGAAACTCCAAAAAGCAATGAGCCATTACAAATATCAATACGGCAAATTCAAACACCAATCATATATAAAGATTATGTATTTATGACTCAAGTCACGAATATGGTTGAACCTTCAAATTATGAGCAAGCCAATGACGATAAAGAATGGACGGATATTATGAAAGAAGAATATGATTCTATTATTGAAAATAATATATGGGATTTAATAGAATTTTCTAAGAATAAAATTCCCATAGGCTCAAAATGGTTATTCAAAACTAAATTTAATGTTGATGGAACTATTGTAAATATAAAGCTAGACTTGTAGCAAAGGGTTATTCATAGAGAGAAGGGATGGATTATGAAGAAAATTTTGCACCTATAGCTAAAACGAATACCATTAGAATGATGATTACATTGTCTACTAAGCATAATTGGAAACTAAATCAATTAGATGTCAAGTCAACATTTTTGAATGGTGAATTAAAGGAAGAAGTATATCTTGTTCAACCGGGAGGTTTTGTAAAGTATGGATAAGAATATCTTGTTTGCAGGTTAAAGAAAGTATTATATGGATTTTTTTTTCTCAAACAGGCACCCAGGTCTTAGCATGTGAAGATTGATCAATCATTCTCCCGCAAGGTTTTACTAAAAGTAAAGGAGACCCAAATCTATATATCACGAAGGATGAAAAATGACCCATTGTTTTGATTTCTGTATATGTTGATGATCTTATCATAACAAGAAATGCTACCAAGTTAGTTGAAAAGATCAAAAGTTGTATGTCACAACAATTTGAAATGAAGGATCTTCGAGAGTTGGATTATTGTTTAGGTATTGAAATTTGGAGAGATAATGGTAGAACCTTGGTCCCATAAAGTAAATATACACATGATTTAATCATAAGATTCAATATGAATGGATGTAAAGCAATCCACACCATTGGAACAAAATGTTAAACTCAACAGTGATGATGAAGCAAAAGAAGTGAATGACACATTATATAGACAATTAGTGGGAAGTTTGAATTACTTAATTACAACTAGGTCAAATATTACATATTCAGCCAACACACTTAGTCAATTCATGGCTAAACCACATGAAAGTCACTGGAAATCAACCAAGAGAGTGCTTCATTATTTGAAGGAGACTGGAATTTTTGGTATTGAAATATTCCAATTATATGAATGTTGAGTTGACAAGTTATTCGAATTCTAGTTGGGCAAGAGATGCAAATAACAAGAAGTCCACATTTGGTTATGCATTCAACATTGGAACTAGAATTGTGTCATGGAACAATAAGAAACAACCAATTGTTTCTTTGTCTTCCATTGAAGTTCAACACAAGGCCTTATGTAGTGCAACCTATGAAGCAATTTGGCTAAGAAGAATTCTTGAAGTCATGGGAGAAAAATAGGAAGGACCAATAATCATCAAATGTGATAATCAAAGCTCCATCAAACTGGTGAAAAACCTAGTCTATCATGTTAAATCAAAACATATTGAAACACAACATCATTTTGTACGAGAAAAAATGAAATCAAAGGAAATCAATTTAATCTATTATAATACAAATGATAATGTGCCAAACATCTTTAATAAGCCTTTAGGAAAAGACAAGTTTACATTATGTAGATACAAGCTAGGCGTGGTAAACAATTCATTTCTCCATCAAGGGGGAGCGTTAGAGATAATAGAGAAATGAAGATTCTAGATTTTTATAGTTTCAACGTCATGTGCTAGAATGCACGGTTTTCCAATGTAAGAGTGAGTTGGAGCTAAGCATGACTCATTATCTTTCTAGATTTTTGTGCTTTTTGAGTCTTTCGATCCCATTGCTATAAAATGCGACTCTATCATGTATTGAGTGTGCGTGAGAGATTGAATTAATAATAAAATTCTCTCTTAAGACAGTTGTGTCATCTTTGGGTTGTCTTTGTATTCTAATTTTGAAAGCGCTCTTATTTATGAGCTAAGGAATTCCTTCCTCCTAACAATTTGATTACTTTATCTCTATATATACATATGTATATATGTGTATATATGTATATATATACATATATATGTATATATATATATACATATATATGTATATATATATATATATATATATATGTATATATATGTGTGTGTATATATATGTGTATATATATGTATATATATATATATGTATGTATATGTATATACATATATATACATATATATATATACATATACATATACATATATGTATACATATACATAAATATACATATATGTATATATATATATATATACATATATATATATGTATACATATATACATAAATATACATATACATATATGTATACATATACATAAATATACATATATGTATATATATACATAAATATACATATATGTATATATATATATATATATACATATATATATGTATATATATATATATATGTATATACATATGTATATACATATATATATGTATATACATATGTATATACATATATATATGTATATACATATACATATACATATACATATACATATATATATACATACATATACATACATATATATACATACATACATACATACTTATACATACATATATATGTATATATATACATATATATATGTATATACACATATATATATCTAGATATATATATATATATATATATATATATATAAAGATCCAAAGAACACTGCCAATATTTTAATATCATCATCACATTATTTATTTATTTTTAAATCCAAGAAGATCCACCTTAAGTTGTCGGCCAAACAAATCATAGCCTAACCCTAAGGGCGTTGAGGAGAATTAACCCCATAACCTCCAATAGCAAGGTGTTTAAGGAACGAGTACTTGGCCAATTAAACTAACTCGCGATGCTAAATTCTGGGATGGTGAAAGATTCTCGAAAGAACCTCCCCTTAAATATATGTTTATGTCAATTCAAAAAAACATTTGCCCTCTCTTTGTAAACGAAGCTACTCAAGAGATTTCAACTCAAATTTCTTAATTTACACAATACTTTATATCACAAAAATTATCACTTAAACTACACGCTGAAAACTATTATATTATATAACTACCACCCATTACAATTACCGTAATTACTACTAATAAGGAAAAAAGCATTTGATTTTCTTATCCGGCCCCAAAAAAACCACTCTTCTAAAACACAAATTAAAAAACTATTGCAAGAAAAATCTAGTTAGGTTGTCTTCAACAAATGTAAAAAAGCACTTAGTCATCAATTCTATAAAATTTAAGAGACTCACATATAATAAAGAAAAATCTAGTTAGGTTGTCTTCAACAAATGTAAAAAAGCACTTAGTCATCAATTCTATAAGATTTAAGAGACTCACATATAATAACAATAAACACATCAACATTAGTCAAATAAAGGTGAAGCAAAATGATAAAGAAAAATGATCTTTTATTTAGAAAAATGATCTTTTATTAGTCCCTGCCATCTGGCATCCGGCAGGGACTATTGTAATCGTTCAATGGCGACTTAGCATTAGTTCAATGCTTTCTGCATCTGTTATACGCCGGTTATCCTAAAGTCGTGTGAGGTTTTATGTGCACATAACCAAAGTCGCATTCCGGGTTAACCTTTCTCATCTTATTTGGCCTCTTCCCGAGGCGGAAGAGGCCTGACCATGGGTTATATTGGTTTTAAGGCTGCTGCATTTTGGCTAACCGTAAAAGGGCTTGTTTTAATGTTAACATTAGTTTTGAAACATTAAATGTTGTTGGTAAACAGGTTTGGTTATTTCATAAAGTATATGCTATGGTTGCATGGTATTAACAGGTGTTGTCGTGTTGTTGCAGGGTATTAACAGCTGGAACCGCGGCAGCTATGGCAGCTACAACATGAGGGGAAATAACGGCCGCTGCAACCACAGAGCATATCAGAACCGTAGCAAAGGTCGCCACAAATATGATATTAGAAACCTTTCTCCAAGCCCTAACGTTCCTCAGTTTCTTGTCGAGCTTTTTCCTCTGCAGCTGAAGCTTCTCTAGCATGTGTGTGTGCCTTCTGTAAACAGAATCGAAATGCTTAAAGAAATCTTCAGAGAACGGGCTACCAGCAGTCTTAAAGTTCGACAGTTCTTCCTGCATTTTCTTGCACTGGCTAGAGTTGAATGGGAACGCCGCGTATTTGAAGAATAATGGCGTGGAAGGTGCCTTTGAGCCATTATTGCGCGTAAAGAAGCTTTCGTCTAATGCTATCTTGCCTTCTAGAGGTTCGGCTTTGGCAGCCGGATATGATATCTCTAGGTGCGTTTTCAGTGCCATCTTATCTTCACATTGTCTCTTGCGTTTGTTTATTTTTACCCTCTAAACTTGCTGGTCACTTCTGTCTTGTTCTTGCAGTGCGACTTCTTGTGTGGTGCCCGCCCGAGGGAAGGCCCTGGTGCCCACAGATTTGTCCATTGCCATACCCGAAGGCACTTATGCTCGAATAGGTAACGTTTTGCCCTAAAATGGGCTTTGCCATTCTTGTATTTTTGGTGAACTTAAATGTTTGGCAGTGGACCGATGCAACTTACTGATTCAAAGTAAGAGTGCGAGGTTCGTGGTCTGCCTCTGAAATGGCCTTGAAAGCCCTTCCACAGATATGACGAAAAAGACATAGAAGAATACAAGATAGAAAGAGAGTTCTCTGAGCAATTTATATGCCTTTCGCTCCTCCTCTGCGAAGCTCCTTGTTTTTTCCAATAGCCTATTCATTTTAACATGCTCTTCCTCAAACTAATGCCCCAATTCTGCCATAGAGGAACTATGGTACTCCATGCTTCGTAACTGCCTCTGAAATGGCCTTGAAAGCCCTTCCACAGATATGACGAAAAAGACATAGAAGAATACAAGATAGAAAGAGAGTTCTCTGGTCCGAGCATCCGACCTTCCGGTAACCTAGCCCTCCTTAAGACAACGATTTGCTAAAGGGATACAAGCCATTATTACAATAAACTAGAGTTCTGATGCGATAAATGAAGGGCTCCTTCTCTATGGTCTTCTTCACATTCGAATTGAAATGCCTGAGATATAGAAAGCCTCACCTTACCATATTAAAAGCGATAACAGAGTAAGGAAACAGCTTTCATGTTAATCCGCCTCTGTCACTCCACCAGATTGTGTAGACGAGCATTCCCAATACATTCCTCGCCGGCCTCGTGATCATGACATCCGAATATACTGGTTGAGCTGGATTGCGATTGTTGGCTACCAATTTCTTCCAACATTGCGTAACCGCTCTTGATAAATCCTCCTTAGCAATCTGGTCAATCTGCACGGCCGGCCCTAAAGAAGCTGTTCCGAGCAGACCGTAAGCATGTGGCCTTTTGGTGGAGAGGTCACAAAATATTACACCAGCGGGCGGCATCATCATCTATACAAAGTCCGGTTTCCGCAAACATCACTGATTTGGTTGGTGGTTGTATCTGATTACTTTGATTGGTATCAATATTACCATGATAATGAGGACACCATGGTGCCTAAGAATCAGAGTACGAAGCATAGGTTTTCCTCCTTAAATCTTCCCTTTTGAACTCTACCGCCTGCTGCCTGATTATGCCTGATTAATGAAGATTGCCAACGACCCCTTAAAAGGAAAATGGGAACCTTCAAGTCTCTAATATAGCCAGGTGTCTCGCTTGCAAGGAGGAGGGGACTGTTCTTTCCATTCAAATCTGATGGAACTCTGTGACTCTGGTAAGACAAAAGGAAATGAAGGATGAACGTGTTAATCTGATGCGACCTTAGGTGGCCTGCTGTATAGCTTGCATGTGTTATGCTAGGGAGATAGGTGTTAGGCACATGGCCGTCATGTAGGGCCCACAAGGTGGATAAAAGTTTCGACTTTCATTTTTATTTTTATTGACATCGGTTGATTTTCTTATTTTTATTTAAATTTGAAATTTGATGTTGCATTGTCGTTTCTTAGTTCTCGGCTCTCTAGCTCTTGGGTTATGACACCAGGGTTTTATTGCCGGGTGATTTGTGCAGTGATGAGTATGGTCTGGCAACCGTGAAGGTTTCTGAGCAGGTGGTTCCACCACCCATACGTTGCCCTTACCAGGTAATCTCATAAATGATCTTGCACTTCCCTTGAGTTTCCATGGTTGCATTTTAAAGATATCTCGTGACTTGTTTTTTTATCTATAATTGATTTGCAGGTTCTCCTAGTGAGGTCGCGGCGTTCCAAGGAATCTCCGAGGTAGTTTCCATCATTTTCTGACACCTACATGCTCAAGTCTTCAATGAATTTATGGGTATGTTTAAATTTTGGTCGTGGTCTTCTGATGACTGGGTAGAGAGACAGACAGTCTTGTTGTTAGGTGAATCCCTTGGAAGGTTTTTTATTTCAGCTGTGATATTCATTTGATACACAGGATGTATATGTATTTATATTTTTGTCTGGACGAAAGCGGCTATGCCCTTGAAATTCGTTGTTGTGGTTGTATTTAAGTTATATATTTTCATTTTGGTTATTAGGAATGCCTATAAAAACCGTGTAGGTGGCTATTCCGGATTTTGGGTTTGTCCAACAAACCCTTAGGGTTAGACTGGAAGGTCCCAAGTCTTACTAGACAACGCTTTTGGTTGTCTTATTTGTCTTGGAACTTTATCCAACCGTAATGAATGCATTCTGTAATTTTCTCCTAACTGGTTTGACTTGTTATATAATGCTATGCTATCGGATTATTAGTTCAATAATTTGTTTAATATAGTTCTTCTGGTCATCAAGCTCTAGCATCTCTCTCGTTTCCTGAGTATGATGCTTGTTGTTTAACTTCCTTTTTTTATTCTGTACAATGATGAATTTGGCTCTGTTTCTCATATAGAGAGTCAGGGAGTTTCATTTAGAATATTCCCATTATTGTTTTTCAAATTCTATGTTATTTCGACTTTTTAACTTCATGTGCTAGACAAATTATAAAGAAAATGCATATGCCATTGCTGTGGAACTCTAGTTTTTCTGTAGCAAAACTGAAGTAGTTATATCTTTCTATATGAACATGCATGCACCTGCCCCTCTGTCCAATAGCCTTCTTCTTTGTAGGAGAGTTCTATTGATTGCAAATCTCGTGTAGTGTCTTATTTCCAGGCATTTTGCTTTTGGTCTTTGTTAGTAGCTATGTAGTTACAAGAATGGCTGAGGCTGGAGTTTACCGGAAAATCTTTTGTTGGCAGAGAGTTCTAGGGATTGCAAATCTCTTGTATGTTGATATTGTTGGAACTGTTGTTTTGTTCTTCAAGTTGGTGGCCTCAACTCTGTTTTATCTATGGAATTTGCGCATAGGATACCTAAGATTTCAACGAAATCAATAATTATTATTGGGATGGATGTTTCACATGGTTCTCCAGGGCATGCAGATTCACCTTCAATTTCAGCAGTATGCGTCTTTAACATGTTATCTAGGCCTCTGTCTTGAATTGACGGACATGATGAATTTTAGTATATGTTGTTTATTTTAGTATATGTTGTTTACTATTAAAGATATATTGTATCTTATCTTTAAAGATCTTTCAATTTGTTGTTCAGTGCCATATTTGTATGTTTATCTTTGTTGCACTTACACTATCACGTATAGGTGTTTCTGTTCCTGGGCCTGAATTATGGTACAAAACATTAATTAGATATCCAGTAGATTGGTCAGAATTATGCGATTGATATTAACTAAATATTCTTAAGTTATAACCTGTTAGTTTGTCATACCCTTATCAGTTGGGCGTTGCTTCGCTTTGGGAAAACTATTATGGACCCTGTACTATTCTAATTGTGTACTCGTTGTATCCAAGTTGACTCCTTTACAGTATAGGGATTTCTTGTATTATGGACCCTGTACTATTCTAATTTTGTACTGTTTGGATCCATTGCTGTTCCAACTTGACTCTTTGCAGTATAGGGATTTCTTGTACTTTTTCCCCATACAAGTATAGTTTTTCGAATTGATTGTTTGTTTGTTTGGTTCTCTAACTGTTACATACTTATTTCGTATCACAAGGTGTGTGCTTCATTAGTTTTTCTATCTTATCCAAAGTCTACGTAGGGCTCAAAAACATTGCCTTTTATCAATTAAATAGATCCTCTCTACTATTAATACATTTCACAGATCCAAGCGTCTCAGAACTCTGCATTTCTGAGTTTCTGAAAGGAATTTAGGCTGAAATATGTGAAGATCTAATTTTTTAGTGTTTATTAATTTTCTATGATGGATATTTATCTTGTTAATACATACATTTTCTCTGCATCACCTATCTTGAAGGTGATTGCTCTGAATTGCTCTGAATTGGAATTCTTGGCCTTCTTTATTCACCTTGTTTATTCAAGATTTTAGTTTTTGACCTTGTTTATTCATTCAATGACAGTGGCATGGAGGCTATCTATACAGCTCACCTTCTACAAAACCCTCTTCTAATGCTCGGTTTCCTACCAGAAATAAGAATTCGAGTGGGCTAGTTTAAAACTATTGGCTCAAGCCATTGGCAATAAACGCTGTATACAGAAGCTGCTGGCAATAAACGCTGTATACAGAAGCTGCATTTTGCTTCTTAAAAACTCAGTTCATTGTTTTACTTCAAGCAGGGACTCGCTGCGTCGCAGCTCCCCTTGTTTAATTGTGTTTTAGTTAATTACTTAAGTAATTAGAGGTTTCGCGAGAGATCTCGTAAAATGTTCACTGATTAGGACATGTCGGGAAAAGTTACGGGAATAATTATAAATTTCGTGAGAGACTTTATAAAAATTTGCTTAAATAATTAGAAATTTCGTAAGAGATCACATAAAAACGATAAATGTATCTGCATCCATATCTATCTATTTAAATAAAAAAAGTGGTGAATTATTTTATTTGTTTGTTTATTTATTATTATAGGTAAAAAAAAATAAGATATATTGTTTTTTATTTTGGTTAAAAAAATTGATTTTTAATTAGTTTTGAAAATTTTAAATAATTTATTAAAATTAAAAAAAATATTAATGTGATTTTTTTGAAAATTTCAAAATAATTTTTAATTTTTTAATTTTTTAAAATGTAAATTGTTTTTTGATTGGTTAAATTAAGATATAAAAATTACATTAAAAAATAAAAATCTATATTTTTTTGGCTAAGTGTTATAATTTTACACAATAAAATGTGATATGGATAACTTCTCATCATTTTTAAGGTAAAAAATATTAGTAAAATTAGAAATTTCAGGTAGAAAAAACAATTGATTTTTTGTTTTTGTTTTATATTAGTCATAAGTATTTTGCTTATTGTTTTTCATTTTAAATTTTCACCATATGTTTATTAATGGCAGAGGAATTTCAAAATAAGTTAAAACTCTCCTATGATAAAATGTCAATAACTATAAATTTTCTATATTTTTATAATTTTGATAAAATAGGTTCATTGCTCTATTGATTCGGAGTTTCAAAATAAGTTAAAACTCTCCTATGATAAAATGTTAATAACTATAAATTTTCTATATTTTTATAATTTTGATAAAATAGGTTCATTGCTCTATTGATTTGGAGTTAATAATTTTTTTAAAAGTGTGTTAAATACTAATCTCATATATATATATATATATATATAGAACTATGCAAATATTTAGATAGACAAACCACTGTAATATAGATAACTCTTATGTTATCAATAACTTCAGTTCAATTACTTTTTACTTTTTGCATAAGAAGGAGGGACTAACTAACAAAGTTGCACATTAGACTTACTAAATAATTTGGGTATGCTTGAATATTAAATCAATTAACTATCATAAAAATTTAAAAGTCAAAAGCATATTCAACAATCATTGGGATAACTCTAATTCTACTTATAACTTATATATATTAATAATTTATTTAATAGTAAAAAATCAAGTCATTTTTATTGAGTTTTTATTTTCGTTGGTATTTACCTTATAATAGTGAATCAACTTTTATTAGGGATTTGAATTTAGGTGAGTAAAGTGCAAGATCCACATCTCCAAACAAGGGAGGTAATAACCGTAGTCTCCCCCAACAGGTAAGCTACTAACCTTAGATAATTAATTGAACCCTCGTTAATGAATTCAAGAGTATGTCTTATTAATTTGGTTAACACGTAAGCTACTAACCCTAGATAATTAATTGAACCCTCGATAATTAATTGAAGAACATGTCTTATTATTTTTTTTTTTTGTAAGCTGCGGTATTTCTATTATATACAAACGTCTACAAGTACAAACCTTAGGGACCTCAGACTTCCCCGAAGGGGAAACAGCGCTGAGGCCCTAAAACTACCAAACACTCAAAAACAGAGCCAAACTGGCCTACCTGGGCCTGAAAAGAGAAGGCTACCCACCACGCAGGGCGGCAGACTCCAAAACTGAAAGGGCAGCCGGAAAGGTTACAAAAACCACCTCGGCTCCCAAGAGAAGAAAAAACTAAAGCAGAGCTAAACCAACCAAACTAGAAAAAGGGCGTCCGGACCATGCCAAAGAAACTACCCACCGAGTGCGGGAACACTTGGTCGACTTTTTTTCCCTTTTTTCTTGCCAACTGTTACCCATCCATTTGGGCCAAGTTGATCGAGAACAATTTGAAGACTGTTTTGGACTTGAGGCGAAAGCTCCTTGTCTGAATCGGAAGGAGATGACTCATGAGATCGTTTCTGGGCGGAGGGAGTGACTGATGCTTCCGCGTGACGCCCAGCTGGAGATACCTGTTCTGTCATTTCTTCTACGACTGCCACATCTTCCTCCTCGTCCTCTTCGCTCGAGCTGCAAGCAAAGATGTCTCCAAATGAGGGGGGTTTTTGAGGTGTCCAGCTTTTATCTTTTGGTTTGGATTTGGCTTTCTTTTTTTTGAATGGCATTGATGGGCACGAACTTTGAAGGTGCCCTGTGAGATGGCAATAGCGGCACCGGAATGCTGTATTCTCATAATCCAGAGGTTGAGACCAATGGAAATCGCCTACTTTGAGATTAATCTGATCAGGAAGTCCCTTGCTTATGTCTATTTCTGCGCAAATTCTGGCATAGGTGTACATTCCTTGAAGCGCTCTTGACTGATCTGTTTCAATGTAACGGCCTAAGGAGTTGCCGATGGCTTCAAATACAACAGAACTCCATAAGTGCGCCGGAAGGTTAGGGAGTCTGACCCAGATCGGGAGTTTGGTGATGACTGCAGTGGACGGATCAAACTCTGGGAACCACGGAGTGAGGAACAGACCCGCAGAATTCCAGAACCAAGGGCCTTTAGTTAAGACTCTTTGGTAATCATCATTGTCATAAAACAGTGTTATGAAGAAGCCTTTAGAGCATAAGAGAATCCTGCAATTGTCGGTCCAATTTGCATTGATCCAGTGGTGTAGATCTATTGTGCTAGGCCAAAGCCCGTTGAACCTGCAGATGATGCCATTTTCTGCAAAACTCTGATAATGCCTGTCCAAGATGGGATGAGCTACTTCAATGGAAGGAATGTCCTCCGCCTTGTCCACTAAGAAGGGTTTGGGAGCTGGAGCAGGGAAGCTTTTTCCTTGGGCTTCTTGGAATGGACTGCATCTTTATAGGAGAAGGCTGCCGCGGAAGCTGAAGATGGCTGTCCAATAGCACCCCCTCGCAGACGCATGGACAGGGTAATGGAGACATTTCTTTGAATATTATACCATGACAGGGGATAGTTATCTTCCAGTTGTTTACCTTCATAAAGAAGACGCTGATACATTGATGGAATCCCCGTCCTTTTTTCCATGAGTAGTTTTAGCTCCTGCACTAGATCTGTAGCTCTCACCCATTGCAGTATTGACTTGCCAGAGAGGTGTGCAATCAATATCTGGAATGGTTTTGACATTTCTGGTTTCTGCTGGCTGCCATACTCCTTTTTATCGCACTCCGTTTGCGCTGAGACAGAGAGCGATCCCCTGTTTGGGCTACAAATCCTCTGAGGCGTTTTGTCAAACATGTCGTCTGCATCCTGTTTCAGTTGTCTTTCCCCGTACTTGTGAAGTAGGGGATCAGACTTTCCCCTGGTAAGAGTGACGCCGTCTTTCTTCCTCCCGAACCCCTGTGAAGCCGTCCCTGCGAGATCTCTGCCATTTTTGTGCATTTCATGGCTAACCGCCATGGGGTTCATCCTCGACCTGGAGCTCCGATTCTTGCTAAGGGGATGTAGCCTCGAGAGCCTCAATGAGAGCTCCGGCTTGAAGGCCATGACAGTTTCGTGGCTGTACGAAATCTGGGTTTCCAACCCTGGCATCTCCTCCCCCTTGCGGGCCGACTGATGATACATCGCATTTCCCAGACAAGCACGGGAAGGGAGCGCGTCTGTGATTGATAGAGAAATACTGCGAATGTCGTTTCTGTATTCACTGATGGATGGCGGCGCCTTGCCATCTCCTGCAACACCAAAGACAGACGGGGATAAGGCGGCGGCCATGGTTAACAGGAACCCTCGTTTACAGAAAAATCGCCGGAGCTCGTCCTCGAAAAAGGTTTTCGGTCCGAACATGTCTTATTATTGTTCACTTTGGTTATTTTAATAATCCCATTTGTGTGAATAACTATGAAAAAATAATCTTTACAAGATAACACCCCATTGAGTGGAATAATTTTAATAAATAAACCTATATGAGGGGTTCTTTTAACTTACATGATACTTCGAAGTGGTAAAATCCTTTTAGATAGGTGGAAAGAAGTAAAGTTATCACTCTGAAAAGTTGGATGTTGAGTATATATCACATCATGCTTGTCCAAATGAATGCATCCTATAAAGAGGTGAATATGTGGACAACCAAACATGTCTAAAATGTGGGGAATGACAAGCGTCATAAACTAAAAAACAAGGGTAAGACACATATTCCTTATGAGATATCAAGAAACATGCTTGCAGGTTGGGTTATCACCATTATTCAAGAAAATCATGCCACATGTAATAATCCATTGGTAGTTTGTAACGAGGTAGACTTGTATTCTTGAAAAATGTATCTAAGTCTTAGCCTATTAACTTGTTTCCATGTGTTTGAGGAAAATGAGCTCTTGATTAGTTAGAAGTGGTTTTAAATCTTATTCTAAACCCAAAATGCAATTTCAACCTAAATAGTATCCATAAGAAAACTAGTCTTCCTTGCGATCATTGCTAAAGTTTTTTTTGTCTGGCTTTTGTTTACTAGATTGATAATGACTTACCTAACTAGCCCTTGGCTAAGGGATCACAAGCCAGGGGCATCTAAGCCATCCAAATAACCCAATGATTGCACTTGGTCTAGGCCACACCAACTTGTAACATGGTTGGATTGTTTGTACCATGGTGTTCCAAAATGATGACCTTCATTCAAGGAGTGACTTAATAGAACAACTTGTCAGCCAACCACTATTCTACATCATATGGGTTTAAAAAATTAAACGACATGGGGGTGTAATTGATCCACTTATATGTGCATGGGTTACTAGACCATTTAATACAATCTCTCTAGGTGCAACCACACACCTACGACTACTACTTCAACGTGTGCCATGGATTTAGGGTAGGTCCTCATAAGAATTAAACCTTGCCTAATGATAAAAAGCTCTTCACTCTCCACCATTGGATCCAACTCCTTTAAACATGATATTTATTAAGGATAATTTCAATGAAGTCATATGTTTTTCTAGGGCCAGTCCATCTATTGGATGGAAGAACGATCTACCCATAGTGGGATGAGCAATCTTGCTTTCACTTGGATTGTGCGAAGTTCTATCAAGCTTGAACACCCCTTTGACGATTGATTTACTGCCCAATTTGCCCTTGAAAACCCTTTTGACCTTAGAAAACCCTTCTTTTGCTTGACTTTCTTTGTGTAGATGTGGTTTTTGTTTCGTTTCTTTAATTTTTCCCCAATTTTGGTTGTGATCAGTCCACAGTTTCCAAATACTCCCTTTTTCATAATAACAAATAAATATAAATATACATTTCCCAAATATTCCTTTTTCGATAATAACAAATAAATATAAATATAATAATAATTGATACTAAGTTAAATTATAATTAAGAGTAGCTTTTGATTTTATGTACGAGATTAAAATTATATTGTATTTTTTGAATTCAGTATTTTGTGATCTATAATTTCTATATTTTTTTTTGGAAAAAATTATGTAATAATTTCACAACCAAACCATTCAATGTGATTCATCGTTAAGACTAAGATGAACTACATTGGAATCACATCGTTAGGACTAATATGAATTACATTGGATAATTTGAAATGTGTAGACTATAAATTTACTATATAATTTGACTAAAGTTTAATTGTTGAATTAAAATGTCTGTGATCCATATCAAGTTTATGAGAAAAAAAAATCTCAACGTAAATCACATAAAAATTAAGTTTAAATCCTACTAAATTTTAAGTCTAAAGGAGAGGAGTTGAAAATAAAAACCATTTTTGAAAAATAAAATAAAATTTAATTTTAATCTCATATATAAAATAAAAAACTACTCTTCATTATAATTTAACTTAACTGCTCAACCGTTATTATATTATATATTTATCTTTATTTATTATTATGGAAAAGGAGTATTTGGAAACTGTGGACTGATCATAACCAAAATAAATTGGGGAAAAATTAAAAATAAATTGGTCACAAATTAAAGAAACGGAACAAAAACCACGTCCACACAAAGAAAGTCGAGCAAAAAGGCAAGGGTTTTCTAGGGTCGAAAGGGTTTTGAAGGGCAAACCGGGCAGTAGATCAACCATCAGGATCTCGACATTAGCATAGCAAATCTGCCCGTAAGGACCGGGCAGCTTCGGGCAATTTCCATTTACTTTAAAGTTGGCCCGTGGACAAGAAGGCGAAAAATGATCTCCTGGCTCACCACATTTCTGAGGAAGGAGGCGCTTCTGGCATAGAGTCTCGGACGATTTTCATCTGTTTGTTGTGGGTAGGTCTGGTATCTTTCATATTTTTTTTCTCGGTATTTGATTTTATTTGTGGTTGTTTAACTGTATCTGCTCATTCAAATCTGCTTTCTATTGCATTTGGGTTTTCTGATTTACTCTTATTCTGAAGTGAGTTCGGATTGAAACATGCGTAATTTATATGGGTAATTTGTTTTGAGGTGGGTTCTGTTCGATACATCCTTTATCCCGATGGGTAATTTATTTTGAGACGGGCTTGTTGAATAAGCCCCTGAAAGCAGCTGCGCATCATCCATGAGTTTCCCGTGGTGTCTATATGTTCTGTTTGTACTGGGTTATTGTCTAGGGCTAGATGCAAAAGACATTCGAGTTTTTGGTCGCTCTAGGTCTTTATAGCTGGCTCTGAAATATAAGAAATGTTGTATTCTGTTATGAGGTTTTATGGGGGTTTATGGGCCTGTCAGTATCTTTGTTATATATGTTTAAGAACTGAGATTTGCTGTGGACTATTGTAAATATTGTTTCTTGAAATTGTTTTCAGAAGCTAAAATGTCATTAGAACACGTCTAATAAATGTTGTAATTGCACAGGCTGAATATTAACTATTCATTGGGTTGCATACACTCGGAGTGGCCTACAAGGCTTTACAATCGGTTTCTGAAACTATGGCACTGGTGAGTGGCTATTGTTTGTATTTACTTTCACGTCTCGTCGATTTCGTTTAAAACATGATTTGTCTAGGATGCTCACAGGAGTTTCTAGATCTATACTTCTGTGTTTCAGAATATCGTTAGGGTTTCAAGGGTATATTGATTTGTCCTGAGCTGCATGTTATTGTTTTCATTCGGGATGTAATTAGCTGGTTGAAACTGGCAAATTTTATGGTTGGTTTATGTAAAAAGGATACTTTTTTGGTGTGCTCTATGGAATTTCTAGATACTTCGTGTCGCAGAATAGCACTAGGTTTTAAAACGTGCATCAATTCTTTCTACTCGTGCTTATTTGGCATACCTATGTTCCGACTATGTCACAGTATGTGTGCAATGGGCTTAGTCTTTGTATATTTAACAATTGAAGTTGACTACGGCGAGCTTTATTGCGGAAACAGGATTATTGGTCTCGATTCAGATTTCAAAGCTTTGTTGTGGTGGTCCATTACGATCAATTTATTCTTGCTTAGTTTAGATTTATTAATATCTTCTTTGGATGTTGCTTACTCTGTATAACTGCCTGGCCTGAAACTGATTGAGGATCAAATGGTGGAACTGTAATAGAGTCCGATCTGGCGCTTTCCTCGTGGTTGTCTTAGATTTATTAGTATCTTCTTTGGATGTTGCTTACACACTGCCAGGCGTGAAACTAATTGGGGATCAAATGGTGGAACTATAATAGAGCCCTGCTTTCATTTATCTGGCTCTTTCCTCGTGGTTGGTTTAGTAATAGTTTCAACCATTCATTAAATCAGGGCTAAACTAAGAAGGGATTTAACCTGCCCATGAAAAAGTGGTCTGAAATAGAGTTAAACTGCCCAGTAAAACATCTTTGGACTGATATATATAAACAGCCTCTCTTCTATGCCTATATGGTTAAATGGTTGAGATGTATGCTATGTCACATATTTATTTGCTTTGGAGCAAGTTGAGTGCTTCAAAGAGTGTTATTTTTGCTTTAGAGTTGGACATTTTATATACATTCAAGAACTATCTTAATGTAGGCATTCAGGAAATTCAAGTTCTCACAATTCTTCTGGTGCCTTCTCTTATGAGCTGCTTCCTAATTTTTCCAATCAGTAGTCCTGGGCTTTTCTAGAAATTTAACATACATATTATGCACACGTATAAGGACATGGAGAAAGGAAAATAATTTTACTAGGGCATTAAGAACAACACAGAAAATAAGGCATTAACGATCAGACTTGTGAAATAGAATGGATCCTCTAGATGAAGGCTGATTTATTTTATTGAAAGATTCAAATGAACAAGTTGGATCATATGCTAAACTTTGCGTTTTCATAAATTGTACGCACTCTAGTTCTCTGTTGTCCTCTTCTTTGTTTATTGGGTACATTGGCATCTTCTTTCCCCCTATTTTAGTTCACGGTTGTCCTCTATTTTGTTTACTAGGTATATTGGCATCTTAATTTTTCTCTTTTCAAGTCTGAAAAATATTTATATTGAAACCCCAGGTTAGAGGTTTTTCACGCATTTAGAGTGGGCTTGAGATTGCGAGGGATCAAAATTCAGGTTTGGGGACAAACCCAGGATTGCCCATCAGGGAAATCTAGAGAACTCAAACCTTAATCACTGTCTTGTTTTTATTTTCTGGGAAATGTGGTATTATTTTTATATCAAAAAAATAATTGCAAGATCCTTACTGTTCTTTTTGTTTGTTTGTTATATATATATATATATATATATATATATATATATATATATATATGTTGTTATATATATATATATATATATATATTCTATGTGCTACAGGACAAGCTGTTACGAACATGATAGTTATAATCTTTGGATCTGAGAATGTAGTATTAGTTTTAGTTTTATCTTTGTACGATTGAAAAATCTTACTATGGTGATGGGAAGACACCCAAATTTCAAGTTATAATGGACATGGGTAGGTATAAATTAGTTTCCAATTTAATCTAAGTGGCATTTTATGCTTTTGCCATATATTTCTAAATAGCTTGGGCTTGTGGTTTTATGGATGATGCTAGGGATGCCACTATTTGAAATCCTGGTGCAGGGGGTTGTCACGATAATTAATATTTAAGTATTTATTGTAGATGAAAAGATTAAATTTTGAAAAACAAAACTGGAATTTATGTAAACTAGAAAACTGCCTCCATGAAATGAACTATGATGTACAAAGTGGTATGAAGTCTGAAAGCGAAAATCTGAATGTGTAAACCTGAGACTAAAATTAAACATTGACAAATCTGAAAATTACACTCCTGTTACTAGAAGAGGGATTTAGGGTTTTGTGGCAAATATACTATAACTTATATAGTGGGCCCAGTAGTGATGCTCAAGTGAGCACATGTTTTATTTTTTATGAGGAATGCCCTCAACTCCTGGAAAATTATGCTGGGATTGATATCTACAATGATAGGGGATGTTTCTTTATCTATTCCCGAGGGTAGAGCATGCATCCCCATGCAATACATATATCTCTCTTCAGAAGCATCATGGGATATGTGACTATTTTGAGGTGGCACAAATGATGTCTGTATTATCCCTTTTCCCAGTAAATATTGAGTACAAGCTGCATCTGTCTCTCTTTAGAAGCATCATGGGCAATATGTTCATATCGGTAAGCAACATAAATGCTCTAGATGAATCTTTTGAGATGATTTCCACCGTGTTAGTTTAATATGGCATGCTTAAGTATATTTCTAATTTGATTAGAAATGTTTGTTTGCATCTTGTATGTTAAACATAGTAGTGTCATTTTATTTGATGTGAAATAAAGGTTTAGTTCCCCAAATTCATCTATTGATGGAGTCGATTCTACTATATTACAATTCTGCAATAAAAAATCCATGAAAAATTCCTTGGAAGATATTTGATGTATTATTTCTCATTTGTAGCTTTGCTGATTTTTTTGTTATATCATTTGTGCAGACTTTACATGCAGGCTCTACCAATAAAAATGCCTTTAAAGCACTGATTTCCGCAGAGTATGTTGGTGTAAAAGTCAGCTTGGCCCCAAATTTTGAAATGGGGGGACTAAATCCCCAGAATTTCTTAAAATGAATCCTATAGGCAAGGTATGCTAGAGATTATGATGTTATTTATTTGGATTTGTTGTCCACTGATACTTGCCTATCCGTTTTCCATTTACCGTATTTAGATTCATTTACATCATTTTGGAATGGGTTTGACAGGTTCCAGTTTTGGAGACACCAGAGGGTGCAGTGTTTGAGAGTAATGCGATTGCACGTTATGGTGAGAATGGTGTTTCAAGTTCATTTTATATTGTGATTTTGTAATTAAGTGCATTCTTCATTGAATGGATGCCACTGACTCATTTTCCCTTTGCAGTTGCACGATTGAAGGGTGTCAATTCCCTGTTTGGATCTTCTGTAATTGATTACGTGAGTTGTATTGCCTTTTTATCTTTCTGTTTTCTGAAATATTGATATATTCTCAAATGTTAATTAGAGAGCGTTCTTTTGTATGGTATTTTGTCATTTCTATGATTCACCAAATACTTACTTTTAACATACTGTGGTATATTTCAGGCCCATGTTGAACAGTGGATAGATTTTTCTACTTTAGAAATTGATATAAATATCACGCGGTGGTTCTATCCTCGACTTGGATTTGGAGTGTACCTCCCGCCGGTCTGTTTTTTTTTCAGAACAATTTTATGCCAAATTTATTATTATGGATGTTAGCAGAAGTATAATTGAACTGCAATGTTTGATATTGCAGGCAGAGGAGGCCACCATTGCTGGCCTCAAAAGAAGTTTAGCTGCATTGAATTCACACCTGGCTACAAATACCTATCTGGTTGGGCATTCCATAACATTGGCAGACATTATTATGACATGCAACTTGTATTTGGGTTTTACGTCTTGCATGACAAAAGACTTCACTAAAGAGTTTCCTCATGTTGAGCGGTACTTTTGGACTATGGTTAATCAACCTAAATTCAAGAAGGTTATGGGTGAAGTTAAACAAACAGATGATGTTCCTCCAGTTGTGCAGACTAGGAAGGCTGCTGCAACCAAGGAACAAAAGCAAAAGCCTAAACAGGAGGCCCCAAAAAAAGAACCTGCAAAGCCCAAGGTTGAAGATACTCCAGCATACGATGACGAAGAGGCCCCCAAGCCAAAGCCAAAAAATTCTCTTGATCTCCTACCACCAAGTAAAATGATTCTTGATGACTGGAAGAGACTTTATTCGAACACGAAGACTAATTTTCGAGAGGTTGCTATTAAAGGTGCGGGTTACCTTCATATCAAAACCTCATGACCTTTTTTTGTTTAAATTTCTGGTCTGAGAAAAGGTGATCTTTGGAACTCTTTGAAGGAAGAGATTTTTAGATTTATATGATGGTTTCAGAATATACTGATAATTTTGTTTTTAACTCTAAAATGCAATTTATCCAGATTCCAATCATCTGATGTCAAATTCTGTCACAGGGTGATTTTTATTATTATTTTTGTTGTTGCTTACCATCTCTGATCGTGCAGGGTTCTGGGATATGTATGATCCAGAGGGTTATTCCTTGTGGTTCTGTGAGTACAAATACAATGATGAGAACACAGTTTCATATGTCACATTGAACAAAGTCACAGGATTCTTGCAGCGCATGGATCTTGCACGCAAGTATGCTTTTGGAAAGATGCTTATCATTGGAGAAAACGGTCCTTTTAAAGTCAAGGGATTATGGCTCTTCCGTGGCCCAGAAATTCCCAAGTTCGTTATGGATGAATGCTACGATATGGAGTTGTTTGAATGGACTAAGGTGGACATCAATGATGAGGCTCAGAAAGAGCGTGTGAATGCCATGATTGAAGATCAAGAGCCCTTTGAGGGTGAGCCTTTGTTGGATTCCAAATGTTTCAAGTGATACTGAATCCCAGTTTTGAAGATTTGGTCGTGTTTAGAAATATCTTGTTTTTGTTTAGTGTTTCGTCTACAATTTATGCAGAGAAGCCTTTTATGCAACTGGTTAAGGTCAAGTTGCCTTTCGGAGATTTGGGGTATAGTTCTTTCTAGCATGGAACACTATCCTACTTCCTTTGCTGTAACTTGAGAACAATTATTTCTACATTTCAAGTCTTTCGCAATGGGGGTTTGATGTTAGTGCTAATGTAACGTTTTCAAGCTAGCATAGTGAGTTGACTATTGCAGATTTCAATACTGTTTTGAGAACATATTTTGAATTTTTTTATACTATTGCATGTTCTGTTAAAATACGTTTTATTTATTATAGGTTCTGTTAATGTGAGCTTTTTAAAACATATGTGAACAGAACCCAATAGATGGTATACTTAATGTGAGCTATTTCTGTTAGTTTTGATATTTGCATTAATTCCTTTGAATATGGTTATGGGCACTTCCGAATGATACACGGGGGGCGACGGCTATGCACCCTGCAGTGATATAGTGCATTAAGCAAACAGTATATACGGTTATATAACCCCATTGTATGCCACAGTCTATATATATATATTTATTTGTATTTCATGTATTGTGCATTAAACAAGTAGTATATATACAGTTTTATATCCCCATTGTACGCTGGTCGTCTTATTTCTTGCCTGCTTGAGGTCGTGTATCATTTGTATCCAATATGGAGCAGCGAGAGATAGAAGGCATATGACCCCAATTCATCATTATTGTTGTTGAAAGGAACAATGTCACTGTTATAGGTTTTCTTTGCTGATAAGTCCAGTAGATGCTAATAGTTTATATGAGCTAGCTTTTAGTAGTTTGATAGTTGCATTAATTATTTTGCAAAATGGTGATAGAAAGATGGAACAGTCTGTAAAACTGGTACAATGAAAACTGATCCTTAATTGCCAGGCTATTGTTAAGAACCAGCCAACCAAGAATTTGAATAGCGAAGAGCATGACTGGTAGAGAAGGCTCAACACCCCATATTGAGATCAAATGTTCCGTCTATGAGATAAATATGCCCCTGTACCTTAATCACTTGTAGAACGTGTCAATAGAATCAAAAGTTGTAACAGTAATTGATCGCTATGTGGAAAATGTCGAAATTGAACGTGAATACAGCTTCTGGCAGTCTTATAATCAGTTGGGCTGTTTTCCAAATCAAATGTTCAACTGTTTTTGGTGTGTAAAGCTGGGATGTATTGAAAACATATTCTCAATCACCAGGCTATTGTTTTTGGTGTGTAAAGCTGGTATATATTGAAAACATATTCTCAATTGTCAGGCTATTGTATATATTGAAAACATATTCTTAATTGTCAGGCTATTGTTTTTGGTGTGTAAAGCTGGTATATATTGAAAACATATCCTCAATTGCCAAGCTATTAAAAAAACCAGCCTGCCAATAGATAAGAGCATTACTCGTAGATGTACTTACACCCGAGACTCCATAACTTGTGTTTTATGAGTAATCCATATATGATTCAATTTGAAAGCAAGTAAAGCAAACGGGAATATATGATTCAATTTGAAAGCAATTAAAGCAAACGGGAGTAATCCATACATATGATTCAATTTGAAAGCAATTAAAGCAAACGGGAGTAATCCATACATATGATTCAATTTGAAAGCAATTAAAGCAAACGGGAGTAATCCATACATATGATTCAATTTGAAAGCAAGTAAAGCAAACGGTACTACGCCTTTTCTTAAAGAGCCATTATTTTATTATTATTATTATTTTTTTTAAGAGACATTAATTTATTATTATTTTTTTTTATTATAATAATAATAATAATAATAATAATCATAATAGATGCATTATTTTATTATTATGATTTTTTCTAAATAATATTTTTGAAAATGGTAGAGAGATGAAAGATCCATTATTTTATTATTATCATTCGTCTACTATTTTATTATTATTATTATTTTTTCTAAATAATATTTTCGAAAATGGTAGGAGAGATTTTTCTCAATTATCATTTGTCTACTATTTTATTATTATTATTATTTTTTCTAAATAATATTTTTGAAAATGGTAGGAGAGATTTTTGAGAAATTTGAAGATAATGGCATAAGAGATTTGTTAGAGATTTGAAGATGGTACTGGTTTTTTTGTGAGAGAGATTTGAAGATGGTAACTGGTCTTTTTGGGAGAGATTTGAAAATGGTATGAGAGTTTTGGGAAATTTGAAAATATTTCATATCATTTTTAAAAGCTGATGAGAGATTTGTGAGAGGTTTGAAGATGGTACTAGTCTTTTTTAGAAATTTGAAAATGGTATGAGAGTTTTGGGAAATTTGAAAATATTTCATACTATTTTAAAAAGCTGATGATGATAGGAAGAGGCAAAGAACCATCAACACAAATTTTTCTGAATTATTATAAACCTAATTTTTAAGGACTTGGATGTTTTTATTTTTATTTTTTATTTTTGTATCTTTATTTTTTTGTTCTTTCTTCTGTGGTATTTAGAGTTTTAAAAATTATTGACATAAAGAAATATTTGTACAATTTTTAAAAGTTGATAGGAAGAGGCAAAGAGCCATCAACACAATTCTCTTTGAATTAAGATAAACTTAACATTTCAAGACTTTGGATGTGTTTTTGTTGGTATATAGAGTCTAAAAAATTATTGACAATACAGAAATAATATTGACAAGAGTTAGAATAATATACAACATGAATAATACACAAGAAATTTATATGGTAAAATTTTAATAGTTTATTAGTGAAAGATTCAGGGTCAAAGTAAGGTATTTTTTTGATCGAAAGGTATTTTTTTGATCAAGAAGGATTTTATGACTAGGTTTACAACCCATTTAACTCTTGGGCTACATTGATATATTTAAATATATTGAAATAGACATTGTTACATTCGTATGAAAACTCTCACCAATTTTGTAATCAAAACATCATTAGAGTAACCACTTACAACCCATTTAACTCTTGGGCTACATTGATATATTTAAATATATTGAAATAGACATTGTTACATTCGTATGAAAATTCTCACCAATGTTGTAAATCAAAACATCATTAGAGTAACCACAAAATTTTGATTACGTAAATTTAGGTTTTTAACATTTTTTTTTAACTGATTGTTGTCATATTTTAAGAATCTTCATGTTGGCAACAATTTATTTAATACCTTGTTTATGTCCATTCATCACCTCTTCTATAAGCTATAAGAAAGGCTAAACACCACCACAACAACCCTACAACATTGGTTTTGTAAACATACATCTTCCAAATTCACGTAGAAGACTTTTCAACCAATTTTCCTTATTGCAAGCATCTTGAAGACTTTTCAACCAAATTTCCTTTTTGTAAAGCATCTAATTTTTTTTGACCAAATTGTCTTTTTTAGCAAGCATGTGACAATATTTTGTGTTTGTAGTGGGTAAAGCAATTGTTTAATGAAGTTTTGACATTCAACAAATAAGATCCTTTTGTAAGAGTAAAGACATAAAGTGGAAGTAGACCTTGTCCAAATCTCTTTCAAAATCAAAATACTGAAGCATTCATTTCATTGCATTCAAGAGTATTTTTCATGAACTTATCAAAGTACCCATTGATAACACCCACTACATGTGACATATTTGGTCTACCATCATACTTCCATTATATTAACATATGGTACCCAAGACATTATTATTTTTTCATGGTACTAGGACATGCAAAACGCTTAAAATGGGAAGCAAAAAACATATTTGCAAGTTTCATATTTTCATCTTGATTTTTACAAGTATTTTTTCAACATACTTGTGTTGAAACCTTGAGCTTACCAGTGTTTTGTGTCAATGTATATTTCAGCCCAAGGTTTGTTTTGATGCTCCTAGATCCTTCATATCCAAGGGATCCTTTACCTTATTGATATTGTCTATGTTTTTGCTTGCAACAAAGTATACAACTAACATATAACACCAAGATAATGAATATATCATTCAGACTTGTGAAGTTTACACAGTGATCATACTCACTTCTAATATTATTCTAGCTCATCATGAAGGAATGAAACTTCTTGTATGATTATCTAAGAGATTGTTTTAGGCCATACCATGATTTCTTGAGCTTGCAAGCTAACCTTTTGTGATTTTTTGGTTCTTTCATGCATATCTCCTCATCCAAATCTCCATGTAAAGATGTTTTAACATTAATAACTTTGATTCCAAAACAAGGAAAGCAACTAGTGTCAACATAATACCAAATGAATACAAGCTTAACAATCAATGAAAAAATTTCATGGAAATCTATACCTTCCATTTGAGAGTAACCTTGTGCAACAAGTTTGGCTTTATATTTCTCAACATTACTATCAAACACCTTTCTTTAATTTGTAGACCACTTACATCCAACAACCATTTTATCTTTAGGAAGTTCTAATAGGTGTCAAGTTTTTGTTTTTCTCTTAGGCACCCTTTTCTGTTTTCATTGCCCTCTTCCATTTGACATTATTGATATAATGTATGGATTTTTTTGATAATAAGAATGTTCCCATCGTTAGTAACCAACGCAATAGATGAAGTAAAATCAATATTCCTTGAGATTTTCTCTTGTGTAGATCTTCTCGATGTTGGTTGTGGAATTTTGACATTTTCTTGAATATATTGAACTTCTGCAATTTCTTTATAAATAAAGGTTGCTTCTTGCTTCCTTTTATTCGGAGATGGTTGTGCCTCTAAGATTTTGTTGATTTAATGCCACTTGCTCCTATTTCAAAACAACTTCTACACTCTGTGATTTATTTAAAGAAGATGCATTAAATATTACATCTCTACTAATGATGATTTTGTGAGCAGTAGGATCCCACAATCTATGTCCCTAAACTACATCATCATAACCAACATAGATATATTTCTTCAATGTGGGATCTAACTTAGAACACTGATTCTTATGAGTAAGAGCGTGAGCTTCACAACCAAAATTTTATATATTTGAATAATCACAAGAATGACTTGTTCATACCTCTTCAAGGATTTTACAATTGATTGCAATCGATGGTGACCAGTTTACAAGATAACAAGCAGTGATGATTGGTTTTGCCAACAATTCTTGTTGCAAATTGGCATTGGTGAGCGTGCTCCTTGCTCTTTTTAGGTTCATGTGTTTTGCTACACCATTTTGTTGTAGTGTATAAACAATGGTTGTAGTGTATGCTTCTTTGCAATATTTTTTGAATTTTAAAGAAGTGAACTCACCTCCACTATCCATTCTTAAACATTTGATTGGTGATCTAGTTTTCTTTTCCACCATGACTTTAAATTGTTAAATTGTACTAAACACATCAACTTTTCATTTTGAAACATACACCCACACTTTTCTAGAGAAATCATTTGTAAATGTTACAAAATATGATAATCCTCAAAAAGAAACTATAGGGGTTTCCCCCTAAACATTTGAATAGATATGATCAACAATACCTTTACTAATATGATTGTTTGCTTTAAACTTTCATCCATAGCGTTTTCCAAATATACAATGTTTGCACAAAATTCAAATTTGAAGATTTTAATTTTGGATGTAATGTATGATTTATTAGTACTTGTAGCCCTTTCTTGTTCATGTGACCCACTCATTGATTCCATAAACAAGTAGATTCAATCGCCGCCTCAAATACCATTGTTGCTTCATTGATCTGCGTACTTCCATCCAACTTGTAAAGGTTTCTCATCTTTGTAACCTACGTAACTACTCAAGTGCCCTTGGACACCTTTTGTGCGCTACCTTGACCTATAAACTTATGACCTCCAGAATCTAAAGCTCCCAAAGAAGTTATATTCTTATTTAGTTTAGGTACATGTCTAATATTTGTTATGTCCTTATAATACCCTCAAATATTTTAATTTCGACGCTTTCAATCCCAACAATCTTACAAGAAATATTTTTCCCCACAAGAACAATTCCATCATCAATATTTTGGTATGGAGAAAACCAAATTCTATATGTGCACATCTTATAAGGAGCAC
Organism: Pinus tabuliformis; assembly: GCA_031772625.1. Lineage (NCBI taxonomy): Eukaryota > Viridiplantae > Streptophyta > Pinopsida > Pinales > Pinaceae > Pinus > Pinus tabuliformis. The sequence goes on along the minus strand of CM062814.1, from coordinate 217,285,602 downwards.
CATAATCTAATAACTATTCTTCATATGACCCACTCATTGGTTCCATAAACAAGTAGATTCAATCGCATCCTCAGATACTACTATTGCTTCATTGATTGGCGTACTTCCATCCAACTTGTAAAGCTTTCTCATCTTTGTAACCTACATAACTACTAAAGTGCTCTTGGACACCTTTTGTGCTCTACCTTGACCTATAAACTTATGACCTCTAGAATCTAAAGCTCCCAAAGAAGTTAAATGCTTATTTAGTTTACATACATGTCTAATATTTCTTATGTCCTTATAATACCATCAAATATTTTAATTTCGACGCTTCCAATCCCAACAATCTTACAAGAAATATCTTTCCCCACAAGAACAATTCCATCATCAATATTTCGGCATGGAGAAAACCAACTTCTATGTGTGCACATCTTATAAGCAACACCATAATATAATAACTATTCTTGATAGTATTGAGGGACATTACAAATAGATAGAACTTCATCAATCATACTTGGGCCTGATTCAACAAAATTTGCCTCCTTCTAGGAGTTTTCTTTTGATTCATGTATTTTCCAACAAACATTCTTGAGATGCCCTGAATTGTTATGGTACCAACATCTAAGTTTTCTCTTCTTGTCTTTTGACTTTGATCTAGATATACCTCTCAACTTCTCTCATTTTTCTCTGGATTGACCTCTAGCGACCATTGATTTTGGTGTGGGGTTTCAATACTCGATTTTCTCTACACCTCCTCATAGAACAACATCCAACAATAGAAGCAAATTTAACAGTCTCAATTGTAATAGTACTAACAGGGGTGACAAAATGGTCACATGATTAAGGTAAGAACATGTAAATGTCTTATCTTCATCATCAAGTTTAACATCCATACTATACATAATAGAGTATTAAACACATTTAAATTATTTGCAATTTTCATACCTTTCATTTTTATACTATACAACTATCTCTTCAACTAGATTTGATTTATCAAGGACTTTCCATATTGCTCCATACATTTGATGTTGCTACTTCTACGATAATGTTAAACAAAACATTATTTGCAAGACATAACAGAATAGTGTTGAGGGCTTTGGCTTCTAGGTCTTACTACTCTTCATTGGTCATATCTGCAGGTTTCTTCCTCCTTTTTTCCAAAGCCTTAATCACCCCTTTTCGTATGAGAAAATCTTGCATTTCTAGCTTCCATAATTGGAAATTATTTTAAATATTGAATCTTTCCACTTCGAATTTGGTATTCGCCATTATTTCCATTATTCTCTACACAAATACTCTCCCTACGAATCAATCTGCATCTATGTTTGATTCTTTGCTCCAACTTGCTAGGGTATCCCTTTATGGCTTCCACACACATGGTTCTTTGCATAACAACCTTTGTTGTCTATCCTTGGTAGACCAATTGCTCGGTTTAACCGCTATCAACTCTGCTTGCAATGACAACACCTACATTTGTGTGACTCAATTCACCAAAAAAATGATGGCTACTCTTCCATTGCCACAAGTTTGTGTGGACTTGGCTTTGTGTAGTTGCTCTGACTTCATAACTCGATTGGTGTCAACTATGCACAACAAACTTTTCTTGGCTTACAACAAACACTCCCTCTTCACATGGCTGACTCAATTTTTGGGTTGAACTCCTCGAGCTTAACATCTCAACTCTCATATGAACTTGGCTTGATTGGTGACAACTTGGTTTTTCGCAGCTAGGGTTTCTACTTTACCGCTCCTCTTCCTTTGCCCATTACTTTGTGGGATGGACAGACTCAACCCTTCCTCAAACCTAGCTTTTATACCATTTGATGGTATCTAGAACTTGGAAAATTATCAACAATAGAGAAATAATGATGACAAGAATGAGAATATTACACAAAACACGAAGAGAGGTAATATATTTTATTGATCAAAGGATTTTACAGTCATGCTTACAACTCCAACTCTTGGACTTCATTAATATATTGATGTAGACACTATTACATTTGTGAAAATGATCACAAATTTTGTAAACCAACATTATTAAGGGTAAGCACAAAATTTACTTAAATAAATTTGGTTAATATCACAATATTTTAACATACATGTGAACTACATAAAAGAAAATTCCCAATAAATCGATTTGTCCTCATTATGTTATACAACTTGTCTACTTGCTTTCACTTGCTATACTTGAAACAACGTAAAACATTGAGTCCTTGCTATACTGTAATGTATGCCCTTGTGAAGCCCATTAAAAATTCCCCAAGAGATTGATCTATCATTACCCTCAAGAGATTGATCTATCATTACCTGTACAACCTGTCATTTTGCTTTATCTTACTATTCTTGAAAGAGGGCAGAATATTGAATCCTTGCATAGTGAATTGAAGAGGAGAAGTAACTTTACCATCAAATAGAGTAGAGTTTTTTTATTAACCATATGCTTTAAACAACAAGATTAATAGTTGCAACTTGACATAGTCCTTGCCTCTAACGTTAATTAATTGATTAAGGCAGTGCAGTGTCCATGTTTTGTCGTTATTCGAGAATGTTTTGTGTCCGCAATCTATCATTATTCCCGCCTTGCACATACTTCCTCCAAAGATCTAAATTATGCAATATGTTGCCTCTTTTGGTAGCTATTGATATGTTGACGTGATTAAGGCAGTGCGGGATGCTCTATTTCGCAATCAACAACGTGATTAACTATAGTTTTTAAATGCAATATATTAGATTTAAATAATTTTCCATATATACATTTGTTGGTATGTTGTTGTAATCTCCATAAAGAAGAAAACTTCCTCCAAATTCCCCAAGAGATTGATCTATCATTACACTGTACAACCTGTCATTTTGCTTTATCTTACTATACTGGAAAGAGGGCAGAATATTGAATCCTTGCATAGTGAATTGAAGAGGAGAAGTAACTTTACCATCAAATAGAGTAGAGTTTTTTATTAACCATATGCTTTAAACAACAAGATTAATAGTTGCAACCCGACATAGTCCTTGCCTCTACCGTTAATTAATTGATTAAGGTAGTGCGGTGTCAATGTTTTGTCGTTATTCGAGAATGTTTTGTGTCCTCAATTTATCATTATTCCTGCCTTGCACATGCTTCCTCCAAAGATCTAAATTATGCAATATGTTGCCTCTTTTGGTAGCTATTGATATGTTGACGTGATTAAGACAGTGCGGGATGCTCTATTTGCAATCAACAAAGATTAACTATAGTTTTTAAATGCAATATATTAGATTTAAGTAATTTTCCATATATACATTTGTTAGTATGTTGTTGTAATCTCCGTAAAGAAGAAAACTTCCTCTGCATTCTTTATAATATGACTGTCACTACTAACATCCATCTCACACCTGTCACTACTAACATCCATCTCACACCACCAATGCTCGACATCTTGTTTCAATTCATAGTTTAACATCAACGTTTAGGCTTCATATAAAAGCTCAAAGCCTTCTCGGATTGCAAATAACCATTAATGCTAAGACCATTACATTGCATATTCTTGACATTGTATTTGTCAATCTCCATGCCTACGTTTGAATATCACTACCAACATGCAACTCACACCACCAATGTTCAACGTCTAGTTTCGATTCACAATTTAACATCAATGTTTAGGCTTCATATAAAATCTCAAAGTCTTTTGGGATAACAAATTTTCAGTGAACTTAAGTCGATTGCAGATTCCCCAAATATTCGGGAATCTGATGGATATGAGCGTGGTCAAAAAATTGACCGCGCCCATGTCCGTCGGATTCCCAAATATTGGAGGAATCTGCTATCTACTTAAGATGGCCAACAAACCTTATCCCGAGACATTTTGTTTATGCAATTCAAAATGCAGAGGTGTGTTTGTATTCCTAATCGTGCTTCTCCACACCTCTGCACTTCGCATTGCCTAAATTTTTTTCCTAGAGACATGCAAAGAATGTAAATCTGGCACAATTCTCTCTTATATGGTTTTAATCTGTTTTTGCTGAGGGCCTCCTGGCAATACGGTTTGCTGTATACAAGACCATTATATTTCCTTAATATAATCTATTTGGTTTTTTTTCTTCGGAAAAAAAAAAGAATGTAATGGTAATTCAGGAGGACCATAGTAACAACGGAACCGCGCTAGAATTGTACCGAGAAATGCGATTATTGTTAAGAATTTGAAATTGAGTGAAATTGGCTTACAAGGATTCTTTTCCATAATTACAACTGCGAGCTTGGGCCATTATAATCATTTAAATTTTCATCGACATGAATTAGAATGTTGGCCTATTTTGAACTTTGTTACTTATAACTGTTTTTTTTGGCTTTTTTGTGGAGCTTCAAGTAATTTTGTATCATTGCAGCTTATGAGACACTTTGGGTTTTTTCTGAGGAGCTTCCAAACTTGTTGTCTCACAGCTGAAAGGTAGAAGACCATAATATAATAATGGGTTCTAATAGTCAACTATATTCATGATTTTTTTTACTCATTTTTTAATTTAAAAGTTTTTTTTTGCAGTTTTGCGTCTTTGGGCGTCACCGAGGGTTCTAGCCCATGCAAAGCAACAAATGCACAACAAAATAGTTGAGCAAGCTACCTGGACCAACAAGTATAAAGTGGAAATTTCATCTTGTTTGCAGGGAGAAGTTGGCTCGCAAGGGGGTTGACAATTCAAAGATACAAAAGTTTTCAATCAGGCCCTTCTACTATAAAATATATGGAGGGCAGTGTTTGTGTTGGGATTATGGTACAACATTATTAAACACAAATACCTTAACAAGAAGGACTTACGTGGCTGGATCCGAGAGGGTGCTCCTGAATCAAGAAATAACTCTGAAGTTTGGAGAAATATCACACATACGAAGCCTTGGCTACTAGGTTACCTGAAATGGAAGATCGACAATGGGTCCAACACATAAATTGGATTGGACTCCATATTGGGAGTATCTGGTAATCACTCTTTATCTCTTAATCTGATTAATCTCCTTCAGGAAAAGGGATTACATGCCATAAGGGATATTGCATACCAAGCTGGACTAGACTCACGTTACACAATTTGGAAGGATGTTGTGATATTAGGTATTCCAGGACACCTGGAGACTGAATGGAATGAAAATATATTAAAGCTACAATATGCATGGATCAATCTTTCCTCTAAGGAAGATTGTCCGACTTGGAGTAGTGGCCTTCAGAATGGACATATCAAGGTAGATGAAGCATATTCCATTATAAAATAGGATGTTAACACCTCCCCACTGCATTGTTGGTTATATAAGCCTTGAAAATGGCAAATCCCGCCAAAGTTAAAATGCTTTGTTTGGTTGGTGTTTCACAATAAAATTTTGACAGGGGAAAACTCTTAAAAAGGGATTTGGGTCAGGTAGATGTTATGCAAAGAAAAAAATGAAGATATATCCCATCTATTTACCTAATTCCCGTTCGCAGTCTCAGTCTGGATCAGAGTGATCAACAGGTTGAATCTTAGAGAAGATTGGGATAGATCTCATGTGGTCACAAGCCTAAAACAATGATCAACAGGTTGAATCTTAGAGAAGATTGGGATAGATCTCATGTGGTCACAAGCCTAAAACAATGGATTACAAACAATAAACCATACAAACATTTGCCTTTTTTTAAAAATCTTCTGGGGATTATGGAGGATAAGGAATGAGTGCATTTTTGAGTAGGTGAATCCAAATGTAAACAAGACGTGTCAAAATAGCTACTTACTTTTTGGAATTTGGACCATGTGAAAACTTAATTCCTCTTCCGGTCAGACTCTTTAGACCTGTGTTGGACAACTTGCTTGCTTTGATGGGGCTTTAACCAGAGGCAAGTGAAATAACGATATGTCTATTTTTTTTTAAGAGTGGGAGGGGCTAGTTTCTTTTATAAGTATTATGGGCTTTCTTTTATTACATATATATTGGTACATATGCGTGTCAGAGCACTGACAACAGTCACATCGAAGCTCAATCGCCATCACCAGGGTCTCCATGGATCAACATACGCTGCAGCATACGCGCAGCTCCGCAGGAATCGAAACCGGCCGGGTGGCGTGCAAACCAACCGGCCTGACCATCACATCATGCACTTGCGAATTCTATCACTTTGTCTGGTATAGTGGGGAGGATCCAATACCAAGGCTGAGTTATTAGCAATGTGGGGTGTCTTGTTTTGCCCCAGATGGCTAGACATTGAGGTCATTTTTATTTTTGGAAACTCTAAAGTAGTGGTAGACTGAGATAATGGGAGGAACAAAATGCAAACCCCGGACTTGACCAACTGGAAAAATACATCAAGTTATTGTTGAAAGAATTCAATCAAGTCTCAATCTCACACATTTACAGGGTAAAAAACAATGAAGCAGAAAATCTTTTCAAAACCAGAACAAAAATGATAGATTTATGCCAAAAAAAAAAAAAAAAAAAAAAAAAAAAAAAAAAAAAAAAAAAACTACAGGTGAAAGAAATATGTAAATTGCACTAAAAGAAACGTTTTGTCTGCCTGAGAAGAAATATGATATTTGTAATTTCTTTACATTGTAATTGTATATAAACAAATGTGATATGTGATGGAGTAGTTGGAATTATGCAAAACACAGGCGGAGGCGTGGTGTGTCGTTTTCAAAATTTTGTATGAATTATATTTGTAACGACCATTGGTTTATTTTAATTTAAATGTTTTAAATCAATGATGGGTGCCATAGTGGTGCATTTACTGGAATTAAATTACAGATTTTCTATTTATTGTGCCGCGCTCTACAACCCAATGTTATGGGAGATGTTGTTACGTTACATTAAAAAATATCTAACATTACGTTAAAAAGTATTAAATAAAAATATATGTCCGCTAATATTAACAAATTGCTTCTTCATTTGCTTGATGTATTCGGCCTTCTTTCTATGAAGCTTCAAAATAAATGTTCCCAATTTCTCGACAAACCCCTCGCTAAATAGATTATCCCAAGAGCTAGTTGCGAGCATATCTGCATAATTTTCCTTGTTGTCTTTGAAGACCTCACATTCTAAAATGAAATGTTTTTCTGTTTCCACTTTTCCAGAAGAACAAAAAATGCATAATCTTTCCTCCCATAGTTCTTTTGGCATTTTCCTTGTTTCACAACGAAGTTGATGAGAATTAGTCCTTAAATGAGCAATAAGAATTTTGGCTCTCCAAGAGATATTGGCATCTATGTATGCTTTTGGTTGATGACTATGAGTGAGATTAAACACTTCAATATAATACTTTTTCTTTCTTCTTAGCCCTTATTCCAAGTACACTTTTGAAACTTTTCTTTGATAAAAGCTTTTATCTCTTTTTTGTTTAGAGACATGCGTTCAAGCAAATACCCCATTTACTAAACCATTTGTTATTTTGCTACATCCAAGTATTTTTTCTTGCACAATCTGTCATTAAAGACAACCTTAGGCCATCTACCCTCTTCCATTTGGTCATTGTTTTTTAAAATACCTTATGACTCGCACCATAGCAATTGCTTCAATAGGAGAAGTTCGTGTTTCACTTAACAATATAGCACAAGAAACTGCACTTTTAATCTTGAATTTGTTTGTAATCAAACACTTCTGGATTTTCTCAATTTGTCTCCACTGCATGTTAGATGTACTGCCGACCCATAGTTCACAACCATAGAGAATCACCAAAATCACTAGAAGCCCAAAAAGAGTTTGAGTGGTTTTTCAGTCCCATAACTCTACATCTCTACACCTATTTTGAAAAACATAAAATGCTTTTCAACCCCCCAAAGTTATTTTCTATCTACAACCATTCCAGCTTAGATTTTTGTTGAAGTCAATTCCAAATATTTGTAATCCGCAATTTCTTCCAGAATGTTGCCTTCAAAGTAGAACTTATGTTGGTTATGTTTTCTTTTCTTAGAGAAAACCACTACTTTCGTTTTGTTGATATTGACTTGCATCCCCACACTTCTACAAAAATGCTTAAGGGATAGTAAGTGCTCTTGCAAACCAAGAGTCGATTTAGCAAGCAGAATAAGGTCACATGCATACAAAAGAAGCCTTATAACAAACCTGCCCAAATAGATACCATCACCCCTTTGCGAATTTAACCACTTCTCAAGCTTGTTGATATATAAACCAAAAAAGGTAGGAAACAGTGGGCAACCTTGCTTGACCCCAATATCGCTTCTGAAACTTTCAGAAATGCCTGCTGAAGTTCTAATTTTGACTTTCACCTCTTCATACAACCTATGCACAACTGCTCTAAAATGTTTAGGAACCCCAAGTTCCTCTATTATGTGCCGAAGCTTATCTCTAGGAACCGAGTCAAATGCTTTTCTAAAATCATCAAAGCAACAAAAGACTTCTTCTTTTTTCTCCCAAAATTTTTCAATGATGTGCCTTAAAGTTATACAATGATCAACTGTGGAATGTTTAGGTCTAAACCCTGCTTTCCCTTTAACACACTTATCTCTTTCTTCTGCCCACTTGTTATTTTTGTTTTTTATCATGCTTCCAAATAGCTTTGCAAACAAAGGGTTTATCATGATGGTCCTATAATTGTAGGGATTATTGACATCACCGCTCTTGAAAAGAAGTATTTCCAAACTGGTTGTCCAATCTGTGGGGAGCCCCTATTGTATGATGTTGTTGAAAATTTTTGTAATGTGAGGTGCAAGAATTTTTGAGCCCCACTTTAGATATTCTGCTTGGATTTCAGCTAAGTCTTTTGCTTTTCCAACACCCAACTTCTTGATACCCATCTCTACCTCTTGCACTATGAAGAGTTCAGTATCAGTGTTGACCAAGGGGGGAGGGTCACCCTTGGGATCCTGCTCATAGAGTTGTCTTGCATAGTCAAACCATTTAGACGCTGTAATACTATTTCCAGTTTGGATCTTTTTTGGTTGGAGCTCCTTCCAAAATAATTTTGGATTATTTTTCCCAAGGAAGATTAGTTCTTCCCTCCTTGAAACCATGAAATCAATTTTTTCCTTGCTTAATAACTGCTTGTAAGCTTTGAGCTTTATGTTATCCTTGTTTGACTCTTTCCACATTCTCCTTGCCTTTTTGCATTCCTCGTCAAACCAAGCATTAACCAGAAAACAATTTGTTTCAGACTTCTTAATTTTTTCTCTTTTCACTTTGCAAGTAAGCATTCAATTAAATGGGTTAATTCATGACTATGAAGGTCATGAATTGTGATTTTATCCTTCTAGAAGAGCCTCTCTAGCGTCATTTTGAAGGTATTACAATTTTTTGGGGTCTAAAGAATTTTGCCCTGTGGGAGGTTTTGCTGGACATGCTGAGTTTTTTACTCTAATTATTTCTTTCTAGTCCAAGAAAAACATAAATAAATTGGTTTGTGATCTGATTTTTTAAGTCCCACAGCTAATCTCCAATTAAGACTTCCTCCATTTTCTCACACAAACAATGCGAGCAAATTACATAATCTACTACACTTGCTCCATTGTAAGTATTGCAAGTGAAGTTACTAGACTTTGCCCATCTAGTCAAGTCATTACAAATGACTAAATCAAAGGCCCCACATAGAATAAGCAATTGTTCACCAAAAAGATCGCAACCCTTGTCCTCTGAAATTGTTTCCCACTGATGATTACTCTCTTATGTAAGCCAAATAGGGTCGCAATCATCTTTACAACAAATAATGCTAGCTTGCTCACTTGCAGTCCTAGCATTGAAATCACCCACTATAAGGACTTCACCTAGCTGCAAATAAGTTGCAATATCCGCTTTTAAGGTTGCAAATGGATATTTGTGGTCAAGCCCTCTACCTTTGTAGATTTTTGAAACTTGCGGCACAAAATAGCATGTTGCAATTCTGATGTGGTTTCCATTTTCTGATATTTTAAACCAAATGAATTGTTTATTTGAGTCTTCCTTTTCTAATTGAATGAGACACCCTTCTTTCTCCCTTGCTAAAACCATGATACCCCCGTGCCCTTTGTCATTCCTTGCTGCCTTGTTCCACACTGCCATCTTCCAATATCCTTCAAATAGAGGTGTCTTGCACCCTTCATGCTCATGTGTTTCTATGAGGCAAATTATGTCTCTATCTTCCGCAATAGGCCCTAACCCAAGTCCTCGTCTTCATGGGTAACCTCTACAGTTCCAACAAACTAATCTTAAAGAAACCTGGCTATGACTTGATTGCTATTTATTTTGACATGCAAGACTCACATTTGAGTCTTTGTCCCTGCTTTCCCATACTGACCTTGCTTCTTGATTTCCTGTTGAAGAGTTTGTTGCCTCTTCTTTATTACCATCTTGCTCCTCTGTTTTGGAAGAAAGTCCAAATCGCGTTATCATAGCTTTGCCTTTAGAAATCCATGTTCTCTTGCCTTCATCTCTTGCTACCCTAACTTTTAGCATTTCCTCCCTTCTTTCCTCCTGTTGTTTTACAGTTAAATCTTCTTCTAGGAAAAAAAAAAGAACCCCTCAAGAGATGTTTCTTGCTTAGAATAATATATTTATCACGCAAGCTAGGCATGATGACTTTGATGGCCCTGACTCTCTTCCCGTTAAACTTACCCACCCTCCATGCTTGGCATATTTGTCTTTGCCATAGCAACTTGTCTTTCAAGAAGTTTCTTGCAAGGTCAAGAGTACATTCATTTTTCCCAGTCTTTCACCCCTTTAATAATTATGTTTGCTACCCTATTTTGTCTTTCATTTCCTTCTCTATCTTGCATGTTGTCAACCTAAATGTTTGTTTCTCCTTTCTTATTAGCAGAATTCCTAATAACTTGAGCCCAAGTTTTGGAAACTTTAGTGGAATCTCCTTTCATTTTTTCTCTTGCTTTCTCTTCATGGTTGTCTATTTGGGAAATCATTTTCCCTTTATCCTGAGATGATTTCGCATTCACCACTTTCCACTACATATTTCTTTATGTTTTGCACATTCGCCTTCATGCGTTGCCATTCTATATTCACTATTAGGAGAGATTCCTGTAGCAATGCCACTTGTTCTTTTAAAACTTTATTGCTTTCTGCTAAAGCCTTGTTTTAAGCTATTAGTATATGAATTTTATGATCTCTTTCATGCTCTTTAACTTCTAAAACCTCCAACCTTTGTTTTGCATTTAACAATTCTTTCACGTAAAGATCAGATGGCGAGCTGAGAGGTGTGGATGTGGGACTATATAAGACAGAATCATCAACGATTTTTCCTCTAGACTCTTTGTTGCCACGTGCTTGTAAAGGGGACTTGTTTGAGTGCTTCTTGCAAAGGGTTCGAGTACTTTCCTTTTTAGACTGTTTTTTCCTTGTTTGCCCCCATTTTAGATGGGCTAGTCTTCGTTTTAAAATGCCCTGATATTGTTTGGCATTGACCCAAATCCACTTCCCAGCTTTGGCAAATGAGACAATTTTCACTTGTCCTAAATCATTTGTCTCCACATGTTCTGAAATTTCTTGTCCCTTTATCATGTTTGAATGCATTTTTCGTCCAACCTGTTTCGAGAAATATGTGGGTCTATAAAATGCCAAAATTACTTCGCATTGTTCCCTGTTATTCAAGTTATCGCTGTTCAGTTCTTCTGCTGCATAAAAACTCCCTGCTCTCACACTACTCATTGTTCACTGTTCACTACTCTCATTGATGACCACACTGCTCACACTACTCACTGCTCACTGCTCGCTGCTTTCACTGCTGACCACATTGCTCACACTGCTGTCCACGCTGCTCGTCAACCAAAAACTTCAAAGATAAAAAGAAACAACGAGTCAGGCGGCCCAAAGCTCGACATCCATCCTTCTTAACCATCGCTCCTTTCCCTTCCAATGAGTATTGTGTTATCAAAATATAAGTAACCTGTCCTCCTAAAGACCCATGAACATTGGTGTGTTTTTTTTCCCAATGTTCAAGATCAGCCTGTGCACTGAGATAATTCATTGAAATTCCGCCCTCTTACAAGTCTACTACAACCATCAAACTCAACCCCAAAGATCCTTAAACAAGTCTGATCTAGCGTGAAGGGTAATATAGCTTCCAATATATTAAATTTTCTCCTGGAAACAATACCCTGAATTCGAGCAGTGCGCCCCTCTAACAATTATAATAGGTTCAATTTTAATTCCCACCAAATCCTGATGGCCCCTGCGTGTAGATGGGTTTTGGCCCTTTGTGTAGATTTTTCAGCGCTCAATACTTAATGAAATTCCGACCACCGCTCCCAGATTAAAAATTAATTTCTTCCAAATTTCGTGGCGTTTTTGTATTAGGTAAATTTATATTTCGTTGAGTTCAGGTTTTCACTTGCATGAAGGTAAACTCAATATAATAGAAGGTGCTCAATAAAATTAGTAGGAGTGAGCGGAAATATTGAGTAGAATGTAATATTTAGGGTGGGGTGTGACCTGAAATATCAGGTAAAATTTAATACTATTAAATTTTAATTAGTATTTCTCAGCACCCCGTGGTTACTATTTATTAGGTGGGGATGGTTATAAATATTGAGTAACAGATAATATTGTAATATTATATTTTATGTAATCAATATATTTGCAACAATTAATATATATATGTTTCATCTATAAATTTAATTAATAAGCATAATATTTACAATATGACAAGATTTTTAATCATGAATATTTACCATGGATATTATTAACTTATAAGTAGGTTTTTTTACAATACTATGGGGCCAATACCCACAAGAGAAAGATAGAGATGGAGAAGAGGGAAGAAAATTATAATACTATGGGCTACTATCATGGTTTATCAATACCATGGGCCATCTAGACTTTGGATTATTATGTTATGGATCTAGGCTTTTAATTCTTATAATACCACGGGCCAATACCATGGCTTATCAATACCATAGACCCAAAAACAATAACTTATTTAAAAATAAAAATATTTTACAAATATTTTATTTTAATTTAATTTTAGAACATTTTTTAATTATATCTAAGAGCAACAAGGTTATAATTACTTTTTAGGTATATCTAAACCCTCCATCCTCACGACTACTAACAATATTTTCATAGAGATTAAATGGAGGTTTTAATAAATTAAAAAATGAGAATACTTTTATATATAATATAAATAATATTATAAAGAACTAGGATAGATGCATCTTAACCAAGGATCCAAGAGATGAGAAAGCAAAGTGATTAACAATGATAGAGGAAAGATAGTGCGTGATTCTTTTAAATTTTTTATTATTGTATTTTATTTAACATTATTGATTCAAAATATAAGTTTAATATTTTACAAACGATTATGTTTTTTATTAATTTAGATACTTTCTTAAATATAATGGGATCATATTTAAGAAAGAGAGTGAGATGGAAGGGGGAATAGAGTGTGGGAGAGAGACATAGAGGTGAGAGACATAGTGAGATAGAGAAAGGAAGAGAGAGAGGAGGGGCAGAGAGGGAGGGAGAGAGATGGATTTGGAGGGGGAAAGAGAGGGAGTGACAAGGGAGAGATGAAGATGGAATGAGGGAGAGAGGAGACGAGGGAAGAAAGAGAAAATGAGAGGATAAAGATAGGGAAAGAAGGGGAAGAGAGAAACATGGATACATAGATATGGAGAGGGGAGAGAGGAGAGAGGGAAGGAGAGAGGGAGGGAGATAGTGACAAAGTTGGAGGGTGGAGAGAGAGTGTGTGTATGATGGGGGGAGAGACGGAGGGAGGTGGGAGAGAATGAGAGAGAGAGGAAGGAAAAAGAGAGAGGAGAGAGAGGGGGAGAGAGAGATGGAGTTGGAAGGGGAAGAAAGACATAGAGAGAGAAAGGTGGAGAGGGAGTGACAAGGAAGAGATGGAGAGTCAGTGTGTGTGAGAGAGAGAAGGCGGAGAGAGAGAGGGAGAGGAAGAGGGAGTGAGAGAGAGAGATGGATATGGAGAGAGTGTGTATGTTTTAGGGGTGAGAAGGAGAGACAAGGGGAGATAGAGATATAGATGGAGAGAAAGAGAGAGGGAGAGAGAAGGGGAAGAGATAGAGAGTGAAAGGAAGAGGGAGAGATGGATAGATATGGGGAGAGATAGATAGATATGGGGAGGGAGAGAGTGGCATATGTTTAGGGGGTTGAGATAGAGAGACAAATAAGGAGAGATGGAGAGAGGTATAAATATAGATAGCAGGGGGAGAGAGGAAAAAAGAGAAAGATAGAGGAATTTAGGGAGAGGCAGATAGAGTGAGACGAGGGAGAGAGGGAGGGGAAGAGAGAGAAGGAGAGGGGAGGGGGATAGACACAAAATGGAAGGTGGAGAGAGACGGAAGAAGAAAGAGTCTCACAGAGACAAATACAGACATAGAAGTTAGATCTAGAAAGTCATGAATATTTTAGATTTTCAATGTAGTTGTTGATTTCTAATCTTATTTGATCTCATGCACTATATGCAATGATTTCAGTGTAGATGTCGATTTATAATTCTATTTAATACCTTACACTAGATGCATTGATTTTAGTGTCGATGTTGATTTTTACTCCTATTTGATTGCTTGCACATGATGCATTGATTTTAGTGTAGATATTGATTTCTAAACCTATTTGATCGCTTGCACTAGATGCATTGATTTTAGTTTAGATGTCGATTTCTAATCATATTTAATACCTTACACTAGATGCGTTGATTTTCTAAGCGTAGATGTTGATTTCTACTCATATTTGATTGCTTGCATTATATGCATTGGCTTCAGTGTAGATATTGATTTCGCCATAGTCTAACTAGCCTGAGGAATTGCCCGGAAAGTTATGGAAATTCCGATTATATTTAAAGAAAATCTGGCAATGATTTTTGTAAATCCAAATTATAGTTGTTAAACTTCAAAATTTTAGGTGTCTATGATGTTTTTGATGGTGTTGAATCTATTTCCATCATCAAAAACACGATTCAAACACTGCCTCTATAGGCTTTTTTGAAATTTTTTTTCCCGAATTCCAGCCACTTTTGGCCGTCCGGGTAATTCCTCCGTCTCGGTAGACGACTCCATTGATTTCTAATCCTCTTTGATTGCTTGCACTAGATGCATTGATTTTAGTATAGATGTTGATTTCTAATCCTATTTGATTGTTTTCACTAGATGCATTAATTTTAGTGTAGATGTTGATTTCTAATTTGATGCAACAAGATGTATGATGTACATTAATTTCAAAGTAATTAGATTAATAGTGTGTATTGATTTTAGTGTAAGCACATCTCTACCTCCTCCATCTATATCTCTATCTCACGTTGTCTCTCCTTCTTTATCTCTCTATCTCAGCCCCTAAACATACACTCTCTCTCTCTCCATATGTATATTACTTCCTCCCTCCCTGTCTTTGCCTCTCTCTTATTCCGTCTCTCCTCCCATCCCCACCCCCCATCTATATCTCTATCTCCCTTTGTCTCTCCTTCTCACCCCCAAAACATACACACTCTCTCTTAGTGTAAGCACATAAAAATTATTCAACCATAAATACAATACTTGAATTTTCATCCTAAATAAAATGTTTGCTTACCCCAAATGTTTGCTTCTTGAAACTATAAACTATTTATAATTGGGTACATTCTTATTATTCCCATTTTCCATCATTCAACATTGTTAATTACTTTGCATTCAAACGTGGTAATAGAAAATAACTACCATTGAAAATTATTTGGGGTTTAACACTCCATAAGTCACAATGATTCAATTTCTAGAAAACTACTATTAATATTGGAGAGCCGCAGAGACAATGTATGTTTTACTACACTCGAGTTAAATATTTGAATGGTCTATGATTCCAACTACTCTTTTCATATGATCGATATGAGAAAATGGAAAAATTAATAGGTGTGACAATAGGAACAGTAGAAGAACTAGATTCAAATTGATTGCAATGAAGATTGTTTGTAATTGACTATATTCTTAGTATTCACATTTTCTATATTGTTTGTAATTGACTATATCCTTAGTATTCACATTTTCTATCTATCAAAATTGTTACATTGACACTTTGCACACAAAATTTATATTTCATCATTTTTCATCATTCAAGTTACTATGAGTCTCTCTCTCTCTCTCAACAAAATGAGGTAACTAAGCAAATTTTAAATTAAATTGACCAAATTAATATTAGACATATTTAGCATATTTAAAATGATCAAAATAATTAGATGTTCAACAAATTTTGTATGATTGCACACAACTTAAACCAGCCTAGATCCATCTTAACTCCAGATCTATCAAGCGTCGAGAGGGATCAAATCTCGAGGTGCAAACCTTTCCTCAAGTTTTGCACTCAAAAAATAGGTTTTCACCTCGAGAGATTTGATCCCTCTTGGCACTTGATAGATCCAATGTTAAGATGGATCTAGGCTGGTTTTTAATGAATAATATTTTTATTTAAAATTTGAAAAACATATTGAGAAAATTAGATTTAAAAATAAAATTATAAATATTAGTATTATTTACAATTTTAATTGTTATTAATATTGTAATAGCTGTTAATTATAATTTGGTAAATTTATTTGAATAATTTTTATGTTGTTAAAATTTATAAAAATATTGTGTTTGTTGTTAACTATTATTTTAGAAAATTTATTTAAATATTTTTTATTGTAATTGTTGGATTTATTGTCCATATTATAATTCAAAAATTATGGTAAAAATATTTCTCATTTTCAACCATAGATAAAATGTTTCATTGTTCATTTGAAATAACATAATGTTATATCAAACTTTAAAAGATATGAAGTAATTAAAAGTAAAAAAATATATGATCATCTACAGTGTTTAATAGATATGTGTACCAAGTTGAATGTGGCTTGCTTTTAAAATAAAAATAAAATATTTTTTAAATAAAAAAATTAATGTTGACTTATGATTAAAAACAAAAATGAATAATTCATCTGCTTAGTTTTAATTAAAAGTATTATAAAATATCAATAATCCTACTCTCATTGTGCTTACTACTTTTGTTTTTGACATTATATGCTAGAAGATGTAGTAAAATATCTTTACTCTTTTTTTTTCTCTGTAAAACTAGCTAAACTTTCAAATTATATGTACAAAAAACTTTTACAAACAGATAGACATGTCTTCCAGGGCCTGCAGAAGCACCCTGGGAACCTTGACTGTAGACTTGAAAGCTCCCTCGCAGGGGCAGCATCGACAGGACTTCTCATAACTTCTCATGACAACAAAAGCCCCCACCCAGGGGCAAAATCTATCAGAAACTCTGGGGAATAACATTACCTAGACCAAACATATGACTGCCCACGCAGGGGCTAGCTTCTGAGAGCACATGATAGCCATGGCGATTAATGCATTTACTGTAACCCCACATAGACCTAACAGAAGTGAGACTAAACCAAGGACCAGACAAATTTGAACATAACAGAGACACAAGTAACGACTGCCAGCAAACATAACCGAATGACAAAATCAGAATACCCGTGGAAGCATTAATCCTGGAGTCGGGCGGTGGATGGAAGGCGGGCTGCCAGATGTTCTTCCGCCTCGTCATAGAGGCTTTTGTCTTCGACCACGTACGCCCACCCGTCACCTTCTTCACGTCCTTCCCACATTTTCCTCCATACCTCTTCGTCGACGCCTGGAGGGGCTGGCCCCAATGGAGGTGAGAGGGCATGCGAATTTTGGTCCTCCTTGCCTCCGGCTTCAGACGATGGTGGCTCAGTTTCAGTGACCTCTTCCACAGCCGGTTCTTCTCCAACTTCAATTTCCTTTCCAGAGCCTTCCATTGGCATCTCCGACGTGCCGTCTCCAACATCAATTTCCTTTCCAGAGTCTTCCATTGGCATCTCCAATGTGCCCTGAGGATTTCCATCCTCAATTCCTTCCGGAATTCTGGTGAATAAGACTGAAATGTGGGCATTGACCCCTGCAATGTCTGCAGAGTTGCCCAGAGTGAATACCACAGAGCTAAAGGCTGGAAGCACCGGCTTCCCTTCGTTGGAACTCCCAACCTCCATGAATTGTCTAATGGGGAGCTGGGTTGCTCGGGCTCGTCGATGACAGTAACAGCAACAACAATGATGATGCTCATCTGCTGCAGGGGCTCGTGAGGAGGAGCCTCTCCATGGTCCCCTTCTGCTGGGCTGTCGTTCTCGTACCTTAACCATGGTGTCCCTAATGCCTCCTCTGATTGCCTGAGAATGAACTTGAACTCGGTAGCAGTGCCAATACCTTCCCTTTTTGTCCTCTGGTGCACAGAACTCAGATTGAATTCTCCCTCTTGGTTCCAGACCATTCCATTTTCCCAATTGTCGTTGGTGGTATGCCAATTGCCTTCCTCTCTCAGACCAGCGGCAAGGATGGCCACAGAGGCAGGCTTCAGCTGAGCCGCGGGGTGATGAAATCTCCACCGGCCTGAACTCACTGTGCTTCTGCACCCTCCAGTACTCGGCAGACCAATATTCCCTGCTCGACACATTAAGCTCCTCATATTCTGTTTCATTCCCTCGTTGCAGGCGCTCCATAACTGCGCTCTGCTCCTCCATCTACCTCTTTCCTCAGCCATCAATGGCATTAACTGCTGCATTGCGCGGATGAGGAGATAGAATGCCAGTTGACGGCCTCCTTCAAGGAGCCGTGGGTTTAACACGGGGCGGCACATGCTGGGCATGTGGCCCGCCCCTTCTCCGCACGTCAGCACCCGCATCCGGGGAAAATATCTTTACTCTTGCTTTCAAAGATAAATAAAATATTTAGATGTTAATATGAAATAACATAATTTTATATCAACTCATATATATAATTCTTATATTTTTAAAAAATAAAGATAAATAAAATATTTAGATGTTAATATGAAATAACATAATTTTATATCAACTTATATATATAATTCTTATATTTTTTAAAAATATTTTAAGACCAGTAAACTATTTAAATATCCATATTAGCTAATTTATTTCGGCATAGTCCAAATAGTCTTTTTTCACGACATTTTTTTCTGTTTAATTTTAACCAAAATATGGTAGATATTTTTAAAATTTAAAATTCTTTAATCTATAGAATTTGAGTGCCTAGGGTTTTTCAGGGCAATGAATCCATTTATGCATTCAAAAATGCATTTTAAACAACAAAAAATCACATTCTTTCTTGAAATTGTTTTGCCGGATTCAGTGAAAAAGTCTATTTCACCTATAAGTTAGACTACGACATTTATTTCTATATAAATTAGTATATATATATGCATGTGTGTTGATCATAACAAAATATTTCTCCTCGATGGGGGTGTTTTACGACCACCTCATTTAAGTTAGAAGACAAATCAGAATTTGTATGAAGAATGTTATTTTCCGATTCTAAGACTCGCCCATGGTATATTCATGGTGGCCTCGTCATAATGAGCATGCATAAAATTTGTGAGGTCACCAAGATGTTGGCCAATTGATATTGTCAGATTATGACATTTGGTATGTTGGCATTGATGTCAACCGAACTAGCATTGAGGCAAAGAGCTTTGCAGCCATGTATTAGGTAACAGATGGGCTCAAAGCCTACATCATACCTACTCCATTGGAAAGTGCTCTGAAAGAGATTTCCAACGGTATGTGGAAGTCTAGAAATGGCCATCAGGATCAAAAGTTATTGATAGCTGAAGTAAAGGAGCTTAGAGTCCTTTGAAGTAGGTCAAATATCGGGAGCTGAATTTCGGAAGGTCGAATCTCGGAAGCAGGGAGCCATCGGGACCTTGGAAGTCTATTCAAAAGAAAACCAAAAGGAGCAACCAAATATCAGAGCTGATTTTCGGAGGTTTGGAACCTCGGGAGCCTAGAGATTTCGGAACCCGAAATATTGGAGCAGGTCATATCAGAACCTCGAAGCATAAGGCATATCAGAATATCGGAAGCTGGAGACCATCAAAACATCGAAGGTTGGAGCACATTGGGACCCAATATCAGAACCTCGGAGCAGAGGGCATTTCAGAATTTCAGAGATCAGAATTTCGTAATTTCTTATCGAGGTTGCAAGGAAGAGGAATTAACAAAGGAAATCGTTGAAAAACCAAGGACCGATGGACCCTTTCTTTCTCCTCCAATTGGACACATGGCAGCAATTGATTGGTCCTAGGGAATTGACATGGAAAATGACATCCGCATGACATGGAAGTATGGAGGACACGTGGTAGTCATATACAGTATTTTTGGTGGCCTAATGGGGCAAATCCTAGTGACATGTGTCACCACTAAGGAGATGATGACTTCAGCATGATGTCATCTTGGAGGATAGATATCAGAGGTTGGGATTTCGTAACCTCTTATTGAATCCTTTTGAAAAAGTTGTGATCCGATGAAAGGGGCTTCGATGAGACTAGAACATGGTCATGGGAGACCCAAAGGACCAAGGGCACAGAGCGGGGTTAGAAACTAACTGCTATGAAGAATTTCATAGCTCAGAGTTTCATAACTCCTGTGAAAATTCTTTTTCAAAAAGTTTCGATTTGATGAAAGGGGCTCTGATGAGACTGGCACAAGGTCGTGGGAGACCTAAAGGACCAAAGCGGGGTTAGCACCTAAGTTCTATGAAGAATTTAGAAGATCATAGTTTCATAAATCCTGTGCAAATGATTTATGAAAAAGTTCTAATCCGATAAAGGAGCTCTGATGTGGAATGGTGCTTGGTCATGGGAGACCCAAAGGACCAAGGGCGTAAAGCAAGGTTAGCACCTAAGTGTTATGTGATGCCACGTGGGAAGTATTTCAGAGGTCAAAATTTCGGAACTCCTCCGTAATTGAAATTTGATAAAAGTTACGAAATGAGGATCTTCCGATGTATTGGTGTTTGGATGAGAAGCTAAAGAAACCAAGGGCGCAAGAGAAAAATACACAAGGAAAAAGGCCCTTGGTAGGAGCTTGAAGGCGTTAGCACCTAATGGCTATGCCCCAGGTCACGACACCCAATCCTATGAGGGAAATGCAATAAAGGGCTAAGTAGATGGAGCTAAACGCAATTGGGACTTTGCAATTTTGTAAGGTCTGTTCAATAAAACTTACAATATGAAAGGGCTTCGATATAACACTACAATGGTATGTGAAGCCACCGGTCACAACTCCCGGTCCCATGGTGAAAGAATAAGCGATAAGGGCTAAGCGCTAAGGGGCTAAAGGCATCAGAATTGCGTGATTTCGTAACATTCTTTTTATATGAGTTACGATAAGTTATGGCTCTGATACTACAAATAGAGTGAAAGGATGAATGGGTCGACATCTAAAGAGTAAATGCAAGCCAAAGGAGTTGGTTGATGGAGTAATGGCCACTTTCAAATATTGTTGTGTTAAGGCAACGAAGGCCACTACATGAAAGAATAGATAATGGAGTCCGTCTCAAGTAGAAGTAAGGGATCACTGCTCTTGTTTGAATGGTTTAATGAATTAAATGAAGAACAAAGCCATGCTAGAGTACATTCTGATATTTGTGATCAATTTAATAAGCATGGGGAGCCTTTCCAAAGTGTGCAGGTGGACTGAGATTAAATTCTCAACATGGAGGATCACACAGAGAGTTGGTGAAGCACTCAGGAGCCCATCCTAATGTTTAATACAATGAAAAAACTCAAGAAATATATGCAACAACAGTATGAAGATGTCATACAAAGGTACACTCGGGTAGTGTGGAAGCTACCAATAGAGACAACATTGAGTAAAGTGCAGCAGAGGAATAAAACTAGTGATTTCCATAAAGTTGAGTGGTGAAGATAATTGTGTTGGGTGTGCTATAGAGAGTAGAGTTGAGTGTATGGGAGCTATGTAACTGGGCCAAGTTTTTGGACTGTAGTAGAGTCTTGTAAAGATACTGTGGAACAGAAGGCCGAGAGCAGAGTATATACAGTAGTGAGAAGAGGATAGGGTTTTGTTGTGTGAGGCTGAGAGAACCTATGGAAAAGTGGAGGAACAAGAGCAGAAGCATGTTTTTGTAGTGAACTAGATTTGTATTTCTATGTATATGTATTTGCCTCTATTTTCAGTTTGAAAATTGTATGAAAGATAGAACAGTGGCTAGAGCAGGTGGTGGCCTGCATTCATAAGAGGTTGGTGGTTCTTGGCAAGTAGCTACTTGCTATCCTAAGGGGGTGAATTCCTTCCGTGAGTGGGTGCTCACAAACAAACTGATGTAATTAAGTAGGTGCTTAATTTAAATCATAACAGTAAACAGATTGGTGGTTTTTTTGCTTTGGGTTTCCACGTAAAAATATCGGTATCAATATGTGTATGCTACTCATGTGATGGATTGTATGTACATATGAATGACTAGTCTTGCTACTCACTTGTATTATGTATGAATTCTCTCATAATTAATAGACAGTAGAGGAAAGAAATCATGACATATTCATAAAAACTTTTAAGGACCTCACTATTACTGATTCACCCCTCTTCAATGATTTCTTATTCCAACAATTGGTATCAGAGCCAAGTTCCTTTAGGAACAGTAAAACCATTGGAAGGTAGATCCATAAGGAATTATGCCTAAGAAAGAGGGTCAAGAGGCTTACTCAAGCATAATACCAGTCTTATATGGAACAAAATATGCCTTCTGGAAAGTTAGGATGGAAGCCTACGTTATGTCCCTAGGAGTAGATGTTTGGAGCTCTATACTAATAGATTATGATGTCCTTGATGTCCCTCCCACTGATGCAGATGGTAAAAAATTGTATGGAAATAATGTTAAATCCAAGAATTCCATTCTCTTTGGCCTTAGTCAATCTGAACTCGTAAAGGTTATGCATTGTAAGTCTGCCAAGGAAGTGTGGGTGAAGCTCAATAAGAATCATGAAGGAGATGACAAAGTCAAGCAGACCAAACTTCAAACTTTTAGAATGAGGTTTGAAAGTTTAAAAATGAGTGAATAAGAAAGCATATAAGAATATTTCCTTAGAGTTGATGAAGTAACCAATATGATTAGAGGACTTGGTGAAGAAGTCAAGGAAGATATGATTGTTCAAAAAGTCTTAATATCCCTACGCATGAGATTTAATTCCAAGGTCTCATATATGGAAGAAATGGCTAATTTAAAGGATCTCAAGATGGACCAATTTCTTGGTACTGTCATAACCTTTAAGATGAGAGAAGGAAGAGAGAAGTATGAACCCAAGGAGGCAACGTTCAAAGTGTCCAAGAAGGCCAAGGAGCAAAAATATCATCAAGATTGCTGCAACTGCGAATTTGATCAAGAACTGGCTCAATTCTCCAGGAAACTAAAGCGTGGCTCAAGAAAGTATAAAGGCAAGCTTCCCTCTAAATGCTTAGACTATGGAAGAGATGGGCATTTCTCATCAAATTCCCTTACAAGAAAAGGTCAGAAAAGGAATATGATAACAAATTAGAAACAAATCTCAAAGACAACAGAAGAAGAAGTTCTCCAATAAAAAGGGGCTCTATTCCAAAGAGGATAGCTCAACACCAGAATCAGACAACAAGGACTCTTAAGAAAACAATTCAAATGAGTATTTACTCATGGAATTTGATGCAGACTCCAAGAAACAAAATATTACTGACTCTGGAGAGGAAGAAGAAGAAGTAAGAGTAGTTGACTTTGAAGGGGAACTAATCAGTGCTCTTGATGAGTTAAAGAGGCCAAGAAAAAGAATAGACAACTAAAAGAACAACTGCAGCGTGTTGAAGAGTTTTTTAATCAAAAATAAAAACTTGAATAAGCCATTAAAAACAAAGATAGTTTAGCCCTTCTACTAGAAGAAAAACAGGGAACATGTGAGAGACTATAAGAAGAGAACACACATTTAAAACAAGAGTTGTTCAAGGTGCAGAAGGAAAAAATCACAAAAACATGCAAAGATGAAATTATTTCCTTGAAATTCAAATTAGAAGAAGCTAAGTGAAAGGAAGAAGTTCTTCATGATTTGATCCATGAATGGGAAGAAAACTGTCAGAGTCTTGAGGCAGAGGTTGTCTCCTTGAGAATGAATCTTGAGAGAGTGGAGACCAAGAAAGGTTTAAATGAAAAAATTGTAGAAGGCACAAGAAAGATAGATCAGATTCTAAACAGTCAAAGGTCTTCAGGAAATAAAATAGGTTTGGGATACTCAAGAACACAAGAATCCTCTATGGGAAAGATAAAATTCAGGTCCACAAGATTTGAGGAATTGCAGAGCTATGAAAATAAGCTTCAAGAAAGAATCAATGAAGATAAAAGGGCAATAAGGAAAAGAGGAGATCATCACTGGAATAATAACTCCATCCACCCCAAGGAGCCACACCAACGGAGAATGAATAAATCAGCCAGACAACAGAGGTACCTACATGCACAAACTCATAAACCTTCCAAAAACAAGTACACTTATTTATTTTATGGTTATTGTTATAGGTGTCACATATTTGGACATAAGGTTGTTGATTGTAGAAGGATAAAAGTTGAAATAGATTAAAATACTAGATATAATAAGAATCAACGTTACAGATCTCAAAACTCTCCTCTCAGAGATCGAAATGCCTTCTCTCCCCTGTTAAGTGATGTTGAGTGTTTCAAATGTAATAATTTTGGGCACAAGGCAAGTAAGTGCAGAAGTAGGTTTGAGTACCTATCTATATCCTAGAATATTCGACAACCAACTTCTCAAAAGGATAAGGAGAATTGGAAATGAAAAACTGAAAAGAGCATGCAATGTGGAATTTCTCTATCCACGCGTAATCAAGAGAACATATGATAAATGGATAATGGTTGTTCCAAGCATATGACTGGGGATAAAAGCAAATTTATGTCGCTAAAATAAAAAGACAGATGGAACAATGTCACTTTCGGCAACAATGCCCCAACAAGAATTAAGGGTAAAGGCATACTTAGTTTGGATCAAAAGATGAAAGCTCAAAATGTAATGTATGTGGAAGGTCTCAAGCACAACTTGCTTAGTGTAAGCCAGATGTGTGATAATGGCTATGATGTGATCTTTCGATCCAAGGACTATGAGATCTGAAATGAGAAAGATGGAAAGTTGGTGGGAAAAGAAATCAGAACTCAAAACAATGTATATGTGTTTGATGACTCCAAATTAAACTGATATTTAAGAAAAACAAATGAAGCATGGTTGTGGCACAAGAGACTTGGTCATATGAATTTTGACAGTTTGATAAGAGTCAACAAGCTGGGAGTGATGAGAGGTTTTCCAAGACTGTCAAGGCTTGATAATTCAATTTGCAAGTCATGTCAATTTGGTAAGCAGACTAGAACTCATTTCAAGTCAAAAGAGTTATCTTCATCTAGACCACTGGAGATGATTCACACAAATATCTGCGGCCCAACTCGAGAAAAAACCCCAAGAGGAGAAAGGTATTTTATGTTGCTCATTGATGATTTTACTAAGGTCACTTAGATCGTGCTCTTAAAATAAAAATTAGAAGCATTTAAGCATTTAAAAAAATTTAAAGCCAAGTGGAAAATGAGAAAGATTTAAAGATCAAATGCTTAAGATCAAAAAGAGGAGGATAATACACTTCAAGAGAGTTTGAAGAATTCTGTGAAGAGCATGGCATTAGAAGGCAATATTCTGTGGTTAGAACTCCACAACAAAATGGAGTAGTTGAGAGAAAGAACATAACAATCCAGGAAATGGCCAGAGCTATGATGGATGAAGTAGATGTATCCCACATCTTCTGGGGAGAATAAACACTAGCAAAAGTGTACCTATCAAACAGAACACAACTCAGGCCTAATAGTGATAAAACTCACTAAGGGAAGACCTGCATCAACTAAACACTTCAAGGTGTTTGGGAGAAAATGATTTATCAAAAGGAATGATAAAAAATCCCAGAAAGTTTGATTCATGCACTGATGAGGGTATATTACTTGGGTACTTTGCTCAAAGTAAAGTTTACAAGTGTTACAACAAATGGAGAAAGAGGGTTGAGGATTGAATTGATGTGGTAGTAGATGAAATAACTTCACAACTCAAGTCCTTCAAAGGAAACATGAACTCAAATGGAAAATAAAGTTCATACATTAGGCCCTAATATCAAGATGAACCAATCGAGATAATGAAGGCGTGGAAACAAGCACAACTCCAAGGCCCAAAACACCCTCCAAGAATGTACAAAAACAACATCTTGAGATTCAAATTCTTGGAGATCATAGACTTGGTGTTCAAACCAGGAGGAAACTTGTTGGCAGTTCAAGATGTACAAATCTTGCTCTACTGTCTCAGATTGAGCCTAAAAATATCAGCCAGGTAAGTGAGGATAAGTTCTGGGTGAGAGCTATGAATGAAGAACTTGATCAAATTGAGAAGAATGAAACTTGGGAGCTTATTCCAAGATCCAAATAGAAAAATGACATTGGAACAAATTGGGTTTTTAATAACAAGATAAATGTGTAGGGACTAGTAATTAGGAACAAGGCTCATTTGGTATGCAAAGGGTATGCCCAAATAAAGGGGGTAGATTTTGAGGAAACCTTCGCACCAGTAGCGAGACTAGAAGCTAGCAAAATGTTTCTTGCCTTTACTATTCATAAAAATATTAAGGTATATCAAATGGATGTGAAGCCTGCCTTTCTCAATGGATATTTGGAAGAAGAGGTTTGTATTGAGAAACCATAAGAATTCACGCTCATCGAAGATAAACATTTTATGTGCGAACTGAAAATGGTCTTATGTGGACTCAAACAGGGTCCAAGAGCTTGGTATGCAAGACTGGATCGATACCTGCAACAACAAGGCTTTAAGAAAGGTACTGTAGACATCAATTATACATAAAGTATGAAGGAAATCATCTACTAATTGTAGTAGTATAATTGGACGTCATAATCTTTGGAAATGATACGGAACAATTGGGACATCAATTCGCAAAATGCATGCAGACAGAGTTTGCGATGTCCATGATAAAAGAGTTGTCTTTCTTCTTGGGATTGCAAATTTCTCAGTCTCAAAATGGAGTGTTTATCTCCCAATCCAAGTACCTACGAGAAACTATGAAGAAGTTTGGGCTAGAAGATTGCAAGCCAGTTAGCACACCTATGGTTATAGGCTGCAAATTGTGCAAAGAAGATGAGACACCACTGGTAAATCAAACTAAATACATATCCATGATAGGAATCTTGTTGTATCTCACAGCTTCGCAACCAGACATCATGCAAGCAGTGGGTCTTGTGGCCAGATTTCAAGCTTTCCCTCATGAAAGTCATGTCATCGTTGTCAAAAGGATCTTCAAATATCTTCAAGGGACAATAGATTATGGAATATGGTATGCTAAAAGCAGAGAGTTTAAGTTGAAGGCCTACATTGATGCTAATTGGGAAAGCAATATTGATGACAGGAAGAGCACCTCAGGTGC
Organism: Pinus tabuliformis; assembly: GCA_031772625.1. Lineage (NCBI taxonomy): Eukaryota > Viridiplantae > Streptophyta > Pinopsida > Pinales > Pinaceae > Pinus > Pinus tabuliformis. The sequence continues at coordinate 217,258,408 of CM062814.1, read as the reverse complement.
AACATTCTTTTTGGGAAATTTCTTAGTTTCATGGATCAACAAGAAACAATCCTCCATTTATTTATCAACTGCTAAAGTAGAGTATATTGCATCTTCCACTTGTTGCTAGCAAATTCTATGGATGAAGCAGACCTTGAAAGATATTAAGGTAGAGTTGAATAATTCTATTCCAATTACGTGAGATAATACAAGTGCCATCAGTATGTGTAAGAATCATGTAATGAATTCCAAGACCAAGCACATCCATATCAAGTTCCATTTTTTTAGGGAACAAGTTTCATCTAATGTTGTTAGACTTCAATATGTGGCCACTAAAGACTAACGTTCATATATATTTACCAAGCCAGTGGCAATAGAACCCTTTGAATATATCAGGTAGCAAATAGGAGTTGTGACTTCTCCTCCCAAATGACTCAATTTTGGTGTGCGTTGGCAGCTACTCAGCATGTGGGATCAATGGAAGAGTAGGCTGCAATGGTTTAGGGGGAGTATTCAAGGGCATCCTTTTCCATTGATGCCAAAGGGGGAGAAGATTATTGGAGAAACTGAGAAGAACAACAATAAAGAAGACCATGCCTGGTTTTAGGGGGAGCTTATGTTGTTGCCATCAATGCCAAAGGGGGAGATTGTTGGCCAATTGACATTGTCAGATTATGGAATTTGGTATGTTGGCATTGATGTCAACTGGACTAGCATTGAGGCTGAGATATTTGAAGTCATGTTTCAAGTAGTAGATGGTATCAAAGCCTACATCAGACTTGATTCACTAGAAAGTTCTCTAAAAGAGATTTCTAATGGTATGTGGAAGTCCATAAATGGCCATTGAGATCAAAAGTTATTCATAGCCAAAATAAAGGAGCTTGGAGTCCTTTGAAGTAGGTCAAATACCGGGAGTCAAATGTTGGAAGGCTGAATATCAGAAGCAGGGAGCCATCAGGGCCTTGATAGTCTATTCAAACGAAACCCAAAAGGAGCAGCCAAATATCGAAGTCGATTTTCAGAGGTTTAGAACCTTGGGAGCCTAGATATTTAGGAACTCGAAATATTGGAGTAGGTCATACAGAACCTTAGAGCAAAAAGCATATCAGAATATCGGAAGCTAGAGGCCATCGAAACATCGGAGGTCGGAACACATAGAGACCCGATATCAGAACCTCGGAGTAGAGGGCATTTCTTAATTTCAAAAATTGGAATTTCGTAACACCTTACCGAGGTTTTGAGTAACAAAGGAAATCGTTGAAAAACCAAGGACCGATGGACCTTTATCTCTCCTCCAATTGGACACATGGCATCAATTTATTAGCATTAGGGAATTGACATGGTAAATGACGTCAGCATGACGTGGCAATACAGAGGACACGTGGCAACCAAATACAATATTTTGGGTAGTTTAATGGGGAAAACTCAGTGACATGTGTCACCACTAAGGAGATGCCACGTGGAGATGATGACTTTAGCATGATTTCATCTCAGAGGATGAAATATCATAGGTTGGTATTTCATAACCTCTTATTGAATCCTTTTGAAAAAGTTCTGATCCAATGAAAGGGGCTCCGATGAGACTGACACATGGTCGTGGGAGACCCAAAGGACCACGGGCGCAAAGTAGGGTTAGTACTTAAGTGCTATGAAGAATTTCGAAGCTCAAAGTTTCATAACTCCTGTGCAAATTATTTTTGAAATAGTGTTGATTGGATGAAAGGGGCTTCAATGAGACTAGCACATGGTCGTGAGAGACCCAAAGAACCAAGGGTGCAGAGCGGGGTTAGCACCTAAGTGCTATGAAGAATTCTGGAGCTCAGAGTTTCGTAACTCCTATGCAAATGCTTTATGAAAAAGTTTTGATCTGATAAAGGAGCTTTGATGTGGACTGAAGCTTGGTCATGGGAGACTTAAAGGACCAAGGGCAAAGAGTGGGGTTAGCACCCAAGTGTTATGTGATGCCACGTGGAAAGTATTTCGGAGGTAAAAAATAATTGAATTCCTTCGTAATTGAAATTTGAGAAAAGTTACAAAATGAGGAGCTTCCGATGTATTGGCAGCTAGATGAGAAGCTAAAGGAACCAAGGGCACAAGATAAAAATACACAAGGAGAAAGGCCCCTGGCAGGAGCCTGAAGGCCTTAGCACCTAAGTGTTATTCCCCCAGTTATGACACCTAGTCCTATGAAGGAAATGCGAGAAAGCGCTAAGCAGAGGGAGCTAAACAGAATTGGGACTTTGCAATTTCGTAAGGTATGTTCAATAAAAGTTACGATATGCAGGGGCTCTGATATAACACTACAATGGTATGTGAAGTTGTCGATCATAGCTCCCGATCCCATGGTGAAAGAACAAGCGATAAGGGCTAAGTGCTAAGGGGCTAAAGGCATCAAAATTGCGTGATTTCATAACATTCTTTTTATATGAGTTACGATAAGTTATGGATTTGATACTGCAATATAAAGTGAAAGGATGAATGGGTCGACAACTAAAGAGTAAATGCAAGCCAAATGAATTGGTTGATGGAGTAATGGCCACTATCAAATATCGATGTGTCAAGGCAACAAGGATGACTACATGCAAGAGTAGATAATGGAGCCTGTCTCAAGAAGAAGTAAGGGATCACTGCTCTTGTTTGCATGCTTCAACGAATTAAAGGAAGAACAGAGCCATGATGGAGTACATTCTAATCTATTTGATCAATTTAATAAGCATGGGGAGCCTTTCCAGAGTGCGCAAGTGGACTGATATTAAATTCTCAGCATGGAGGATCATACAAAGAGTTGGTGAAGCGCTCAGGAACCCATCCTAATCTTTAATACAACGATGAAACTCAAGTAGTAGACATAATAACAATATGGAGGTGTCATATAGAGGTACAATTAGGTAGTGTGGAAATTGGAAGTAAAGACAACATTGAGTAAAGTGCAGTAGAGGAACAAAACCAATGATTTCCATAGAGTTGAGTGGTGAAGATAGTTGTGTTGGGTGTGATGAAGAGAGTAGAGCAATATGTATCAGAGTTGTGTAATTGGACCAAGTTGTTTGAATGTAGTAGAGTGCTGCAGAGAGACTGCGAAATAGAAGGCCAAGAGTAGAGTATATACAATGGTCAGTAGAGGATAGGGTGCTTCTATGTGAGGTCGAGAGAGCCTGTGGAAAAGTAGAGGACCAAGAGATGAATCATGCTTATGCAATGAACAATATTGGTATTTATTTGTATATGTATGTGCTTCTATTTTCAGTTTGAAAATTGTATGAAAGGTAGAACAATGGCTAGAGAAAGTGGTGACCTACATTCATAAGAGGTTGGTACCTCTTGGAAAGTAGGTGCTTGCTATCCTAAGGGGGTTGGTGCCTCCTGTGAGTGGGTGCTCATGAACAAACTGATGTAATTAAGTAGGTGCTTAATTTACATCATAACAACAAAAAGATTGGTGGTTTTCTCCCTTTGGGTTTCCACATAAAAATACCAGTGTCAATATTTATATTCTGCTCATGTGATGGAGTGAATGTACATATGAATGACTCATCTAGGTGCTCATTCGTATTATGTGTGAATTCTCTCATAATTAATAGACAATAGAGGAAAGAACTAAAAACATATTCATAAAAACTTTTAAGAACCTCACTATTACTGATTCATCCCCCCAGTAATTCCTTATTCCAACACAAGTTGGCATCCCTTGGTGGTAGCGCTAGGCCTTACACCTGGAGGCGCATGATACTAGTGTGGAAGGATTCACATCACAACAAGGTTTACAATTGTTTAAGTTGAAGTGACTTAAATGCAAGTAGGTGGGAGTTTAATCCATGCGTATGGTAAAATGCCCAAATATACATTCCGTTTTTCCTGTTCAAAGATGGGATGCCTTTCTCATGGCAGGTTGGATGCATCTGAACTCACCTCTAACAACCGAGGTAATCTCATTTATGAGAATATTATGGTTTACAGTATCGGAAGGCAAGACTATGGGTTCATTCTCTACACCTGGCTCGCAATGGAGAGTGTACTAACACCTATCCTTATTCTACACGCTCACACACTTATGTCTCAGGTGCCTTATATTTGCATGGCTATGGTTGCAGGGTGGCAAAGGTTTTGGGTCCATATATTGTTCTTTATATATAAGCAACCTTCTCACATTGCACATAGATATAGAGGTATTTGTTTCATGGTATTCACTTATATTGCTAAAGAATGTTCTTGCGGAGGTATTTGTTTCCTGGTCTTCACTTATATGTTTAAAGAATGGTCTTGTGCTAGCCTCATAGTTGTCGAGTTATCATTTGGTAGTAGGGTAATCTCTTCAAGTATCTCTTTCATAGTGTCAAAGCAACGTTTGGTTATTGTCTCACAAAGGTTCACTCATCTCTTACAAATTAGTCTTGGGATTCCAGTAACACTGTTAATGTCTGGTCCTGTCTTAGTTTCGTTGACGGTGGGTTATATATTGTTTGTTGACTATAAACATGTGTGTTTTCTATGCTTCCAAGCTCCGATGTTTATTTCTCACAAGGGCCAATGTTCTTTTCTCTTTTTCTCCACAATTTTGGGTGTGGTCCATCGTTTGAACTTGTTATATTCCTCCCCTCGACAACCCCCTACAACTCGAACCTTGCCGAAATTTCCTTTACATGTGTGGTTTTGGTGTGTTGAATATGGTACGCTATTACCTTCTCCATATGGTATTAATTGGGTCTATGGTTGTATTTACGGTGTAATCTTCAAATTCATTGGTGTAACCTTATGTTCCTTGAATCCTCTTGTTACGTCATTGTACCATCACATTGTTTAGTCCATTGGAGTCGGTCGTTACTGTTGAAAAGTGTGCAACAAGAAATGCTTGTTGAGAATGCAACAAGATGATGGAGCTTAGTGAAAAGAGTCGCCTTCACTAAGTGGGCCCGCAGGCAAATTATGGCGCAAGTTCTATTTTTGATCACAGTGTGGGTGACCACAGTATGAGTGATCACAGTGTGGATGACACAATGTGGGTGATCACAGTATGAGTGATCACAGTGTGGGTGACCACAGTGTGAGTGTTCACAGTGTGAGTGATCAAAGTCTATTTTTAGACTGGCTGTCAAAAATAGAAAAGTCAAATATTATTGTCTCATAATAATATTTGGACTATAAACTTGATCTTATTCTCTTGGAGCACTTCAGGATGAGCTACGGATGTGGTACATGCAGATCCCAGAGGGAAATACGTGGTTACCTATGGGATGACTAATATTTGCATGCAGGACTTTAGTTAGAACTCAAGTGAGTTGAGTTTAGTGGAATGGAGGTGCAGTTGATGGAGTTGTGTTCAGTTTAGCCTTGTTAAACTAGTTGTATTTAGTCTAACTGATCAATAGACTAGAGATGAGTTGGGTGAATTAGTTATTAATTAATTCACAAGTTATTAACTCATAATGCAACTATAGAATACATCAGTTAACTCAGTTTCATGTCAGTGCATGTTCAGTTCAGCAGGGACAGGTGTTAGAGGATCAGACTGCTATCAGTTGTGACTATAGTTGTGCATGATGATTTGCACAATCAGAGGGATTGAGTATGCCAATGAATTGGCCAATATCAAGAATTGTAGCATGTGCTCACATCCAACAGAGTGTGAGTGATTATTTTCAGGTCAAATACGAGTTTGGTAAGCCATTCTCATCAATTCTTGAGCAGGTATTGAGTTGGAGAGGCAGGCAAGCAGTGGAATAGATTTGGAGATCAGATCTAAGCTGTATTGTGTGTAACAGGTGGAGCTGGTACTGGATTGCTTGTGATAAGCATTGTACTTTGTAATGTTACATGATTCAATCAATATAATATACAGATAGTGTGGGGTTTTTAGCGAGATGCTTTCCCGGGATACATACTGTGTTAATGAGTTTGATTGATGCTTCTATGTGTGCCTGTGAATGTTTCTGCTTCTGTAAATTGATGATCAACGTAGAGGAGATTATGTATTATACATGTTCCGCTTATAATTGTATGATCAGGATAATCTCTGTGAATATGTGTTAAATTATTCAAAATTTCTACAGTTACACCACAAGTGTTAACTTTTTGTATTGAAAGTTAATTATGTTCATGGCTCCACGGCTATGCAGTGCTAACCATAGAGGTGATGCTTCAAGGTCCCCGTCGACACGTCGTCGAAGAATGTTTGGTTGGGAATTTGTAGCAAATTTTTCTTAAGCAACACCTTGGAGGTTTATAAGGAAATTCTTCAGCTCGAGGCTAAATAATTTGGGGATCATGTTTATTTCTCAGATTCAGAGTTAAGAGGCAATGGCCTCAAGTGGGTATTGTTAGTATCATATAGTCATAGTAGTAAAAAATAATTGTTGTCTTTCAAATTTTGTCAAAAGCATAAAAGTGTGGTTACAATATTGTGGAATATCAAGCTTTACGTCTTATGTAGGAATATTTTTTACTATTATTCATTGTAAATATGTCAAAGTGTTTCAAGAGTTACAAAGATGGTATTTTATATCCCAAGGGATCAAGTTAAGTAGGTATATGGGTCAAATTATATCAAGAAATCACGAGAAAGATTGCGTTGCCATGGTTTGTCATCATGGGCACATATTTGTAGGTGTCTTGAGTCAGTTTACATGTCAAATAATGATTATTCATGACATCAATAAGAGTACAACGGTCAAGAGGACAATTGTTGTGCTTTGTTCAAGTGCTACACTTTGGTGATTCAAGTTCAAATCATGATTATCGCCATCAAGTCCGCTCTCAAACAACTTGGGAGGTTAATTGTGTGATTATCTCCATACAATATCTCTCATCTCTCCATTTTTCCCACCAGAATCTCATTGTGTGGTTGTTCTTGGTTTCTGCGCAAAGGAGGTGGGGGAGCACTGCATTTGCAAACAACGTTGCGTTTTCTCCACCTTGTGGTCAAATTGCTCCCACAGGTGAAAAATTTAGTTTTATTTAGTATCTTGGTTTTTAATGATTACCCAATTGCATGCATGAGCTAAGAAAACAACATAGAAACCCGCAAGATACCAAATTTTTACCATCGCTGCGCTTTCTATATTCGTTGCACTTTCTCTGTGTGTTGAATTCTTGTGCTTACCTTTTCCAAACTGTCAAAAATTTAAATTTGAAGCCTCCATATGAAAATTCTTCCATGCCATTAGCCTTAATTGCAGCTCCTTACCATAATTTTGTGTGCCTTAGAGGTGTTTGAATATTTTTTTCTCATGCGTTGTGCTTCTGGCGCTACACCTGTCTTTTTGAATTTTTTTGCCACCAGAATCCAGCATGTATTAGTTGTCTTGGGGTTTTCAGGAGGTAATTTATGCTAATTGGTCTGTTTTATAGGGTTTTCTTCTTAATTATCATCAATGGATTAATTTTGAGCCCTTTTTATTATTTCCCTCACACTTGTTGCACATATTAAGTTTGCATTAAAACCCTAGAGTATCCCCTGCTGCAAAACAAAAAATCATGTCGACTCCAGAGGGAAGAAAACACAAGGGAGGTGTTATTGTCAGATTTGAGCCCTAAGATCTCACATTCATCAATGCAAACATAACTATTAGAGTTTCTTTTGAGCGGGTGGGATGTATCAGGTTTTATGAAAAAAAGTCAAGGGTATAATGCACAACTTACTGAGAAGTTTTCCATGAAATTTAATGGGTTGGAGGCTAAGGTTGGAGCGCTCACCTTTCCAGTTACAAAGGTCATAATATTAGCTATAACAAAGATTCCCCTTTAGGGAGAGCAATGGTTCAAGGGCATGCCCCTTTATATTGCCCATTATAAATATTTTTTGAAGTCTGAGTATAAATACAAGGAGTATGGGTCCATTGTTCTTAAAGATTATTTACTTGAACATCACAACAAGATTTTACAAGCTATTCAGAGGTATTTTACATGTGAGGGTAGGTTTGGAAGGATTTATCAATACCATTTCAGACTCTTGATGCATTTTACTAGGAAGAGCCCCTTGAATTTTCCATTCTATCTATTCAGGAGTCTCAACAAGATGACAAACAGAGCACAAGGAAAACAAAGTCAAGTGGAACCTAGCCTTTTCCACTTTTCCTTAACTAAGTTGCTGGTACTGGAGGAGCTAAATAAAATAAATAAATCATGGCAATCATTAATAGATTCTTCAAACCTAGTGAATGATGTTCCAACTAGTTCCTTGAGCAAGAAGGAAACACCCTCGACAGTGGTAAAAGACATTCAATCACCAAATAGAAGTTTAGTGACAAGCCCCTCAACTACAGTGCAGTCAACAGGAAAGAAGAAAGGCAAGAAGCTACAATTTTATCCAGAAGTGTTGGATGTCCCTAAAAGGCCCCTCACTAGGTTTGCTACAAAAAGGTTACCCTTGGAGCAAACATTTGAAGCCATGGAGACCATACTAGAAGATGAGGTTGTTGATGACAAAGTCAAAGAGATTGCACAATTTCAAGAATAATTGAAGAAGGCCCATATGGTTATTGCACAGTTGCCACAAGAAAATAGGGAATTAAAGAAAGTCATTCTAGAAAAGACACCTGAACCTAGTGAAGATGTGTCAGTGGTTAAAGATACACTAGTTGTTTCCAAATCCAAGGGAAAAGAAAAGGTTATCAAAGAGGATAGTAAGAAGGTAGAAGTTCCAGAAGCTAGGGTTATCAGATCCTCATCTAGAAAGCCACAAATCCAAGAAGAGAAGACAATGCAAGAAGAGAATACAAAGATAGATGAGGGGAAGAACACCTTTAACATGTTGACAAGGAAACTAAAGGAGGCTCACAGGGAGATTTCTGAGCTCAAGTGACCAGGATGAAATGGCTAGGAAACAAATGAGTGATCTTCTGGACATCTATCATCCAACAATGGAAATTTCCAAATATATGTTGAAGAGATCCCTTCCACTACACATGAAAAATATTTCTTTGAGAAAATAATTAAGAGCTACCAAACAACAGTTAAAGGAGATGTAGGAGAAAGATAGAGGCAAGTTGGGCCTATTTCCTGAGGCAACCAAAGTTTGAATGCTGGAAGGGCTGAAATAACACAATTTTGATTTCTCACTTTTGCCTAAAGTATGCTTATTTATGGGTTTGAGGTTCCAAGTGATAATGTTTTGCATAAAGTCCCTTTGGCAACCACATTTAGTTAGAATTCTAAAGTTATTCTTTGAAGAAGAAGTTTACACAACATTTTGTGCCCTAACAAGCATTAAGGGTAGGGTTTTTGATGTGGAGATGAATATTTTGCATTTTTGGTGAAGGATTGAAAGGGGTACATAGAATGATCATTTCAGTATCAACATCATCAACAATATGTGCAACTTGACCAGAGACATCACTGTCACTCAAACCATGAAAACATATGGCGCTATGCTTTTGCAACTAGTGCTGCGTTTTTGGCTATAAATGAACATGTGAAAGTTGGAGGATTCATGTGGTGAAAGAAATATTCTAAGCGGGAAATTATCCATGTACAAACTTGTTCAAACACAATGGAGTCATTAGGAAGCTCAATATTCAACCAAAGACATCTCAACCATGGAGCGTTGCATTTTTGTATTTCTGGAGAATTAGGAGGTTACGCAGTGTTGGCGCCACACTTCTAAACATGCATCCTTTTGAACGAGTTAACCAAGTAAAAACTTGTTGTAATCTGTTTTTATGGTCTTAGTAATTGTAATAAGGAATTTAGTGACTCACAAGCTCAATTTGGAGCTGAGAATTTAATGTAAAATGCTTCGAAAAGATCTAGTTAAGTAATCCCTAGTTTTTAGAAATTTGTTCTATTTTCATTGGAGAAGTTAGAAACGTAAATCCTAATGATGAATTCTACCCCTAGAGTTTGGAACTGACTCATTTTAGTCTATTTATTATGTGAATGTAAACGAAAAAATGGTTGAGGTTAGGTTAAGGAAAAAGGACATTGTGTACTGCAATTATTTTTGATATATTTTTACAGTGAATGAAATAGAAAGGTGGAATTTGTAGGGATTCTTGAGTTAGTTTTCTTTGGAGATGTGCCAAGTTCTTTATTTTTAGGTTATCTTCTATGAAAATCATGTTTTGAAATATACCTTATTGTTTAGTTAAAAAAATATTTGATTCAGAATTCACTCCAAACAGTGCTTTGTTTCAGTTTGATAGACATCTATGTTTTCTGCTAAAATGACAGTTATAATTCATCTTGGTGCTTGATGCTCTTTTTGTCATTTTCTATTTTTTCTTCAGCTCATCCTCCAACAAATTCAGACTAAAAATATCTAAAGAGACTACCTACCTCGCCCCTGCAGAAGCTCCATTTTCTCTTCATTTCATCATTGGAAACATAATTAGGTAGACATGACTCTATGCCCAATGGATATGTCTCCTTTCCTACTAACAAATATTTGAAAATCATACCCTACTTAGCACTAGACCTAGCCTAACATCAGAGTAGTTGAACATCCTAAACAGAAAGATCCTTATCTAAAGCTAGAAGGGATGGATTCTAACTTACATGTGGTTTTGTGGTTACCTCTCATTTTCTCTCCTCAGCCTAGGGAAAATTACAGAGAGCTAACACCAAAAAAAATACAATTGAAGACACCAGTGAACTAAAGGACCAACCTAAGCATGTTCAGTTTAGTAGCTTAGGTGACACTCAAGAAGGAAATAAGAATCAACAAGATACAACTAGCCAAAGCAAGGGAAAAAACTAGGATGAGTTCAAAAATGTTACTACATCAAGAAGTCATTATGTTCCTCTCAAGGGATCTACAAGCAACCATGGAATAAAATTAAAATAATTGTGAAGAGATAAATCTTTTCAAATGCGGGACAAATTTAGAAGAAATGTTTTATCAAGACAACTCCACTCATGCACGTATCAAAATATATATTTTTGGTCTTTGTTTATTTGGTACAAGATTTGGACATAAAGAAAGGGCTTGCAAAATCTATGGGGAGAATGATTATTTAAAAAAAAAAGGCTATTATCAAACTTCTAGGAACAAATATAAGGGTAATCAAATCTAAAGTTACAACAACAAACAATTTGAATCATTCTCTCCAATATTCAAGCTCAATATAAAATGCTACAAATGCCACAATAAACGAAATATAACCCATTCTTGTAGGATTAACATGAGACCGTTCAAGGAAGAATATTTCTGTGCTAACCCCAGAAAGACCATGAATGCATGGAGAAGGAAATAAGAAGAGACAAATATAGATCTGACCACTCAAATCTAATCTATTGGTGAAGGCTTCTTCAAGTAAGTGCATGTTTGAGATGAGATGCAACTTGAAGAACCAATAGTATACATGATAGATGCATATTTAAAGAAGGAAAAGACAAGATTGAAGGGAGCCTAGGCATAGGGGGAGAAATTCTCAGAAAGAGAAGTGGAGCAGTGTAGGGAAGGTGAGGAGTGAACCAACATAGTGGATATTGAGACACTTGTATTGTATCAGGGATTTGTGAAGGTGATTTTATGATCACTCTCGGTGATATCTCAGATGTAAAAGGAGTATAGGGATTACTTCCAAGCTACTTACAGGAGGAGTATGACTATGGAAACATGTTAGGAAGCATTTATAGGAAGATATATTCTTCACATGGGGAGATTCCATTCACAGGGGAGTAGCTCCACAAGTAGATGTAGTAATTCAGAAGAGTAGTTGTGCATCATTGACCCAATAATAAGCAATCACTTAATGATAGATCCCCTTGCTACTGATGTCAAAGGGGAGAGATAGTAGAGATTGACTACATTATGAGGACATATATTGATAGCATACATTGACTACATTATGAGGAAAAATCTTGCAAACTTTGGACCAACAACTTAATAGGGGGAGTTAAGTTTATTGCCATTAATGACCATCAATATTTGGTGGTGTTGCCATCAATGAAAAAGGGGGAGATTGTTGGGCATAGTGCTGTCATTAATGACAACCAATGTCATGTCATTGATGTCAAAGAAGGTATGATACCCTAGATATAATTGATAATTCGCTGAATTTATGATGATCAAATGAGTATGTATAAGGTTTGCATGGTAGTCCTCTTAGAGAGCTTTCTAACAATATACTACACTTGGACATACTCGTCTGGAATTGGAAGATAAGCGAGTTTGAAAGTGCACATTTTTGAAAAGGGGTCAAACCCCAAACTTTTTAAAGATCGTGCAGCTTTAGGTTAGATCCATGCATTCGTGTGAAATCAATAGTGAATTGGCACATGAATGAGTGCATTATTTAATGGCTTTAACCACTGTGCAACTTTGGGCAGATCTAGTTTTTATGGACAATTTGTGGTTGATACATGGTCGATGGAGCACTAACCTATAGAGTATGATAACACAACTCATGAGAAAAGGGATGTGAGTACATTGTGTTGTGAGGAGCATAGTGTAGTCGAGACATTGTTGGGGTGGTTTGTGTTGAAGGTGGTCACTAGGTTCAAGTCTTGTCAGACTCGCCAAGGTTAAACTTTTTTTGGAGTTTGGAACTAGCGCACCAATCGGGTGCATTTATTGTATGTGCATCATAGAACTGCATTATGTAGAGTGGTGGATAGGAAAGGTACATTCTAGCAACCCAATAGGGTCATTTGGTTGAACTATTAATTCTTATAATGTTTGTTGCATCATTTTAAAGCCAAAATTGATTTTTGAAAAGGGGAAATGGCAAGAATTTTTTTGATCTAAAAGAGGGACATGAAAAGTCATGAAAGTATTTTTTGAGGGAAATAAGAAATATTTATTTTACTCCTGTAAAAAATTTCTAGTGGTTATGAACAATCTTATTTTTAGTGATCTGAATGAGAAATAAAGAAGATGCTACTATTGATGATTAAAGAACAAGTGGAGGTTACATTGATATGATCAAATTTGTAAGGGGAATTTATTGTGTTTTGATCTTGTGGATCTAGTTTAAAAGATTGTGAAATGTGGTCCAATATGTTTTGATGAAGGAAGAGGGTGCCTCCATAAGATGTTGGCGCTGCATCAAGTTGAATTCTACAACAGGTCAGTGCCTCCAAATTAATTCTAGAGGTTGGTGCATCAATTAGGTTAGAGCCCACAACAAGTTGGTGCTTATTGATTTTGGAGGTGGGGGCTTCTATCATGTTGGAGCCTACATCAGGTTGGTGCCTACATCAAGTTGTTGCTCGCATATATTTTGGGGTTGGTTCCTCTAGCAATTTGGTGCATGCAAATTGATTTTGGGGTTGGTGCCTCTAGTAGGTTTATGCCTACAAATTGATGTGATCAAAGATTGAAGAAGATAAGAAGATTCACGGTTCTCTTCCGCAAGGGTTTCCACATATATATGGTGTTCATATGTATTGATGTGATGATTGATTTTGTTGACACATTGTTATGATTTCAATTATCATGAATTGTGAAATTGTTTAAACTCATTAAATTGACCATTACACTTATTCATTCCCCCCTCTCAGTGTAACCATAATTCCAATAAAAAACAAAATATTTAACCTTGTTTCTCAATTATTACCAATATATAAATATTTTAGTCCAAATAAATTGCATTTATTACTTTATATTTAATTAAATAAGCAATTAAACTTTCATTAAAATCCATTTGAATTAATAGATGGCAGGGGCAATGTGGGTGGTGGGGAGGGTTGATCATTCACCCCAATGGAAAAATTGAAATTTCATTTTCTTGGGGACCTTAACAAGCCACAAATAACTAGGCTAAAGCGTATTCCCTCCTACAGGAGTTGCTTCAAGCCCCTACTCTCAACCTTCAGAAGCTAATTATCGTGGGGGACTCAGAACTAATAATTCACCATATTATTTGTGGAAAATCCCTAGAGGATATCAAACTAAAAAAGGTTTTCAAAATAATTTATTCATTTATCAAATCAAGGTTCATCTCTTGAACATAACATAATTAGTGTAAACTGGAGGAGGGGTTATCTCACTATCTCTTAATCAACTAAGAGCTAATCATGAATTTCTTCCTCTTGACAGTGCTGGATCCACCAACATGTCAGGGGATCTCCCCAGTAAGAAGTCTCAATTAAACCTTAAACCGTTTGGTGTATGAGTCCCAACAGTGGGTCATACAGTAATGCCTTGATCGCGGTTTCGCACAGAGACAAGTAATATGTCCCTGTTGGCAGCAAGGGTGTGACATATGTGGTAAGTCAAGGAAGGTGCATGAACAGTCCTAACACACGGAAAGTGAGGTGAGTGTACCCCTTGGAAACCTGTGATAGCACGGAGTTAAGAAGGGAACACACGAGTAAAGATGCATCACAACATGGAAGGTAAGTTAGCTAGCAAGCCAAAGTGACGATTAAACCAATAACACATTTAAGAAAGATTCATACATACATATAGATAAATAGATACACATGCAAGCGTAAGCAAACAAATACATATATCATTTAGAGCACTCAAGATAGTTGAAATACAATTTAACGTATGCATGAAACATGTTGGCCCTGTTATATTAAGAAGTGTAAGTTCCAGTCATACAATACATCCATGTCCAACCACTAGTTTCGACAACGGAATGTTACAGCCACAACTGCTTGCTCCTCTAAAGAGATATACTAGCTCTGTGAAGTGGAGAAGCCAAGGCCCATTACAATACTATCCAAGCTTTCTCTAAGATATTCCTATTGGAAGCTTGGCTGACCAAAAACCTATATAATGAGTTATAAGGTACTATTTATAGCAAAGGGTGGGGTGACCCTTGACGTTCCCCTTTGGGACTGTTCATCTATCCTCATGACTCTTCAAATACTCTATGACTGTTACATTCAACTATTGACACTTGAACTTCCACTTGACAAGATGTTACATTACAATGCACATGTGCCCATGTGAGACAAAATGGCTTAAGCAAGCCATGCAAGACATCACTGACACTCGGCCCCTTGTGGTGAGGCCAACTCTTTGACACCCTTGTGATGGTCGAAGGTGGTGATATGATGCCAAGCTTGGTTGTCCATGATGGTGTCTGTGCGCTCAATGGTGACATCTTGCTGAAGCGAACTCTTGCCTTCGTTGCATCCAGGTGCACTGATATGGCTCCTCTATCCAACTCATCTGATATCATGCACATGGTCATCGTGGGTGTGACCGGACTGGAAACATGTTGATGCATAGTGTCTACATTTCTCTCCAAAAATGTGTTGGTGGCCGTGCACATCAACTTATCAAAATACATGTTCAACTCCAGTTGGACTTGCTTCTTGTCTTCGCCTCGGTGAATGTGCCAAATGGGTAGGATCGCTTGCATGCGCACAATAGCATGCATGCTGCTAAATTCCCTTGCATGCTATCAACAACATTGCTCACCTTGTCTGCTCTGTGCCAGCTACTTGGATGGATCTATAACTTGCACGGGTGCAGTTTCATCCGTCTATGCATGTTGCATCCCCTGTTGTAACTGTTCTTGTTGCAACTCATTCTCTCATCTATGCAGCTCTCATTCTTCCTTGAGTTGCTACTTCAACACAAGCAAATCCTTCCCTGTTTCATTCTTTGCCTTCACACGATCTTCATGTTGTGCAGTCACCTCATAGCCTCAGTCTCAAAAGTTGCTTTCATCACAAGCGGATCTGCTTGAGCTTACAAATTTGTTCCACCTCTGTGTTGTCAACAACCTTCCTCTTGCATTCATTGCGTGCAGGTGTGCTGCCTTCTGCTGCTGCTGATGGTGCTGCTTGCTATTGAGCCCAAACTTGCATCTTCCCTATACACCTTTATAACCTTTTTTTCCATTTACCTGGACCTCCTAAGCTGTCAAATCATTGCATATTAGTTTAAAAAGAGCATATAAAGTGGTTTCCTAACTATGTTTTGTTTCTGCTGTTTGAATTAGGTTTTTTCTCATTCAGCTGCGGAATCTTGTCACTTTCCGCAACCAGTTCAACTTTCCGCAGCCTTTTTGTTAAAGTCTATGTTACAGGTGTCTTCGGGAAAATCCAGCCACATGGGCAAGTTGCAAATGACGAGGACATGGATCGAGTCCTATTGGCTCAGTCGAATTCACCAACGAAGGCCGTGGTCAAAAGTAGTCAAGCGGTGGTCAACCTAAGAGTCTTACAGTGATAAAACTTTGTTTTTTGCCACGTGAAGACTTGCGTGGCGGTTCCTAAATCTCAGGAGACGTGTTAACACCTGTGGACTGCTCCATGAACCGAATCCAACAGCCACCCTCCTTAGATTTAATCTTCACGGCTGCCATAATGCTAGATTCCTGGACGTGGTTGTTCACGTGTCTTTTATCAGCGTAGATTTTAGGAAAGTAGTTATGTCATCCTCTATTATAAATAAAGCGTTCTCATACACATAGTAGTTAGCTTTTGGTAATGTAATTTTGACTGTTAACGAGCCCACTGTGCCGTGACTTTATTTCTGTGTTATGACTGCATTTTAATACATGAGAAGACTCTGTTTATAAGCTCAATTCGTGGTTGATTGTTGACTGCCTGAGGTTGTGCAGAGGGCCCCTGTACACACCGAGGTTTTGTTAATTGTTGTATAGTTTCATGCTTTATTTCTTTACGTTCCTTATGCCATAATCATTAACTTGTATATATTACACTGCTTATGGTATTCACGTTGATTGTTGTCCATAGTTTTTATGCTTTCAAATGCTGTTAACTGATCAGTGTCTTTGTTTCAGATTACAATAGGCAGCTCGGGCATTTACACATAGTTTTATAATGACATGGAATTATTCTTGTCCTTCTGCTGATTCATTTTTCTTAGTTCTTAGTTCCAGCACTGTTTTATTTATTTTAGTTTTGCTCATTTACTCTTCTGCAAGATAGATATTAAATTACTCATGTCATTTTCAGTTACCTCCGAAAGCCAGAGCGAGATGAATGGTGAGGGATTGAAGTATGAATGCGTAGTTTGATATTAGCTTATTTTTCTGCAAGTTAGTTATTGAATTGCTCATGTCATTTTTAGTTACCTCCGAAAACCAGAGCGAGACGAATGGTGAGGGATTGAAGTATGAGTGTGTAGTTTAATATTTTCTGCAAATTAGATATCAGATTGCTCAAGTTGTTTATGATTACCTCCGAAAGCCAGAGCGAGTCGAATGGTGAGGGGTCAGAATATGAGTTGATGTAATGTGATTTTAGTTTACTTTGCTTGCAGTTTTTGAATTTCTTTGAGTTCAGTTTCTTTTATATTTATACAGCAGGAAGGATATTGGGTTTCATGGTCACTAGCTCACTATTTATTTAACTAGAATAGTGGCACATTTTCATTCTCTTTTAGGAATTAATTTCATCACTGCATGTTTTAAAACCTTTTTGAAAATTTTGAAGTTTGGAAATCATTTTAAAGGACACCATTGCCTTGAACACTTATATCCATACTTGACTTTTAGAATTTCCATCTCACATTAGGGAATCAATGAAGATAAACCCAAAAACAAACTAAAAATCAAAAACGACAAAAATTAAGAAATCGATTATCTTGCATATATAGTGCGCCTCACTTCAGCAGTTTACGACTCCCGGATTGACAATTAATATAGCAATTTAGGACACTCTAAATTGACCAAACACTTATTGTAATGTTGTTGCCATATTATCTTGATGTCCTTGTCTACAAAAAACTTGATGTCTTCATAGGTAGGAGAGCTCATAGACACTTGCTTGGCTGCAAACCTCATTAGGCTGTCAACGATGTCCTTTGACTCTGCTCTCCTGAAGGCCATTGTACTTGTACTGCTGAGAGACAGAAAAACACCTGTGATGCCTAGAGACGTAGCAACACTCATGGAAAGCAATCTGTCAGTCGAAAACCAAAACAAACTTGACGACTGAATTGCAACATACCTGTGCGATTGATCATGAAGGTTGCACAATTTCTGCCAAGAGGTCGGGAGACTGACTGCCAAAACTGCCCAAGGCATGGTCCGGACTATCAAGAGGCTGACTGACTACTGGAACTATGTAATGCATAGTCTAGCCTGGCCTGCTGAGGACTGAAGCTACTCAATGCACAATTTCAGTCAGTAGTGACATGCAACCAGCAAACTACATTGCCTAGTTTCTGGGGCCAGCAGGACACTGCCTCGAAGAATTGCGCAATGCAATCCTGGAGGTCAGTGTTGGGCTAGACTTGCGCAATTTCTGGAGGGAAGGCAAGCTTTCGCCTCCACAAATGCGCTGTGCTAGCCGAGTAGGGCACGTTCCGGGCCAAGGCAGCCTAGACCGGCCGACGGGCGACTGAAATCATGAGAATTCTGGATGCATGATGAGATGAGTGCAAACAAGAGTGAATGGATCATTCATGCAAACAACAAGTGCAGGATTCATAAAATGGGAAAGCATGCATGTGTGTGAAGCGAATCGCTACAACAGCGACTATCCGTGCAAAAAAGTGTCATGCATGCAACAACAGTGATATGTGAACGAAAAGTAAAATGGGGCTTCTACAAGCTAACATATATCAAAACGGCAGCAAGCGCTCATTGAAATCAAGCAGACAACACTCACACGAAGCGAAACACAAAAAGCGACAGAAACGCAATGCAAGACATGAAAAGCGGGCTTACTCCAAAAATAGTTGAGTTGAATGTGCTGACGACTCCTAGATATAATGTGTGATGTTAGAGCTACAAGGTCGATGCAAGGAATGAGATCTATAGTTTCTGGTTGATGATTTTTGATAAAATCGAGGTCGTGACATGCATGCCACAAATCTAAGAAAAGTGACACTTGGCGGGAGGTTTATGAAAATATCCTTGCATGTAACCTCCAGCTGCTAAAAATAGATCCCTAAATCAAGTGATGCATTTGCATGTTGCCTTGGGAGAAGTAGTACATGCATGCAAATCAGTTTTTCTCAGTCTCGAAGGGAACCAGTCAACCTGAAGGCACATGCAAAAACTTGCTTGACTGGTGGGGAAAATTTGTGCATTTCTGGGAGGGAGATGGGCTAGTTGCCTAGAGGGATTTCACAATTTTTGGGCTGAGTAGCTGACTGCTTCCAAAAATTGTGCAATTTTTGGGCTGAGCAATCCTACTGGGACAGATTGCGCAGTTTTTTCCAGTGAAGCTTGACAGGAAAAATTGCACAATTCTGGAGCCCAGCAGGCTACCAGTCAGGATTGCGCAATTTCTGGAGGGAAGGATGGTTCCCCTCTAGAATTGCACAATTTATTGAGGGATATGCTCAGCCTGTAGCTGGACCAAGTCCGGAGAAACAACCTGTGAGGGGGATGCAACAAGCTATCATGCACAAGCTGTCAATCTACTAGAAAACCATTGAAGCTCGTGTACTTGACAGTGAAAGACATGCTACTGAGGACGATTGGTAGGGAGGCTCCAAAACGAAGCTAAGGCAAAATTTTTGAGGGTGGTTGTAGCCGCTACAACACTTGGCGATACACTTGTATAACTCCAACTCTCTGGATGGACCTTGTTCGTGAAAAGGAAGTCTAACACCTCCGGAAGTATTGTTCAGTTCTTTGTTCATCTTGGTTTCCACACTTGCTTGATTGTAAGATGTAGCATCTACCAAGCCCTTGGTCGGTCGACACACATTCAAATTCAAGCCAACACAATTGTTTCGATTGGGGATGAGGGTTATATTGGTGCACAAGAAATATAGTCATTAGAGTTTTAGTTTCATCTCTGGTGTTGCTCCGCTGCCAGTAGACCTGGACAGTACCTCGGCTGGAGTCACGCAGGAACACAAGCATCGCTCTGCTACCAGTGAGCCTAGTCAATACCCCGACATAGTTACTTGCATCACCTCTCTGTGCAGGAAACCTTTATCTTCTTTCACCTTATTCATTTTCATTTTTTGGAAAATTTTCACTTTTTCATTTTTTCATTTTTCATTTTCATAACTGTGCATAGCACTTATTAATTTCAGAGACAGAAGAGGGATCCTGACTTATTGAGAGTAGAAGAGGTTGTTCCTTTAGAGAAGTAGTTTATGTATACCTCTAACTTACTTGTTAATGTTTCCCCCCAACCTTACTCTACTTGACTGAGCTGACAAGGATTAACCCAACAAAACCGACTAGAGTAGATGATACTAGTTAACACGCGAGCCTTGTGTTTTCACCAAGGTTCACTTCAAACAATACGTATTTTCCATTGGCGTATCATGGACTGAAGGCAACAAGTTCTTACATAAGAGAGCGGACAACAGATACCCATATATTGATAGTTGTACAAGTCCTCTTGTACTTTACCCAGCTTGTTTCAAGAGTCGCGCATGGTCGATGCGAAACTAACCTACAACAATAGCAAGCAAACAAACCAAAAATCAAAGCAAGAAACAGAAACAAACACGAAAGAAAAGCGAGTAAGCAAACAAAAAAACAAGCAAACAAATGCACAAAGAAAGAAGCAAACATGCATGCAAGTAAACACTACTCCTATTCCTAAGCTAACAATGTATGGGCTTGATCACGTGAAGTGATATTTCCAATGCAGCCACCGGCGCATTGGTTGACCAATGTTGGTGAAGGCACAATTTACAAACAAAGCAGTTGCGCAAACCAGTAAGCATGAAAGATATAACAATGAATGTGGACACACTCCAAGCTTACAAGCGACCAAAGAACAAAGATGAGTGACAGCACATGACATGCACTCTGTGGACTTGCCATAGTGTTGTGCTATACTGCGTGCAGATGTTGAGTGTATGCATTCTCTTGACTGTGACATGCAAGCAAACGTGATAAAGGTAGATCACTTACGTTGTGCATGTGTGCTTGTTGTGTAAGATAGCTCCAATGCATGAGAAATGGGATCGTGTAGTTCGAGTGGAGGAAGTGAAATCTAGGTGTTTAGTTGATCTTCAATGCAAAGTAGAGAGTGATGAGGAGCCTTCAGTGTTTCAACAATTTCCTGATCGAAAGTGAAACCAACCTTAGGACAGCGAGGACCTTACATAACCATCAGCTCAGGCTGAAGTGCCTCAATAGTCTGTGAGGTTTCGACATCGTTGATTGATAGATCATCGTAGACCAGTGTCTTAGACATATTAACAATGATTGAATCAACATCGTGATCAAATGAAGAAGTAGAGAGATCACGACAACCAAGATCAGAAAATTCAGGATGTTTGTCGGCATCCTCATGATTTTATGAATCAAGCAGACGGGTATATAAGAAGCAAATATGTTCACCCTCTGTGTTTTCAGAAATGACAAATGATAGATTATACATATTTCCAGAGGAAGATGTGTCCTCTCCGCACTGTAATGACAGACTGACATCCGATGTGTCCTGTGAATGATTGAAAGTAGAAATAGCCAGAAATGAGTTTTCACAAGGGAAATCAGTAGTGGTATAATCATAAGGGATGTCAGGATAAAGCGAAGGAGGCGTGGATGGAAGGGAGTCATCCTTCACCGCAAGTTCTTCTTTAGATTTCCGCACACACTCATCATGAATGATGGCACAGGTTGGCTGCATAACACTAATTCCGTCGACAACTTGATCCTCATTCACAGCAGGTGAGGAGTCTGGAATGGAAGAACACAAGACAGTACAATCCGAAGGATTAATAGAACGCAGGGATGAAGGTTGAGGGAACAAATCCACGTGCCAACCAACAGGCTTGCAAGCCAAATCTACGCAGATATCAAGAGCAGGTGGGGTGGGAGGATATGACAGTTCAACATATGTGCATGCATAATCTCTCACATCACTCTGCGGTGGTAGAGTTGTTTGATGAGTTGAAGGCGGACCGTCACTTATGATAAAAATTGTGCCTGCATGTTATCGCACAGCTCCATCACCGAAGTGTTCTCAGCAGGGCTCAGATACGTGAAGAAGATACTGAAATCTTCCATCGAGAAATTCTCAATCAATATCATCTTCGGGGAATCGATATGAAAGATTACAACGTGTGTGAAACTATTCAAGGGATTCATCAGGTGCTTTTCGTAATTCCAAAATTTCTTTGTTAAATGTTTTACAGTCGAAGTGATTTAAAGCACGGTCTATCTCTGCGACCAGATGAGAAAGAGAATGGATAAATTTTTCAGGGAACATGGCACACCAGTGCATTGGGTGCCCTCAAAGCGTGTAAATGAACAACGCGCAGGTCATGTATTCTTCAAAGATTCCATGTCTTTCACACAAGCTTACAACGCCGACCACATGCCTAAGCAAGGCTACGTGGCCTCCACCATCATATGTTTTATGTGACAAGTTATCCGAGAGATTTTCCGAGATAATCAAGTCGTTTCCATAAGACATACACTCCAGAAGAGAAACTTTGTAGTTAGTCATGATAGATATGTAGAGATTCAAAACAGATGTGAGGACTTAGCTTGTCATCTGGCCCTCCTAGCGCCAAAATGTTGAAGATGTTGGACCCACCAACATGTCAAGGGATCTCCCCGGTAAGAAGTCCCAATTAGACCTCAAACTATTTGGTGTAGGAGTCCCAGCAGTGGGTCGTACGGTAATGCCTTGACCGTGGTTTCGCACAGAGGCAAGTAAGATGTCCATGTTGGTAGCAAGGGTGTGACATATGAGGTAAGTCAAGGAAGGTGCATGAATGGTCCTAACACATGGAAAGTGAGGTGAGTGTGTCCCTTGGAATCCTGTGATAACACGGAGTTAAGAAGGGAACACACAAGAAAAGATGCATCACAACATGGAAGGAAAGTTAGCTAGCAATCCAAAGTGATAGTTAAAACAACATCACATTTCAGAAAAGATTCATACATACATATACATAAATAGCTACATATGCATGCGTAAGAAAACAAATACATATATAATTTAAAGTAGTCAAGATAGTTGAAATACAATACAACATATGCATGAAACGTGTTGGCCCTATTATATTAAGAAGTGTAAGTTCCAGTCATACAAGACATCCATGTCCAACCACTAGTTCCGAAAACGGAACGTTACAACCACAACTTCCTGCTCCTCTAAAGAGATATACTAGCTTTGCGCAGTGGAGAAGCCAAGGCTCATTACAATACTGTCTAAGCTTTCTCCAAGATATTCCTATTGGAAGCTTCGCTGACCAAAAGCCTATATAATGATTTATGAGGTACTATTTATAGAAAAGGGTGGGGTGACCCTTGACATTCCCATTTGAGACTGTTCGTCTATCCTCGTGACTCTTCAACTACTCTATGACTGTTCCATTCAACTATCGACACTTGAACTTCCACTTGGCAAGACGTTACATTACAATGCACATGTGCCCATGTGAGACAAAATGGCTTCAGCAAGCCATGCAAGGCATCACTGACACTCGGACCTTTGTGGTGAGACCAACTCTTTGACATCCTTATGATGGTCGAAGGTGGTGAGATGATGCCAAGCTTGGTTGTCCGTGATGGTGTCCGTGCGCTCAATGGTGACATCTTGCTGAAGCGAACTCTTGCCTTTGTTGGGTGCAATGATATGACTCCTTTGTCCAACTCATCTGATAGCATGTGCATGGTCGTTTTGGGTGCAACCAGACCGACAACATGTTGATGCATAGTTTCTACGCTGCTCTCCAAGAATGTGCTGGTGGTCGTGCACATCAACTTGTCAAAATACATGTTCAGCTCCAGTTGGACTTGCTTCTTGTCTTTGCCTCAATGAGTGTGCCAAATGGGTGGGATCGCATGCGTGCATACAATGACATACATGCTTCTGAATTCTCTTGCATGCAATCAACAACACTGCTCACCTTGTCTACTTCGTGCCAGCTACTGGGATGGATCTATAACTTGTGCAAGTACAGTTTCATCTATATGTGCATGTTGCACCCCCTACTGTACCTGTTCCTATTGCAACTCATTCTCTCGTCTATGTAGCTCCTATTCTTCCTTGAGTTGTTGCTTCAACACATGCAACTCCTTCTTTGTTTTGTCCTCTACCTTTACGTGATCTTCATGTCACGTCGTCACCTCATAGCCTCAATCTCCAAAGTTGCTTTCATCACAAGTGGATCTGCTTGAGCTTACAACCTTCCTCTTGCATGCATACAGGTGTGTTGCCTTCTACTGCTGCTGATGGTGCTGCTTGTTGTAATGCTACTGCCATATTATCTTGATGTCCTTTTCTATGAACAACTTGATGTCTTCATAGGTAGGAGAGCTCATAGACACTTGCTTGGCTGCAAACCTCGTTGGGCTCTCAACAGTGTCCTTTGACTCTGCTCTCCTGAAGGCCATTGTACTTGTGTTGCTGAGAGACAGACGAACACCTGTGATGCCTGGAGACATAGCAACACTCATGGTAAGCAATTTGTTAGTTGAAAACGAAAACAAACTTGAGGACTGACTTGTAACATACCTGTGTGATTGATCGTGAAGGTTGCACAATTTTCGTCGGGATGTCGGGAGACTGGCTGCCAAAACTGTGCAATGCAAAATTTCAGTCAGTAGTGACATGCAACCAGCAAACTGCATTGCGTAGTTTTTGGGGCCAGCAAGACACTGCCTCCAAGAATTGCGCACTACAAGCCTGGGGGTCAGTGTTGGTCTAGACTTGCGCAATTTCTGAAGGGAAGGTAGAGCCTTCGCTTCCAGAAATGCACAGTGCTAGCCGTGCAGGGCACGATCTGTGCAGAGGCAACCTAGACCGTCCGACGGGTGACTAAAAACATGAAAAGTCTGGATGCATGATGAGATGAGTGCAAATAAGAGAGAATGATCATTCATGCAAACAAGTGTAGGATTCAGAAATTGGGAAAGCATGCATATGTGTGAAGCGAGTCGCCGCAACTGCAACCGTCTGTGCAAAGCAGTGTCATGCATGCGACAACAGTGAGATGCGAATGAAAACTAAAACGTTGCTTCTACAAGCTAACATACATCAAAATGACAAGTGTTCACTAAAATCAAGTAGACAACGCTCACAAGAAGCAAAACACAAAAAGCGACACAAATGCAATGCAAGACATGAAAAGCGAGCTTACCCCCAAAATAGTTGAGTTTAATGTGCCGATGACTCCTAGATATAATGTGGGATGTCAGAGCTACAAGGTCGATGTGAGGAATGAGCTTTGCAGCGTCTGGTTGATGAGTTTGATAAAATTAAGGTCGTGACGCGCATGACACAAATCTAGGAAAAGCAACACTTGGCAGGAGGCTTCTGAAATGATCCTTGCATGTAACCTCCAACTGCTAAAAATGGATCCCTGAATCAAGGGATGCATTTACATGTTGCCTTGGGAGAAGCAGTCCATGCATGCAAATTAGTTTTGCTTTGTGCCGGAGGGAACGAGTCAACCTGAAGGCACATGCAACAATTTACTTGACTGATGGGGAAAATTTGTGCATTTCTAGGAGGGAAATGGGTTGGATGCCCAAAGGGATTGCGCAATTTCTGGGCTGAGCAGCTAACTGTTGCCCAAAATTGCGCAATTTCTGGGTTGAGCAGTCCTGCTGGGACAAATTACACAGTTTTTCCTGTGAAGTTTGATACGCAAAAGTGTGCAATTCTGGAGCCTAGCAAGCTACGAGTCAGGATTGCGCAATTTCTAGAGGGAATGATGATTCCCCTCTAGAATTGCACAATTCCTTGAGGGAGTTGGCTAGACCAAGTATGGAGAAACAACCTGTGAGGGGGATACAACAAACTATCATGCACAAGCTGACAATCTGCTAGAAAACCACTGAAGCTCGTGTACTTGATAGTGCAAAACATGCTGCTGAGGACGGTAGGTAGGGAGGCTCCAAAACGAAGCCAAGGCAAAATCTAAGAGGGTGGTTGTAGCCGCTACAACACTTCCCTAAGAAAAAATGGGGTATCAACTTGGTAGTAGCCAAGTTCAACCATGTCGGATATCCATGCACAAGGGCTATTAATCAAGGCATAATTGATGTCAAATCTTGTCTATGGAGGGAAGCCAATGTAGTGGTTTACACAATCATACTGATGATTTCATTCTATTCCTTTATGGATTTGATAAATAATGTTGAAGAGGATGATTGGCATATAATATTGGAGCACTTCCGATAGGGGAATGACATTTTCTTGGTGAACTTTGTCGTTTCAAAGAACAAAGTCCGAAGCCATAGTGTATGGATGATGATTATGAGTTTAATGCAATTTCCCGAGCTCTTATGGGGAGTTGACATCATGCACCAAAAGTTATTCATTGCAATTAGTGGAGATTTGAAGGTGTATTCTATAATAATAGCAAAGAACGGATGTGGATTTCAAAATTGGAACTGGATTAAGGTATGAAATGGGTTCTTGGCTCCCCTACAAGGTTGGAATTGCTTTGTTCCTCCTTATCAAGCATTTAAAATTAGAAGTTTGTTATGTATGTGGGAAAGTGTACAAATTTTAATGTGAACTACTCATTATTAAGAGCGTTCACTACTCTTGATAATTTCATAGAAAAGGAAGGAAAATGCACTAGAATACGGTTAATTTGGAAGTATGAGGTATATAAGAGTAATAAGGACTTGGGATTTGTTGAGAAAGCAGGTCTTCGCATGTATTTTCCCGCTACAACCAAACCTAAAGATTAGTTCAGATTGCGACAAATTAATACAATGTTTTGGTGTATACTCAAGATGGAACAAGACCTCCAATGCCTGTAAGAGAAAATGTTATAGTTACAAATCCTATATAACCATTTGACATTGATATTTGCAATCATTATGGAAATCCTTATAAAGCAACAATTTCAAGTATAAAGGAAGGTAATTCAATTTCATTTAATCTTAAGCACAATTCTGATTTGAATGTGCCATTCCTTAGAGCCTATTCCAAACTCAAGGAGGAGGTTTCTAATACTTAACTTTATGTCACACTCTGTAAATTTTGTTCGATCTTGAGTTAATTTTGGAGGATCTATTAGTTAAATAGTATAAGATAAGAGAAGTATTTTTCATTTTTTTATGTAAGATATGGGACGTGAAAATGCAACTGATCTCATATGCTTGCTTGCTCCATTTTTGTACTCCATATCAGGATGGTTGGCCAAGATTGCATCGATCTCATATGCTTGCCTGCTCCATTTTTGTACTCCATATCAAGATGGTTGGCCAAGATTGCATCTCTATGGAAACCTGCTATATTCCCTATCTCACATATAAAACGTAAACAAAATGAGCAAGCGGATATACTTTCAAAGAAAGGAATGCAATCTCCACTAGGTAAGTGGCATCTGTGCATCTCCATGGATTCCTGTTCATATATCATTCACCCATTCTCCATGCCCGGCATATAAGGTCGACAATTTCTGGTATGCTACAAGCTCCTTTTCTCTGGATAATATCTCAACTTACAGGTATCTACATATTTTGAAAATCTTTTGAATATTGCTATGAGGAAATGATCTATATGCAATTCAAAATTTTGTATATGTGTCAACGAAAGATATATAAATGAAAATGCACTATGAATTGGAAGCCATATCCGCCATATTTCTGTAAATACAACACTGTTTTTGATATAATATAAATACCATACTGCTTTTTCTTCTGAAAAAAAATATAATGCTATGCTCGAAGCACAAATTTACATTATTTAAAATTATTCGATTTCTGATATTTGAATTAGTGCATGGATATAGGCACGTGTGTGGGGGCGTGGGGGCGTGATTAAAGAAAAAAATTCCAATTGGGCTCGTAGTAAGTTTCTACATTATGAAATTTAAACATCAATAAATCCAATTTCTATTTTAACAACTAATTAAGTACATCATCCACCCAGTTTTATATACAGAGAGATATAACTCAATGAAATTATACGTATTTTTATAGCAACATTCCACACATCCACAAATTATTCTTCCTCCAAAAACAATTTTATAAAACTACTTTGTATTTAATAAAAATAAAATAAACAGCTTAAACTTTTATTAAACTCAACCGTGTGAAACTTTTATTAAACTCAACAACAATTCGAACCAATGAATCCTGCATTTAGGTATATATAATTTCGTGGGCAAAATCATGTCAATTGTTTATCATTTATCTCAATCGTACGTATGGCGTTTAACAGAGAGCATCCTTTGACAATTGCTTGTGCTGCATTAAATACAGGTTCCAAAACAAAAATAAGAACAAACTACATAGAAATCAGTAACAGAGAGCATCCTTTGACAATTGCTTGTGCTGCATTAAATACAGGTTCCAAAACAAAAATAAGAACAAACTACATAGAAATCAGTAAAAGAAAACTTAAAGTATTGATGATGCCTGGTATCGGGCATTAAATATCCGCTTAGCTGCAAGCTCGATAGTCATATAGCTTTCAGTGAAGACAGAGTGTTCGGAAAACATAGCGCACGTTTGTTTTATATAGCTATCGAGCTTGCAACTAAACAGACATTTAATGTTCAATAGCAAGCTCATTAGCCCTTTCCTTACCATGACTTCAGAATGGTTATCCTCTTCAGAAAATTTCTTATAATCCCATACGAGCAGTCCTTCTTTGACTAGCCCTCCCTGCATGAATCAGTCACGTACATTGAAACAAATTTATCCTTTGAATTCATAATATAAGATATATATTTATGGAAGATATGTCTAACAATTAGATGAGGAGGTTTGGTTTTTAAAAATTTATGATTTAATTATTTAATTGATTTAATCATTAAATTTAAAGAATATAGTCTAAATATTAAATAAAAAAATTTAGTGATCCAATCATCTAGTTTAGTGATCTAATCATCTAGTTTCCACAATATGGTTCAACCATTAAATAGGAAAATTTGGTTTCCACAAATTTAATAATCTAATCCAAACAAAACTATATATACTCCAAGCTATGATTTCTTCCCTATATAAATCACATTACATGAGTTTATGAATCTTACAAGTTGATTCCTTTCCACAGAAACCCATCCAGACCTCCTCCTCCACTTGTGTATTTCGAGATTCTGAATCGTTGGATAGGCTTCATAAAATTGGAAAAGAGTATTTGCCCAAGCTGCAAAATCATGATTCTATTTCCATTCAACTTATTGCAGCATATTAAACACATCTGAATACAATAATCGACATAAGAATAGATGAAGCTGCTCTTACCACATAGAGGATCTTCATTGCGAAGTCTAAAACCTAATTGTTTATTCATCGGTGTATCTATGCCCAGTGTTATCTTTGCTGTATACATTGCACAGACGGCGTTTTGATATAAATCATACCCAACACAGGATGGAACATAATACCTGTTGGAGCGAAACAACTCATGATCTGGATCCATTATCTTCACATAGTCAGAAGAAAAAAAAAAACCAAAATTCTATTTATGATTAGCAAAGTATTTCAAATCAAGTAGCTAACGATGGTACCAGTCTTTTAGATAGGCTCTTGCAAGGCTTTTGAGGTTTGTCATATCTTGTTCTCCGTTTGGTAGTGGGGATGAAAACAGCTGCCTGTTAATAACGAAGTCTAGGACTTCCCTGCTGTCATTTATATATCGATTTTTCGCATCGACTTTGGAAATAATCATGTCCACAATCAAACGTACCCGTTCCACCGCCTCCTGGATTTGATAAAGTAGATGAGCAGGATGAGCAAACAAGGTGAGCAATAATTTCATAGAGGGTCCACATTGTAATTTATTTGATTAATTTTAAGAAGGTAAGCTGTTTTGTTTCATAGTCTAATACATAAATTTTTATGTTCTTAAATATGCTCTAATAGATATAAAAATGGAGTTAATTTTAGGAATATTTTGAAACTTTGATAGATATATGTTAGCTGGTTCGAAAAGTCTTTCAAATAATATTAATCTGATTAATCAGAAAGACATGTTTATTGGATATATTTTAGATTTTAAGTTTATGTAGTTGTTTTTGGAAAATTGTGATTCAGATCATCCACAATGATATTTGCATCTTGTCTACGTTTAGAATCCCAAAGGGGATCCATCTTCATGACATAAATCTTGAGTGATAGATTGGAGGAGCTTACCCATTAAAACAAAAGATTTATGTTCTAATTGGTAAACTCCTCCTTCAATCTATCACTCAAGATTTCTGTCCTGAAAATGGATCCCATTGATACATATAATAAAATTGATAATAATATATTTGTGACTTATTTTGTCTTATTTCCAATCTATCAATTAAGTAGATTTAACAGTTTAAAATATATCTTTAACTTCAATAATCAATAAAAAAAATACTCATATATCACATATTCAAATCTAAAAAAGAACTCATATAAAACTCCCATAAACTTAAGTAATAAAAAAAATAGGTATATATTATTGATAAATAAAAATCAAAGTTAATTATTGATCATGCCATTGGTTACTAAAATCTATAATCGACATAAATTTAAATTATACAAAATAATATGGTTTTTATAATTAATTCAAATTATATAATGATTTTTAACTTAAAAATGAAATTTTAATTTCAAAATAGATATTAATTTGTAAAACTATGCATTATTATGCTGATAAGTATATTAAAGAAAAATAAATAAATAAATATTGTCAATAATTATTAGATGAACGTGAAGGATATAATTTCTATTGAATGAATTATGAATGAATACAAATCCTGTTCCATGTGTTTTGTGTATATATATACATTTATATATTTATTATTTTTATAAATAATAATAATATTAATAATTTAAAATAAAATTATAATTTAATTAGTTTAATGATTAGTTTTTAACAATTTAATATATAGTATTTTGATGTTTATTATAAATTAATACCTATCAACATTTATGTATTAATCATTTAATTATATCAATGTAACTGTATCAATAAATAACATAAAATCTGCAAATAAACTCAATTCAAATCATAAATTAAAACCAAAAATATAAAATTACAACCTCAAAGTCCATGTCAACTTGCAAAATGGGGCAATAGACATTTAGAGACGAGTAGAGATCATCCCTCGACTAAACGAGAAACGCTCTGAAAGTTCAGATGCAAATTTAAAGTTCGTGCAAAGAGGACGTATATCAGATATTGTTGAAGGTGCACACTGGACCTGAATCACAATGTTTTTATAGTGATTTGATCTAATCTAACGTTGATCAAATAGGCATTATTGTAATTCTGAGGAGTATTTTAACCCTCTTGGTGTAACAATGTTGAGATGGTTAGAAACGTAGGATTGAAATACCTCGCTGCCTTCAAGTGATAAATCAGTATAATTATATATCTAAAGAGATATCACAATGGTATCACTATACAATGGACAACTACAAAGGTTCCATGAGGACTATTTGTAGGAAGCCTAGCTCCGAATGTATATTCGGCAAGTTTTTTTTGATGGATGGCATAAAAGGGTATTTGTAGATGTGGGCAAGAACAAGAATTTTGGGTACACTTAGGTGTTCACATGGTACTAATATGAAGGCTGAAATTATTGCATCATGGGGTCTCATTCATTTCACTACATATTTGGACATCCCTACCATCCATATATTTGAGGACTCTATGGCCATTGTGGGACTCTATGGCCATCGTTGATCATATTCAAAGTAAATCAACCACAGAAACCACAGCTACATGGATGGCTAGGTCTGATTGGGAATATATGAGACACCCTCATAGATTCCACGATTCAGGGCATTGGGAGGGAACACAACCAGAATGCAAATAAGATGTCTAAGATGTGACTACTTGATGCATTGGATGGGATGCATATTGAGATAGATTCCACGATTCAGCACATCCAGAGGGAACACAACCAGAATGCAGATAAGATGTCTAAGATGTGACTACTGGATGCATTGGATGGGATGCATATTGAGATAAAACTAAGCGAGAATGGGATGCATATTGAGATAAAACTGAGTGACAATACATGGAGGGAACACAACCAAAATGCAGACAAGATGTCTAAGATGTGACCACTGCATGCATTGGATGCATGGGATGCATATTAAGATAAAACTGAGCGACTACTGGATGCATTGGATGGGATGCATATTGAGATAACACTGAGCCACAATGGATGCAAGGATTTTCCCGCTCTATGGATAACATATCACATTGAGAGGTCAATATCTATGATCTGCCTCTTTTATTTTGTTTGATGGAGGTTTTTGCATGGATCATTTGATATTCTGGAAAGGATGATTTACTATATGGGATCACAGTGAATCGAATATGCTGTGAGATTATGGGTATTTTATGTTTTATTTTTAGTGGCATATTAGATTGTCTCATATTAGATGATAGATCTATATGATGATATGTGCACATATGTATGGAATATATACTCCTGGACACATGTATACAATGTTTTTTTCTTACTGAAAAAAAATAAAAATTACAAATAAAATTAAAAATATATATATAAAAAGAGATAAAAAAAAATGACGTGGAAATTTGATATCAAGAAATTAATATTTAACACAAAATTAAATAATAAACAATTTCAATGTTGGTAAATTTGATGTTTTTACAATTTTTTCTTAGGGATTATAAGAAATATTCAATATGAATTCAATATATGACATCCCAGAATTAACTTTTGTATAAGTTTAACATATCATGTAGTTAAGAATTAAACTAGAATATAAGTTCAACATCTCAAATATAAGAATTGAAACCATATAAAAAAGATAACCACATTTTTTCCAACCATCTAAACTAAACTCAAATAATAAAGTAATTTTATTTATTTTTATATAATTGCCGAAGGTTTCTTATTTCAATTTATGGTGGAAGAGGACCAGTTGACTTTCTTATTTTATTTTTCTAATCAACATATACTTCATCTGAATGCTTATCAACAATTGTAGTGTGTTACAAGTTTGCTAGGTTGCATTGATTTTTAATAAATTAAAAAAATTATATTCGTGCCAAGTGGCTCCCTACCACCAATTTCCTACAAATTTCCTACATATTTGAGATTATTCCAATTATAATAAATTCATATTCTAATTAGACAGGGAAATTAATATATAAACAAATGTTATTTAGCAAAATAATCCATTTTATAATAAGAGGTGTAATTCCATTTTTTTTTCTCAGTTAAATTTAATTTGTGCCACGTGACTCCCGCCCACGACCAATTTCGTAGGGATTTGAGATTATTCCAATTCTAATAATTTCATATTCTAATTAGATGGGTAAATTAATATATAAGCAAATTATATTTAGCAAGATAATCCATTTTACAATAATAAAAAAATTTGTTATATTTATGAAACATTTTTCGTGTTACAATACTAATATTTATATTATAAATAAAACTCTACTTCTATTAATACATAAAATTAAATTAAATAATCAAAACATTTAAAATCTAAATTTAAAATAATTTAATTTATTTTTATAATATAGTAAAACAACTCTCTACCTACTCTTTTGAAAAATTTTAAATGTAACCCTGATGACCGTTTACAGTAACAATTCTCTATCTCATCCTTACCGGAGTACTACTTGGTGCATATCTGTCAATTAGCTTACACAGATCAAGAACCTGTCTGCGAACTTGATATTTGAGGGGGGCTAGTGGCTTTTGGTGCGACATGTCCGTTGTTTTAGGGCCCTGCTCCATGTGAGTCCCGTACGAAAGAGCGAGAGAGGCGGCGGCAACTTCCTGCAATATTATTATGAATGCAGTTAAGCATCATGTGAGAAAGTTTCCACAGCGGTAAAATTCTTGAAGTCTAATTTATGTATTTGGAATGAAAAAATGCTTTACTGGTATTCACATTTAAGCAATAAATGCTTGCCATTTTTTTATCAGTAAGAGCTAGATGATAAAATCGCATGGCACACGATATCACGTGATCAGGTCTGAAACACATCATTAAACAAACCCAAATGGTTGGGAAGATCAGTTTGTGATAATCGACTCAAACTTTGTACTCTGAAATCATGAAAACATGACTGATAATACACAGAACAAGAATAATTTTACATGTTTTGTATAGTTTGGCCCAATTTTTCTATGTATCTGCATCCATAATAGGCCATTCCATCTTGAAGACCAGGATATAAGTCGTAGATGCGATTGCGGTCCACTCGTGCCATCTTCTAAATTTGATTGTGGAGAAAGATGGAAGAACTGCACTGAATCAGAGTGTGGAGAAAGATGGGAGAATTGCACCGATTTAGCCTCGCTCTTATCGCCATTATCAATCAAAGTTCATGTCCATAAAATCAGTCGCGACGGTTAGCATTGCTACAACTAAGTACCCTTTAGCTTTAGTTTAAGTGACTAATTGTGGATTCCCGAAATATTTTAGGATCTCATGAGCAGGGGTGAACTTAATTATTTCACCTCATCCATGTTCGTTCTTGATTTCACTTATGTTTGTTCGTTCTTGATTTCACCCATATTTGTCTGATTTAGTAAAATATTTTAAGATTTTACGGACATGGGTGAGTTTAATTATTTCACCTCACCCATGTGAGTTCGAGATTAATTATTTGACCTCACCCATGTTCGTCTGATAAGTTGATATTTAGGAAATCCACAATTGACATAAAATTTATAAAATTGATTGACATGTTATTGATGATGTTTGCTTAATTTTTAAAACTATCAATTTGATGTGTGAATTAAATTTTTTGACATATATAGTTTAAGTGAATTTAGTCATTAGGAGCATAACGTAGAGTATGTATATATTTTTAAATTTTAATAGTCAAGTCATTGTGTACCATCCACTTGGTTGAGACTCCAAGATCCCATAGTGGGTCTTAAGCCCCTAGATAAGAGTCACACTATATGGCACACAAAATACTAAGGCATCAATATGAGACTATGAGAAAAGCATAGAATGCTCTCACAATTCTCATATTCCAAAATAAGCATAGAACCACCCACATTGGGTCTTAAGCCCCTCACATAAGCGTCACACTATGTGACACCCATAATAGTAAGACCTCAATATGAGACTATGAGTAAAGCATAGAATGCTCCTACGATTCTCATATTCCAAAATAAACATAGACTTACTCATAGTGGGTCTTTGGACTTGTTAGAAAAAAGTCTATCATCTCTACTTACATAATGCAATCTGAAATATGTACACTTAAACCTAAATCCTAAACAGTAAAGCTTGAAGCTTCAAGGTTGAGACTCAAGTAAGGTCCATGATCACTTACATCATGCAATTCTATTGTGAGCACGCTTAAGACCAAATCCTAAACACTAAAGCCTAAAGGTCCAAGGTTGAGATTCAAGTGGGATGGCCACACCCATTGCCCATTGGTAAGTTATATAAAACACTAACCTATGAGGATAGAGTAACCAAATTGAAGGGCTTTTTAGTTGTCCAATAGAAATAATAGAACTAACTTATCTTGTCTGTATGGGTGAAATAGTTATTTTTTGTTTGATTTTGAGAGTTTTTATGTAGTTTTTTTTAATATAATACACTAAATATGGATCTAGTTTTTTATAAAATGGATCTATTTATTAGTTTGATTAGAAAATTGATCTATTTCATGGTTGAAAATAAGATATCAAACATGTGCTTACCAAGGCTATGATGTATTATGTACATTTATACTAATATAAATGTAACTAGGTTTGGGTCTTTCAAGTGCTAGGGTGCTTATGGGAGAGCTCCATCCTTTTTACTTATTGGAAGATTGTGATTTTTTTCTTAATGCATTATTTATCTATTATGATTGCTTGAAATATTAAAATCCTCCCAAATTCTGATTTAAAAGTGGGTTCAAACTTGTTTTATTATTTATAAGGTTTTCTTCACTCCGAGAATGATTGAGAGAGGTTGTTCTACACTAGTTCGAATATCTGAGAGGTCATGACAAATGGTACGTTGAAAATTCAGTGCCATGACTATCCTTCTCGAGTGTCACATGTGGTTATGGTAGTTTTAGGAAGTGTGTGTGTGATTGGTAGTTTTAAAACACAACAACACCTTCCCAATTTGATTATTGGAGGAAATCTCCTTGTAGACTACTTTTTCCTCTTCGAGCTACAATGTCGCCCTTTCTACTAGCCTTATCCACTAATCTGGAGGCAGTCATTGCTGATTGAGTTTCCCGCAAAAGCATTCGGATGGGATAATGGTTATCCTTATGGTCGTGCCATAAAAACATTTAATTTGGATAATGTTTATCCTTACGTGCATGTGGACAAGTCACACTAGTAAAATCTCATTAATCTCATCTTCTCCTTGTGTGGAAGTTACATGTACACGGTGTTTGGTCGATCGTCTTGAACGATTTCTAGTTTCTCGAATTCTTTTGTGGGTGGCTCATATGCACCAAAGCCAAAGCTAGCTATTAGTCCGGAGTTTTCAGAATAGGTAGCCTTATATACACATCCTCTCATGTAGGTTGCCTGCCTACATACAGAAATTTGCATTTGCAGGGCAAAGACGAGTAATAAGAAATTTTGTTCATGACATTTGACCTAGGTCACTCGTAAGCATGTTGCCGATCACGTTGGTTGTCCGAGCCTCACTACTTTTTCATGCCCTCTCAATTCATAGAAATGGTCTCAGATTTAATTATCACTATCCCTCCTCCTTGGATGCTACGATGTCATTAGTTTCGTTGGGGGTGGCAGTGGTATGCCAGAGGATTCGCCTTGCAGGAAGAGTGTGGTCATTCGTGGCCCTACTTGTGGCTGCAAATGTCTTTGAACTTGTTGTTCTAGTGGACATGGATGAGAATGAAAGAAGGGGAGGGGAATCAGGATCGAACCCCACTGAGATGGTCTGTGTTTGCGGATTTACGTGTAATGAGGATTTGGAGCCTTGACTTTGAGCCTAACAATTTGTATTGAGAATAGTACTCGGTGAATAGTTAAACTCGCAAAGGCTCGATCAATTGTGATAGTGCATGCGTAGGAGGGTAGCGTGACTTAAAATCTGGACTAGTCAACAATTCGTGTGGCAAGTTTCGAGGTTGATTTGCTGCCTTGACTTGACTCAAAGCCAAGTGTTTAGCACTCTTTAGTTGTTCGAAGAAAATTTTAAACGTCTTATGGCAGCCAGGATGGCAAGTCGACTTCATGGTGAAGCGCTTCCATGCAAAGCCTCCACTTAATACTTGGATGGAAATGATATGGATGGCATCACTAACAAATGAATGATGTAGTGCTTTTAACGAAATAAGCATCGCGATAATAATTTCGCTCCCCATAACCCAAATATTGCAGGTCAAATTTCCAAAGTTACGGTTGTGCATGGCCTGTTTTTTTATAATACGCCACCTATGGCAACATTCTACGAGCTTACTCTTTATATGCACTTCATAGTAGCAAGGTTGGATTTAATCTTTGCACTTTATATTAAATTTCTCAATCCTATGTAGTGTATTTCATACACCATGGTGGATAGCTATAGTAGCATTATGGGGAGTAGAGATTAATGCAAAGAAATAACTACAAATAACATGTTGATTATTTTCAATAAGTAAGAAATGGTCAACCATAAATTGGTTATTGTTTTATTGTGCTACTTATTGAGGGTTAGGAATTACATGCAATTAAGGGGATGTTATACTCACAGTGATAATGAGATATCCAATTAGATAACATGTAGTACATACGTAAGAAGAATATATATCATTGAAATTGAGGTAAGAGAAGGCTCAAATACTAAATGCCTCGACATAAGAGGAGTAAAGTGTATAACCACATTTAGGAAGAATAATTTATATGTGATGCAATGAAAGTTTTGAATAAATAATGGTGGGGAATAAGTGATTTTTAAAGTATGCTTATTGTATCGAAAGTTAGATGATGGATTTTAGTTGCGTGGTCATCATGACTTGTAAATATGAATGCAAGGGTTGAAAGAAGTAGTGGTGGATAAAGGAAGTTTGAATCCTATGTTTAATTGCGGGCCAATAGGTCTCTTCTTCTACACTGTCATCATATTATTTGCTCGTATTAAAATTAAATTATGAGTTGCACAAGTGCTATGTGTAGTCTATTCAAGGACATAACTTAATATAATGAAGTTTATGCTTATAAGAGATCTTAAGGGAAGAAATGTTGAACCCTTATGAGGTAACTGGCAAATAAGAATAGATAAAATGAAAATTGCTCTTTCCATAGATCATGGCCAACATGAGGAAAAAGTCAAAAAATAAAATTATATAGATGGAATCTATATAAATCACAGGGAAGAAGTTCATGACATTAGCATAAATTGATGGTTAATTAATTGGGTTCCATCCTAGAACAAATTCTGAAGTTTTTTTTTAATTGTATCTATTCATGAAGTTCCCATGAAATATCATTAAGCTCATGAAAGACAGGTCTTTGTACGTGGTATGATATATGTATTTTTATTTAAAATTGTCTTTCAATTTAATGTTTTTTGTGTTAATTGGTGCATATACATGTAATGATGCAGTCCATTTTTGGATATGGTTTTGCCACTTGTTGAACTGTTTAATTCACCTTATTGGGAAAATGCTCCAAATTGAAGGGAACTAAACTGTATCAGGTCATTATTCTGATATTCAATAGCAACATGCATATTTAATAAGTTGGAACCTACAAGTTTCTTTTTTAATAAAGCAATATCCCAATAATTGTAACTAAGATATGCAAGAGGCACAAAGTATATTTCTAATCTAGACTAAATTGGGGTCAGAGTTGTGAAGAATGTGCACAAGTGCAATACAACTCACTGTATGCATGTTGAAGAAGACATCATACCTTAATAATTTATGAATATAATAATAAGGTCAATGGGACTGACACCCAAAAGTACATCTAGTGTAAATACTTAGTGGGAGTGTAAAAGCAGCTCCTAGTGCCTCTCAATTAATAGCAGTAAGATAGTATTAAATACAAGCTCAAGGGCACATTCTCAAGTTCACTCAAATTCTAATGTGTCAATTATTGCAACTCAATGTATGCAACCTCAAACTCCACACCCTAGAGGTGCATATCAATCCAAATATAGATGGGTGTCTCACAAATAGGGACCTTTCAAAATCTATAGCAAGGAAAAGATGCTTCCAGTAGAATGATTGTAGATCTTATGAATGTATTTCTTGTGGAAATTGATAAGATTAAAATGATCTCTTTGCTTCTACTATATATAAACAAAGCATACATGCTTTATGAGAACATAAATGACAAACAAATTAGATATGGTAGTGCTCGATGCATTTGAAGTAGAAATTGAGTAATTCAGAGCAACCTAGTGACTAACAAGAATTGTACACTAGATTCGAAACATGATTGTCCGAATTAATTAAAAAAAAAATGTTAAAACAAAAGGCTTCGCATTAATATAGCTTATGATGGTCTAAGGATCTTATGCTAGTAGTAAAATAGTGCATGCATCAAGTAAAGGGGGCATATAAAAGGTTCTAGGTGATGAAGAGAGATGATAACAAACCATGCAACAACTCGTTGCTAAATTAATAGGATGATTCAACCATATCAGATGGGTAAGTGGTACTGGTAATCGAGATTGTTGTAAGATAATGGGATTCAATAAAATGATATCTAGCAATCTATACAAATTAATCGTACAATCTGGGATTCATGTTTTATACCACTATTTTCCTACCAAGCAATATTGGAGAAGTCTACCTGTCAGATTGCATTGATAGTGTTGTCTGGTTTTGAATATGACAATATAACAATTATTGCATAAACTACTTTGGAATTTAGTTTAAGGAATTTGTTTTCCAAGAAATGAATTATATTCTACCAAGTCATGATCTAGTATTAAGGTGGGGTATCAATATGTAAATGACCTAGGTTCACGCCCTGGTACACATAGTGCCTAAAAACTTAGAGGGTGTAAAATTGAGAACATTGTAACCTTAACTTATGACTCATGTATAGGAGTTGTATGCACTTGCATACTGATTGTTCGATTGGTTTTGGATATATGTTGAATTATTCATGGCCAACAAGGTGTTGGGAATAGTGATAAAAAGATCAAACATGAAATCATATGGCATAACTAGATTATGTGTGGTGTACTTTTGAGTACCAAACAATTATTTTCTTGGCTAAAAACAAGATTAAGATTGTTATTAAACTTCAAATATAACATTGAAGTCCACACTAGACTAACTATGATAGTCAATAACCTGCTTTATGATTGGGCGGAGGTCATAATCTGTTGTTATTGAAACCTTGTTTAGTGACATATTCAATCCCAAAACTCAAAGTTATTGGTATTGTAAAGTTGTATTATGCATGATTACCTCTATGTTATCATTTTGTTGAAATTGTCTTGCAACCACAAGATACATGAAAAGGTGATCTGGAATTTATCCAAGACAAAGAATTAAAGGTATTACAGACTCATGTGCATGGATGTGCCTATGTTACTTATGCAACGGATCGATAAGATTGCTAGAATACATAGACACTGAGGCAATCAAAGAAAACATAACAGTCAAACATGTAAACAAAACAAGTTTAATAAGGAGTTCACCCAATGCTCCTGGCTACGTCTCCTGGTCCAGCCTTTCAGTGGTGGCCTCTGTCTTATGTTTTC
The DNA here is from genome assembly GCA_031772625.1 of Pinus tabuliformis. Classification (NCBI taxonomy): domain Eukaryota; kingdom Viridiplantae; phylum Streptophyta; class Pinopsida; order Pinales; family Pinaceae; genus Pinus; species Pinus tabuliformis. Next base: position 217,218,101 of record CM062814.1, on the reverse strand, counting down.
AAGCAGAGTTTTTACAACAGTGAGCTCGTTTCGAGACTCACTAAACAGAATGAAGTCAATACGAATGGAGTGTACAGACTCTCCTTACTGAAACTCGACCTCTAAGGGTCACAGTAGTATGACAGGCCTATGCCGAGGAGTTTGCTTGAACCTCTCAAGCCTTCAATGGAGTACACATACTCTCTGACTCTCTCTGGCTCTATCTCGCTCGATGTTGCCTTTAGGTCAGCTCGGCTTCTACTCTCTGTTCTCTGCTATTAGCTTCCTACGTCTAACTAACTCTTGTCTGCCTCTCTGTGTTGTCTTTTTCTGCTTCTGTCAGGTCATGGCTTTAAATCCAGTCTTTTCTTTTGACTATTCGTTTCCACTTCCCGACCTTCTAGTTTCCTTACCTCTGTCTGTTCAAATTCCTCTACTCCGCGTCATCATCACTGGGTAACGCCTCGCAGGGAGGTGGCCACCTGTTTCCCAACGAACTGGGTTTCAGATTCCTTGAATAATTTTTGATTGGCCGTTAATTTCGTTTGCTTCAAGATCGCCCGTGAATCATGAATCGTTTGCCAACTCACAATTCACGTCGGACTTCAAATCCCCTGTCATCTTGCTTTTTGACCTGTCAAATCCGGTCAGTCATCGGGACGTATCTCCGTCGTTGATCTGGGCCCCCCAGATCCTACGGTTGTCCTTCATATCGGGCGGACAAGTCGCACGATGTTTACCTGTCTGATGCGGGTGGTTTTCTCTCTCATCCGCCAGACGTGTGTTGCTCGATGTGTGGCATCAGGCGGGACTCAGTTAAAACTACTTACCGCCTCGAGGCCTTCCGATATCCTGTCGGTTTGTGGAATCCCGCACTACGAAACTGAATGTGTTACTTTTCCGAATTTTATAGCGATTTCGGGTCTGGGCACTTCAGGTCTTTCCTTCACTGAGGGGGACGCCCTGCTAAAGCGCTAATCGCGTATCAGAAACCACCCCGTTTCTTGATTTGGCCTCGCATTTTTCCAGTTTGCGCCAGCGCGCGTTACCATGGGCCAACGGTCTGCGCGCTCGACCGAGGGTCCTCATTGCTCCGCTCTGGCCACAACTACAACTATTTACGAGGATTCCTTCTGATAGCTTTGATTTTTCTAAGACTTGAATCTTTTAGCATAATTTGAAACAATCATGAAAACTTAGAGAGTGTTTTAGGATCCAATTCGGATCACGGCCTTCCCACTGAAAAATCTTTTGGACTACCAAAAGTTGGGTTTCTTTTAAGCATCAATCAAGTGAGGGTATTGCTTCCTCGCTTGCTCAATTTCTATCCATTTCACACTGCTTGGCTTTGAACCCTTGAGTCCAATCCTGAGGTATTCAACATCCCCTCTGCGCGTAGTTCTTACCTTCCTGTCCAGAACTATATCTTCCCGCAATTCATTAAGATATTCAGGCAACATATCATCAATAGAAGGAAATTGACTCTGCTCTTCGGGATATTCGATTAATGAAGGTTCAAATAGTCTCAAACTGTCTGCATTAACAACTGAGTAGATGTGCATGTAAGCTGGTAGATCAAGGCGAAAAGCATTCTCACCAATTTTTTCAAGTATCTTGAAAGGTCCATACCTTATTGGCTTCAACTTCTTACCTTCACCTTGCATTTTGTCTTTGCTGATATACAGCCAAACTTGATCACCAACCTGGAAACTATGCTCCATCTGATGCTTGTCATGCCTTGCCTTATACTTGGCTTGGCTCTTTTCCAGTTGTTCCTGTATTGCCTGGTGAATCTCTTGGATTTGTTCAATGAACTTGGTTGTCTTGTCCACCTCACTGTGTCCATCAATTGCTATGTCTTTACCAAAGACAAAATCCAAGGGAGACCTTGGTGTGAAACCAAAACAGGTCTCGAAAGGAGATCTCTGTGTAGAAGAATGTTTAGCTCGGCTGTAAGCATGTTGCACATAACATAAATGTTCATCCCAGAGTTTGGGATGCTTGCTGCAATAGCCTCTGAGCAACTGGATCACTGTCCTGTTGACCACTTCTGTTTGTCCATCTGTTTGCAGATGAAAAGCTGTGCTCTTCTTCAGCCTGGTGTCCATCAATTCCCACAAACTTGACCAAAATTTCCCAACAAATCGGGTATCTCGATCAGATATTATGGAAGTGGGTAATCCAAAATGAACCCATACATGCTGAAAGAACAACTTTGCAGTTTGTTTAGCTGTAATTTGTTTGTTACAAGGTATTAAAATACACATTTTGATGAGCCTATCCACAACAACATATAAATAGTCATGAACTTTCCTAGATTTAGGCAGTCCTCCAACAAAGTCCATGGAAACACTTTCCCAAGGATGAGAAGGAACTGGTAGTGGAGTGTACAAGCCTAGTTTTCTATTGTTGGGTTTGCTTTTAGCACACATGCTACACCCTCTTACATATCTAGAAACTGTCTCATTCATTTTTGGCCAATAACAAAATCTTTGCAGCTGTGCAACTGTTTTACTTACACCAAAGTGACCTGATATTAGAGAAGTGTGTGCTTCTCGAATTATCTTTACTCTTTCAGTTTGTGGAATGCATAGCTTCCCAAAATGATATAAGAGTTGTTCCTTAACATGATAATCCAATTCTTCTACTCGTTTGCCTTGACTTAAAGTTGCATATACATCTTTAAAATCTATATCTTGAGCATATTGTTCAATGTAGCTTTCATGCAATACTGAATTATGCTTAAGTATAGTAGATGCATTTATAATTGGTTTGGATAACATATCTGCAACTTTATTGTGTATGCCCTTTTTATATCCGATGATTAAATGAAACTGTTGTAGAAAACCCATCCATCTATAGTGTCTTGATTGTTGCAACTTAGTTTGGGAGTGTAGATATTGAAGTGGTTGATGATTAGTATGTATAACTGTCTCTTTTCCCATTAAGTAATGTTTCCACTTTTTCACACTCTGTACTAATGCATACAATTCTTTATCATATGTGGGATAGTTAACTACTGCAGAATTAAATGTCTCAGAATGATAACATATGGGTTTACCGTGCTGCATCAACACTGCTCCCATGGCATAGTCATTGGCATCTGTTTCAATCTCAAATGGTCTTTGAAGATCGGGCAGTGCTAGTACTTGTGTTGTACTAGTCTTTTCTTTCAAGGTATCGAAGGCTTTCAGCTGTTTGCCTCCCCACTGAAACACCTTGTTCAATCCTGTTAAAGCATGTAAGGGAGCTGCAATTAAGGAAAAGTTAGAAATAAACTTTCTCCAATATTGTGTTGCTCCTAAGAATCTTATAACTTCTGTAGAAAATTTGGGTTTAGGCCAATTTACAATGACTGCAACCTTAGAGGGATCTATCTTCAATTCACCACCCCCTACTATATGTCCCAAATAATTCAAATATGTTTTGCCAAATTCACATTTTGAGAGTTTAACATAATGATTTTCTCTTTTCAAAACATCTAGTGTCTGCTTAACATGCTTTAAATGTTCTTCCCACATGTTGCTAAATATAAGAATGTCATCCAGATATATAATAACAAAATCATCAAGAAAAGGTCTCAGTACATCATTCATTACTCTCATGAAAGTAGCAGGAGCATTAGTTAAGCCGAAAGGCATAACCAACCACTCATACAATCCTTGCTTTGTTTTGAAAGCAGTCTTCCATGAATCTTGCTCTACAACTCTGACCTGATGATATCCACTATGCAAGTCTAACTTGGAAAAATAAACAGCTTCTTTCAACTGATCTAATAGATCATCTATGCGAGGAAGGGGATAAAGATTTTTTATTGTTATCTTATTTAGTGCTCGGTAATCAATGCACATTCTCCATGAGCCATCTTTTTTTCTCACCAAAACAACTGGAGACCCACATGGTGATGTGATAGGTCTGATGAACCCCTTCTCGAGCAGCTCCTGTACCTGCTTCTTTATTTCTACATTCTCTAAAGCGGACAACCTGTACATTCCGATGTTAGGCAATGAAGCATCTTGCTACAAATTAATATCATGCACTATTTCCTTTTTGGGTGGCAAACCTTTAGGTTCTTGAAACAATATATCATATTCTGAAACAAATTTTTCTAAATCAACTTGTTGTTTAGCATCACAACCCTCAAATACATTGGTTTTATCGGGTTTCTTTTCCTTTACAACCATCAGTAAAAATTGTTTGCATGAATTTACAATTCGTTTCATCTGCCCTGAGTTTATGAGAGCATAATTATTCTTGAGCTTATGAGCTCTTACAATATATTCGATTCCATCTTTAACGAGTGGATACTTGTTCTCAACTCTATAGAAAATAGCTTTTCTATCATACAAGTAAGGACTTCCTAAAACAATTCCACATATATCCAAAGGAACTATATCTAACTCAACCTCATCCACAAATGTTGACCCAAAAGAAAACTTAAGTTTACATTGTCTAGTCACTTGTAGCTTTGCTTTATAATATAACCAACCTAATGGATATGGTTTCTTGTGAGGTGTGGTTAGTAATCCCAATTTCTTTGCAATTGCTTCAGAAATTAAATTTACTTGTGAGCCACTATCAAATGAAGTATCAATCTTTTGATGATTGGAAATAACTCGAATATGAAAAAGCTCATGTCTTTTTCTCTCATTTTCTTCATTATTAGTAGATTATGCATAATTACTAGTAGATGCTTCAGAATTTTTACCTTTTATACCTGTGACTGCAATTGTTGCTTCATCTCCTGAGTCTGACCCCAAATCCTTTTGAATAGCTGCAACGGTCCTCTTCTTCTTTCCCTCGAACTTCTTAGGTTTCAGCTCCGGATGCAGAATCCAGCAGTGCTCATCATCATGCCCATCCTTCTTACAGTGAGTGCATGAAGACTTGCTTTTCTATACAGTGTTTGTCTTCCTCTCTTTCCATTTCTGTTTTCTTTTCTCCTTATTTTTGCTTGCAGTGGGTTTGGATGATCCCCCAACTTCTAGGTTCCCATTCTTACCTCTAGCTTCTAGATGCGTAGCCTGAACGGATACCTCATCTATGCTAGTGGGATTAAACATGAGGATAGTGTGCCTCATGTAACTGTGTAGACTGTTGAGTCTTGAAAATGTCATTCATTTCCATTACACTTTCACTATTATGTCCATTATATCACTTCCATTTCACCTCCATTTCACTACTATGTCACCACATTCATCCCACTTTCATTATCATTGGGCCACCTTTATGTTTTTCCAATCTTTATTATTTCTAAGCCTTTTAAGTGAATTTGTGGTTAAACATTAGAAAATAATGTGCATATGCTTATACCTAACAAATGGGTTGAGTTTGTTGACATGTGTAGGTTGAAAGGAGACTTCTAGAAGACCCTTATGTGGCACTCTAAGGCCAAATTCGAATTTGGTTGGAAAGAATCATGGGATCATGAGGATATGTGTCACATCTCCTAATTGTATTGTAACTCTAAAAAGACATGTGTCTTATCAGTTCCTATTTTGATTAGGACTCTAGAGGTAGAGGGAGAGATTCATGGACTATCACTAATGAGATGGCTCTCATCTTTTTGTATAAATAGGAGATCTCTCTCCTTCATTTACTAGTCTTTCCTTTAGTCTTTCCTTAGTCCTTTTAGCTTGTTAGTCCCATGGCTTTTGAAAGCTTTTGTACTTTGTACTTTTGAAGAAATTGAATAAAGCTTTGATGTTCTCAACATGGAAGGAGATATGAAGTAGATGTCATGGAGCATATTAGGATGTAAGTAGAGTAGATTTCATTTTGTAAATATTGCTTTGTAGAATGTAAGGTAGATTAGATTTTCATTCATGCAATTTTAATTTATGCGAGTGTGTTTAATTTTGCTTTGATTTCATAGGTGGTAGGGGGCCCCTGCCTTGTACAGATGTCTTTGTTGTATTTGCTTTATCTCTAATGGTATTTTCAGTTGTCATATTCATAAGTTGCTGCCTTTATTTTATTTTTCTAGCTTGATTTCTAAGTTTAGTTTCTCAAGTTGTATGCTAACATATTGATGGTCTCCTTATCATAAGTTGTTCATCTTTAAGAGATCAGAATACTAATAAATCACAGCTTGCTTTGAGTAGTTTTTGACTTATATCACTAACTCTTTCTTCACTTGTTACACATTACAATGTATGTTGGAAGCAGAATGTTGGAGAAAGGCAAAGTGGTGTTATAATTTGTCATCTTAGAGCTTGATTACTTTTTAGACTTATTTCTAACTACTTCTTAATCGTGTTTCACATAGTACTATATGTTGGAAGCAGAGAGTTAGGAAGAGATGATCATTATAATTGGTCTTTAAAGTGGTTTTTCTTACTTTTTTTTTGCAGCAGCATGAGCAGTGACTAGTGCCATTAGAAAGTGGTTTTTATGCTTTGCTTTCAGTTTCATTTCAAGTTATTTCTTTCAAGCTCTTTCTTTGCAAGTTTAGAAGGTAGTTAGAAACCACCAGTTACACACACTCACTCATTTAGAAATCACCATACACACACAAATCACTAATTGTTTATAAAACCATTGCTATAAACAAAATAAACTATAAAACAACGAAGTAAGAAAAAGGTTAACTAAGCACATATAGTGCACCACACTTCATCAGTTTACGATACCCGGATTGATAATTTATGTAGAGCAATTTAAGACGTTAAATTGACTAGACATTTTGGCGCCGTTGCCGGGGAAGTGTAATTAGGAGACCTTATTTCTTACATCTGAAAAAAAAAGGTTAATAATTCTTGAGTATGCTCTCCTCTTGCACTTTGTATGATCTAGAGGATCAGAAAAAATGATTGTTATGTAAAAAAAAAAAGATAATGATTCTTGAGTATGCTCTCCTCTTACACTTTGTGTGATCTGGAGGATCAGAAAAAAAATTATTATGTAGAAAAAAAAAGGAGACAAAATAAACTTCAACATTTCAATTGATTCAATAAAAAAAAAAATTGATGATGAAAAAAAAAAAAGAAACTCAAGTGCTTTGATAGGTTCAAATTGTCCAAAATTGTCTGGTTATGCTTTGTAGTGGTCTTCAAAACACTGTATCCTGTTCAAATAAGGTTTTGCAACTTAGCTGCAGAAACTGCCCTGATTCCGCAGCTAACTGACAATTCCGCGGCTATTTCAAAGTTTAGCAGGTTACAGGCATCTAATGAAAAAACCAACCACATGGGCATCTCCAGAATCGTCCCGACATGGATCCTATCCTAGTCACCCAGCTCAGATCGATGAAAAACCAGCCTAGGACCTCAGTCAAAGTCTTGTTTTTAGCATGTTTTTCTTGAAGTATTTGCTGCTTGAAATTGAAAATCATTAATCCTTTTTTTTTACAATTTCAGAGAAGAAGAAAAGAGAAAAACAAGCTATAGCTATTTTCATCCTAGATTCCATTGTGGCTGAGAGAAAAAATAGATCGAATTGCATGGACTGCTGTGTTAAAATAAAAACTCTGTGTTTTTGGGGATTTGGTTGGAATCTTGCTGATATGGCTTTCAAAGAAAGGATATGAAGGATTAACTGGAAATCTGCGCTAAATTTTTTTCCCACAGACACCACCTTCAATACCAGCATTATAGCCAAAATAACAAGCCATGACTCGTATCAAAAAGAAATTCCAACGGCCATGAGCCTAGTGGATGTATAGCTTCACAACCAGAGATTTGACGATGTATAGTTCCTTCTCTATTGCATCTGAAATCTGAGGATCTGCCAACAAAATGTCATCTAGAACAGGCCCATATATCTCAAAAATTTGTGCTTCAATTATCGACCTTTCAAGAGACAGAACAACAAATGTCAATGTAGTGATGGTAATTCTTCAATTACATTGAGGTTAATGGAGTCTCTCTTGACAAGACATACGCCTGGAGAAGCCCTTAAAAATGAGACTGGAACACTGAATAACACAGCAAAATCAAGCCAAAAAGCCAAACGCAACAAATTCATAAAGTGCAGAACAGTTAACTCAGAAAAACGCAAAACCTGAAAAACATCAAACTTCACACCTTCGATTCTCCCAAACAGAGACGAATTTCAAAAAACTAAAACATGGGTTTTTTTGCTAGGTGGGTCAATTAGATAACCCAGAAACCGTTTGAGGAAATTCGTAGCGGTCTGGGAGAAATCTGCGGTTCTTCGGAGTGTATTTTTGAGTGCCGCGTGAGAAAAAACAGAGTTTTAATTAAATGAACAGCAGTAATTTAATGCAGCGTGCCTGAAGAAGATAAATCAAATTAGGAGTCAAATATGTGCTGGATATCAATTAAATTACACATCTCTTGTTTTAAACATTCATCCAACACCTGTTTAACAAACAGTTTGTTTTGAACACGGCACTGTTTGTTTTGAACACGGCTCTGTTTGTTTTGAACACGGCACTGTTTAAAACCTATACGGCTCTTCTCCACAAGATCTCCGCAGCAAAAACTGAAACATGTATTTCATTCCCTTATCACTCCATTTTCGCACGCATTCGAACTCACTCCCGTGTTTGTCTTCCACTCTTTCACCTTCACACCATTTCAGCTCTCGTTTTTGCTGTAAACTCTGCAGCTCTGTTTTAAACCCCTAATTGCTAGAGTTGGCATGGGCTCATATTCTTATTTCTGTGTAGTTAACAATCAGTCAAAACAAAGTGAGTCGCTTGCACAACTGTTTCAGATTAATGATGGTGACATCAAAAGGATTGTTCTATGCACCTGCATTGAAGGTTGATGTTGCAGATACTGTAGGATGTGGAGATAGCTTTGCAGCTGCTATTGTTGTTGGTTATATAATTATTTCACCTCATCCATGTTCGTTCTTGATTTCACTTATGTTTGTTCGTTCTTGATTTCACCCATATTTGTCTGATTTAGTAAAATATTTTAAGATTTTACGGACATGGGTGAGTTTAATTATTTCACCTCACCCATGTGAGTTCGAGATTAATTATTTGACCTCACCATGTTCGTCTGATAAGTTGATATTTAGGAAATCCACAATTGACATAAAATTTATAAAATTGATTGACATGTTATTGATGATGTTTGCTTAATTTTTAAAACTATCAATTTGATGTGTGAATTAAATTTGTTGACATATATAGTTTAAGTGAATTTAGTCATTACGAGCATAACGTAGAGTATGTATATATTTTTAAATTCTAATAGTCAAGTCATTGTGTACCATCCACTTGGTTGAGACTCCAAGATCACATAGTGGGTCTTAAGCCCTAGATAAGAGTCACACTATGTGACACACAAAATACTAAGGCATCAATATGAGACTATGAGAAAAGCATAATTCTCATATTCCAAAATAAGCATAGAACCACCCATAGTGGGTCTTAAGCCCCTCACATAAGCGTCACACTATGTGACACCCATAATACTAAGACCTCAATATGAGACTATGAGAAAAGCATAGAATGCTCCTACAATTCTCATATTCCAAAATAAACATAGACTTACTCATAGTGGGTCTTTGGACTTGTTAGAAAAAGTCTATCATCTCTACTTACATAATGCAATCTGCAATATGTACACTTAAACCTAAATCCTAATTAGTAAAGCTTGAAGCTTCAAGGTTGAGACTCAAGTAAGGTCCATGATCACTTACATCATGCAATTCTATTGTGAGCACGCTTAAGACTAAATCCTAAACACTAAAGCCTAAAGCTCCAAGGTTGAGATTCAAGTGGGATGGCCACACCCATTGGCCATTGGTAAGTTATATAAAACACTAACCTATGAGGATAGAGTAACCAAATTGAAGGGCTTTTTAGTTGTCCAATAGAAATAATAGAACTAACTTATCTTATCTATATGGGTGAAAATAGTTATTTTTTGTTTGATTTTGAGAGTTTTATGTAGTAGTTTTTTTAATATAATATACTAAATATGGATCTAGTTTTTTATAAAATGGATCTATTTATTAGTTTGATTAGAAAATTGATCTATTTCATGGTTGAAAATAAGATATCAAACATGTGCTTACCAAGCTATGATGTATTATGTACATTTATACTAGTATGAATGTAACTAGGTTTGGGTCTTTCAAGTGCTAGGGGTGTTAGGGTGCTTATGGGAGGAGCTCCATCCTTTTTGATTATTGGAAGGTTGTGATTTTTTTCTTAATGCATTATTTATCTATTATGATTGCTTGAAATATTAAAATCCTCCCAAATTCTAATTAAAAGGGTTTCTTCAAACTTGTTTATTATTTATAAAGTTCTTTTCACTATGAGAATGATTCAGAGAGGGTTGTTCTACACTTGTTCGAATCTCTGAGAGGTCCTGAAAAATGGTATGTTGAAAATTCAGGGCATGACTGTCCTTTTCGAGTGTCACAAGCAGTTATGGTAGTTTTAGGAAGTGTGTGTGTGATTGGAAGTTTTAAAACACAACAACACCTTCCAATTTGATTATTGAGGAAATCTCCTTGTAGACTACTTTTTC